>JAPMLY010000269.1:60000-125000 GCA_026401115.1 Tetraselmis chui | reverse complement strand
AGTTGTGCTTGTGCGTGGCTTTACAGCCCTCCCCCAAGGAGCCCGTCTAACCCCTCGCCTCCCCCCCTACTCCCCCCACCCTCCACCCCTCCACAGCCCCCTCCACCTCCCGACTCAGCTTCCACCTCGCTCCCGCCTCCCCCCGCGCCTCCGATTGCCCCTCTCCCTCCTGCCCCTCCTTCCCTCTCTCCTCAACTACCTTCCGATGCGACCACATCCCCACCTATCCCCATCAGCCCCCCTCCCCTCGCCCCCAGCCCACCCATCCCGTTCCCCGTCCACCAGCCTCGCGACTCTCCCCACATCACACTACCCATAACCTCCATCATCGTCGAGGACCTGCCCGGCCGGAGGCGCCGCCTCTTCTCGACCGCCACGGCGGAAGAGCAGTGGGACTCGCTGTCGTGGAAGCAGCAACTCGCTGTCGTCGCATATGTGGCGGACCTGGCAGCGGGGGCCGAGGTCGAGCCGTCGCGGGTGGAGCTACTCTCGGTGGGGCCTTACCCCGACGCGGAGGTTGTCGTCTCCGTGAACCTCCACTGGCCGCACGCCAGCCCGGAACTAGTGGAGGACTATGTGGAGTGGCTGCCAGCGGCTCCTTCCGCTGTGCGGTTTCCGTCACTCGCCTCGACTCACCTTTACGTCAGCAACCATACGTTTGGCGACTTCTGGGAGCCACGGCACACGGTTCAAGTCGACCTGCTGCTCGCGTTCCCTGATCTCCCGTTGTCGTCGCTGACTGCTGACGACCTCCTCGCGCGGGCGTTTGCGACCTCTCTGTCGACTCGGTTAGCATCCGCGGCGGGTATCCCGTCCAGCGACGTCTCGTTCCTCGGCACCATGACGACCACACCGGTCGACGACGACGCTCAGCCGTCCTCGGCTGTCAAGGCGCACTTTCGGCTGCTCTTCACCGCCCCCACCGCCGACGACTCGCTCGCCGTCAAGCTGGCCAACCGCGCGGCAGTGGACGCCTTCCTGGCGGAGCTCCGCATGCTGGCGCTCACCGGACTTGATGTCCATGCGCCCAACCCCGACCCTTTCGTCGAGATGCTCGGCGGCGGCGCTGCTGCTGCCCCCGGCCGTCTCGAACCGTTGGAACAGGCGACACACGAGGGGTACCTCCTACCCAAGCAGTCCGCAGTGGCGGAGGTCGCCTTCCAACAGGTCTGAATAGTAAAGTTACTAAGTGATGCTGTCATTATCTATTATCTTCTTCTTCACTGAACATTGCCGCCAACCGCGGATGATGGCTTTTGGTTTTCTATGTATTATTTTTATCATTCAATTTGATACCTCTAATTCCATGCATGAAAACAACTTTCATATACCGAATTCAGGAATTGCTCCATGTTAAATCTTCTTACCGTCGTCAATTCTTCGCGTGTCGCCCCTCTCATTCTTGACAGAGCGCTGGCGACGATGTCTCGCTCGGGGAAGAGGCTGGGCCCACCATCGAGTTGCCTCTCGGAGAGGACGGGGAGCTGGAGGCCGACGGCGCGGTGGCCCACTACCTTACCCTCCCTCTAAGCACACCGCTGACGTCGAGTGTTCCCAGCGCCACCGCCTGGGACGAGGTCGACGGTAACCTGACGACCGCCCTCGAGATGCACGTCTCCATCACCGACTTTACCCGACCAACTCTACCTGCCTCGCCAATCGTGTTCCGCTACAGCGTGACGGACTCAGATGGGAACCGCGCAACGGCAGAGCGCCGCGTCCACCTGCTCTGCCCCACCACTGAACGAATGTGCTCCGACGATACCGGTCTGCTCACCTGCTCCGCCGAGGGACTGTGCCTGGGCCTCGACTTCAGCGCGCTACTGACCGAAACCCTCGGACCTGCAACGCCCACCCGATCGCCGCCTTCAATTGCTCTTATCGGCGACGCGGTAGCGAGGGTGCCGCGTTTCTCGAACTACACCACGTGCGATCCCAGTACGCCGCGCGGGAGGGTGTGCGAGCGTGGCGTCACCGCGGTCGACCCACTGCAAGGTAGTCTGCTGGCGGAGGTGAGCGTCTACTGCAGTCGTCCAGCCTCTGATGCTCGCGGATCGGCGGCCCAAAACTTCGCGACGCGGGGGCTCGCAGGCTGCGGCGATCTCGACACCGACACTCCCGGAATTTACAACATCGACTTTCGTGTTGAGAACGACGCGGGGTTAGCTGCCAGCGTGCGGCGGGAGGTGTGGGTGGAGGACCTATGTCTAGATGGGCAACGGCTGTGCAGCAACCTGGAATGCAGCGAGGACGGTGTCTGCCTGGACGAGCTACTCGGCGTGGTAAGTTGTGTAGTTACCGTCATGAATGAGCGAGTGATATTATTATTGTTGTTGTTAAAACCCTAAAAACATCCGTCCATTCATTGTCGCAGATCAATGGAGACCAGTCGTTTATGGACAACGTGTTCGCGGACCTGCTTGGCCCGGAGCACGCGGCGGGTGTGCAGGCGGAGGTTCGTTTGGCAGGCGAACAGTTCGAGACGGTGCGGGTGACGGCGCCGTGGGCCGCATGCACGCGCTTCCCGCCCATCGGCGACCCTTGCGACCAGGGCGCTCTGGCTACGGGCCCCTACGGCGAGGACCTGTCGCCCCTCGTGATGGCTTGCCCGCCGGACGCCTGCGTGGCGGGCCTTGAGCTGTGCCCAGAGCATCGCTTCAGTGCCAAGGTACTTGAGTTACATAATGGCGTCTTTGTTGCATTGTCGAACGTCACGATCATCATTGCAACTTCTCCTCATTCATATTAACTGGCCTTAGTTCCCTCTATGCTGCCATCGTTGTCGACCCATAAGTAGATAATCACCTTCATTTGAATTGGCAATGTGATTTATGACCCGAGCTAATAATTACCACAAAATGTTGCGGTGTCAAAGTTCCAAAAACAGAAAGGTTAATATTTCCGCTATCCGCCTGAAAATTGAGCAGACAACGGTTTCTGAAAGCTCGACAATACAATGCTCTCACCTCCAACATGTGCCTTGGGAAAGAGGGAAGGGGGAGGCAGCGGTTGTGTTTGTAGCCTAAACTCTAACCCCTCAATCTTCGATGTGGTACGATTCGTGGGACAGACCTAAAGCTTGGATCATGTTGTGACATTTTGGCAAACTGTGAATTCTCGTAATCTTTCCGCGTGTCGTCATAGCGCTCGCAAAGAAGCTTCAAGTCAAAATGCAAATATAGCAATACAATGAAATGTCCTGATTAACTGCGGGACCTATTGATACCAGTGTTCAGTTTTGGACTAATTGCGTCAGATAAAGAAGTAAGCACAATCACGTTTCGAGACGGGCGTGTTTGGAAATGTGCGATGTGACTGTATCGCTCTGCGGTGGTTTTGACACGGCAGGGCGTGAACGGCTGCCTTCCAGAGGAGCCAACGGTAGGGGAGACATACTCCATACCTTTTGTCTTGTTGGGATGGAGTGCGTCTGGGGCGCCGCAAACGGTGAAGCGGTACATCACCATCGGCCCCGCCTGTCCGCCGGGGGAGCAGCTGTGCGGGGAGACGTGCAGCCCGGTGCCCTGCCACCTCCTGCCCGGCCTTGGGGGGGAGGTGGACACAAGCAGTCGCCTGCCCATGGGCACCGCCATCCGCCTCCTCGGACCTCCCGCAATGATGGTGCACGCCCTACTACTAATATCCCCCGAATCGCGCGCTGAATAATAATTAGTTCGCAATCCCGAAAATACTGGACTTGGCAAACCATTATAGAATATATTGATATTTACCCTAGGGCACGAAAGCCTAGATATATTGATACTTACGCGAAGCCTAGATTGGCTGAGCGCGAAAGCAGAGAGTGCCTAGGCTCGTGGCTAGCTACGGCTTATGAGGCACGGGCTAGCTAGAGCTGACCGTTGGGGAAGTCGTTGGTCGTTGGCTGCGTCTAACTGTTCGGGCAAGGTGGTTGCCCTGCAGGCGAGACGCGCCGATATTAACGGTAACAGTAACCGCTAGAGTTACTGTCCCGTACACATGATATTGGATATGCAAACCTCTAGATTCAAATCAATCTGACCATAATTTTTCAACTTAGTCGTCCAAAAAGCAGTTATTCATATGTCTGTCGCTTCTAATGCTGGTCCCCGCTCTGAGCCCTGGCAACCTCGCAGTAAATACCACTGTTATTTGTTGACTTTACGAAACATGTTTGAGCAAGTACGTAGCTTCTTTGAACATGATTCAGCTCAATAACGTTGGCCATTGCAATTTTAGTCAACCATTCATGAGTAACGAATTGAAGACCTGTTTGAAGGCCTCATTTTCTTCTCCAAGTCTGCGTAGGCCGAATGATAACCTAATATATATTTATTGAAAAACAGATAATCATAATATTCGGTAAGATCGTTTATGATTCGTTTATGTTATGACTGTCGACTTTCTCGTCGTTCAGGTGAGATTTGGAGAACCACTCCCGAGGGGCTCCCATCTGCTTCCTTGTGAAGCTACCTCGGCCACTGACTGCGGCGCCACCATCTCCACACCGGGGACACCAGCTGAGTCTGAGGGCGTTATCAAGCTGCTGCGTGTGCAGCAACGAAGGTTGTCGCACGTCAGCGACACGGATGTATGTCATCCCTGCGACACGGGACTGCTGATCCAGGGGCTCTGTCCACCCGGCCGCTACCTGCTGCGCTACGAGCTGGAGGGAGGGGGGTTGATGGAGGGCGATGGGGGGGCGGTGGCGGCGGTGTTGAGGGAGGTGGTGGTGTACGAGGAGGGCGTCCTCACGGTGATGGTGACGTACCGGGTGGAGAGCGGAGAGCTGTCCTTCATGGGCATCCCCAGTGGGCAGCTGACACAGGTGTGGCTGGGCCTGATGTTGTCCGATGCTCAGTTGGGTGCAGTTCATCTCCCTGTGTCAATTGTCACTGAACGCGTGTTATGTGCAATGCCGCTGCGGATGCATTCGACGTTTTGATGTGTCGATTCGGCATTTTCAGAAATATTTTTCTAAACCTTGCTCAACACTCCACAGGAACGATAGAGGTAAGATAGGTGTTTCAATATGGTTGTTTATGTACTTCAACAGCACAGGCATGGACTTGATGAAGCTTCTACGGTCATGGTGGGAATGGGACATGATGCACTTCGTATCAGCTAGCAGCAGTTGTGGCACGCAGTACCCGATGACTGACGCATTTAGTACAATGGGCCACAAAACCGCAAAACGAATTGCAGTTCTCTCAATTCATATATTGAATGTGCGTGTAAATATTTACCACGTTGGCCTACAATAGGGGGCGGTGATTGTATTAGTTTAATTCTTTGTTGTCTAACATTGTTTTGGGGCGGGGATGTCCAGAGGTCAGATCTGAAATGCGATATAGACTACTACCTTGGGGTATGGACTACCTGATTATCTCGCAAATGCCCGAATGCGTTATGCAATGTATTATGGTATAACCGCAAAAACAATGCGCCGCATTTTGAACGAGTCTTTTTGATATTCATCCATACCCTGCAAAATGCAAAAATGAGGTCATTGCCACAAGTCGCACATATTCATCTGGTGTGTTTGTGCACGGTCATGTCGGTGAAACAATTGATTCCATGCACGTTTTCGCTGCCCTAGGTTGGTCATTGACATGATACCGTGTTGTGCGCTGCTGCGTTTGTCGCGCAGAATATGATGCAGCCTGGTGAGGACACCAACCTGGCACTGCGGCTGGCGGTGGCATATGTCATCCAAGACGCAGCGAGTGGGGCGCCAACGACACTCGCACAAAGTCTGAGCTCCGTCGGGAGTGATGACATTGACGTACTCTCGGTGGTGGATGAAAAGGTGCGCCCCACATCACCCAATCTCCTGGTTTACCCTGCGTTGTATGATCTTTAGAATGCCAGCCTACTATGAACAGTAGGTGGCTCGCGATTATTTTGCGCCACTGCTTGGTGAAGGTTTTGCATCATTTACAAACGAGTCTTTTCAGTCCGTTGCTTCCACTGTTCAAGGAGCTCTGAATTAGCAATACTCTTAGCGGCATGTGTCGATTTCTGCTGCCGGGCATGCAGTTAATCATTTATGACCGCTTACTCATTTCATAACGTAAAACCAAAAAGAGCAAAACAAGCCTTCCGCCTCAATATTCACATATAAACACAAAAAGATAAAACGCACGAACCTGCGTTCTGAAACTCTGACCTTCTCCGCTTTTCGTTACCAAGTGATGGTAGACAAGGGTAGCCATCGTGGGGTGTGAAATATGCATATGACAATGCATGCACATGCAATCAATCCCCCGCACACAATCTGGCCAGGACGCCCGAGTCTCTGTAGTGATTGGATTTGACTGCTTCATGAATTTATTGTGTGAGGATTATTCATTGGCCCCCAGGGAACTTTGGCAATGGAAGTAGCGGTGACACTGCGGTGGATCGGCGACGACAGCCGCTGCTTCCCCGGGGCGGCGGGTGTCAACCCCGTGCAAGAGCTTATGGAGCAAGCCTCCGGAGCGCTGACCTCCTCGGTGGCGCTGGGGGATTTTGCACAAGTGCTGACCACCGTTGCATCCAGTGCCGCCGGGGACGAGCTGCTCCAGGGCGGCGGCGACCTGGACGTGTTGAGCGAGGAGGACCGCTCGGCGGGGTCGGAAGTCCTGCTCGGCGCTATGATCGCAAATATGGAGGTTATCAACGATCAGCTGGAGGCCACGTTTTCGGCCGCAGACGCCGCGCTGGAGTCGCTGCTTGCCACCCTTCACTCCTCCAAGGCGTCGGAAATAATGCGGAACGGCGAGACTGGTCTCAATTTCCGGGTCCGTCCCCTCATACGACCAATCAATAACAGTATGACGAGTTCGGCTTTATTGGAGCCGTGACCAAAGAAAGCAGTGCTGACAAATGTTCCATCTTGCCTAGGCAGCATTTTTGAAAGCGTTCCCCAAATCAGCACCAGCAGAGAACGTCGGCCACGATACTTATTACTATTTATGGTCAGACTGGTCTCATTCGTAATCTCAGAGCTCCCGGTGGTCTGCCGACGGAAAAATCGCAGATACCATGTGTTTATGTTCTTTACAGTATCTGCTGTGTCATGAACGGAGCAGCTCTATTTGTGTTTCATTCTATGTGGGTTACTTTTCGACACGGCGAGGCATCGAGAGCTTCATGTCTTTCGTTGTGCCCGCAAACACCATTTTTCCTTTGCATCTGAGATCGGACGACACGCGCCTTCCGTCGCTTTCGTCCCCGCACGACGGCAGTGTCAGTGCCGCGAGAATCGCAAATTGAGCGTAGGCGGGGTTTAACTTACAGATGCCCCCGCCATCGTGCAATAGGGATGGTTCGCGCTTCGTTGGAATTGCGCGAAGGTCGCTCGTAAGAAGAGCGTCGGCTGATATTTACTGAAAGCGGCGACAGTCATTGCACAAAGGTAATTTGTTTCGGCTAGTATATCGTTCTTCAGTCTGTTTCCGCAGATATTTGGCTAATTTGTTTCGGCCGATATGTCGCGTTCATTACATTTATCATAATTCGTCGAGTCATTGGGTTGACGAGTTGCCTTATTAACAAGCTCGGTTCCTTTTATTTATCATGACTCGTCGGGTCATTGGGTCGACGAGTCGCCTTGTTAAGAAGCTCGTTTCCTTTTCTTTATCATGAGTCGTCGAGTCATTGGATTGACAAGTTGCCTTGATAACAAGGTCGTTTCCTTTTCTTTATAATGACTCGTCGAGTCATTGGGTTGACGAGTCGCCTCAATAACAAGGTCGTTTACTTTTATGTATCATGATTCGTCGAGTCATTGGGTTGACGAGTTGCCTTGGTAACAAGCTCGTTTCCTTTCATATATCATGACTCGTCGGGTCATTGGGTCGACGAGTTGCCTTAGTAACAAGCTCAGTTCCTTTTTTTGATTCGTGTTTCGCTTTGCTCTCTTCATAATTTAATGTTAATTTGATAGGTTCTTTCGACTGAAAATTTGGACGAACCTCTGCCGTGACCAACGGATAGATGTGATTCGGGCTCGGGCGTCGATTGGCGCCGATGAGTGACGAACAATATTGGCGGACAGCGATACAGTAGTGATTGTAAATATTCACCTCGCGCAATGTCATTCTGTTACAGTGCTCTTTCAACAACTGTCAATGATTGATATATGGCGCATATTCTGACACTGTCCGTTTTGAAACTACGACGTCATTTGCCGCGAGCAGGACTTGGTGGTGGAGACGCTGTACGCGCTACTGTCCGCCGCGTTTGACACGCACGACGCGAGCGCCCGTTTTACTTTCTTCACAAACACGGACAGGCTGGAGCTGGACGGCGCGATGGACGAGCTCAAAGACTTCATCCGCGCGCAGCTCGTTTCAGTGTACGCGGAGCTAAACGTGTTTCTGCGCGACACGTACGCGGGCGGCCTGGGCTCCGGCCTTTCATCCCTCAGCGCCGCCACCAGCGAGCTGCGGTCTTTGCTGGAGGAGGTGGAGGAGAACTCATGTCGCTCCTCCACCGTTCACGCCTCCTTCCAAGTCGCGCACCATGTCGAGGAGCCGGAAGACGACGCGGGTGATGAGACGGGTATCGTGTTACGGCGGCGTTTGCTGGCGACAGGCGGTGGGAGCAGCGGCGGGAGTAGCAGCGGGAGCAGCGGTGGTGGCAGACGGGTAAGTGCGGATTGCCGGTCCACTCGCCTCCGTCTGAGACAGGGTCCGGCCCGGCAGGAGCAAGTAAAGCGACAAGACGTGCCAGGCATTCTACTTAACTGCATCGCTATGATTCCGAGAACAGACAGCTGATGCGCACAAAAATCAGAGGGTGGAAAATTACACTGCTATATTAATGTGCGAAGAAGTTCTGAACAGATTAATTAGAGAATTATAATAAATCGATGATTACAGTCAAATCGATATGTTATATATGATCGATTTTATATATATACTGTTTTAGTTAGGCCACCCCCTCCCCTCGGTTTATTAGACCCCCCCCCAGAAAAGTGTGCGATTTCATTTAAGTATTTAGGTAAAATATGACAACATGTCATTGTCTTTTGCGCTGCCCGTTTGTTTTATCAAAAATTATTGCCGAGCACGCAAGTTAATAATCCCCATTAAAGTAACAATCATTAATATAATATTCCTAATTAATATTATACAGGTGCTTTTGCATGCGGGTATGCATACGTGTATCGATCAGTGATATAATAAGATAATTCAACCAGTCAGTAACTACGCAACGTTTATTAGATATTTGGTTAAAGAAATCGAATGGAAAATGAACAGTAAACATGGTTAGCAGTATTTGTGCAATGGGGGCGCACACTGCGGATCAGCAGCAATACACTACGGGAACTGCGCCAGCCAGAGTATTGTCACCGCTCGTCAGATTCAAGTAATGGCATTGAACAAGCGTAGTTAAATGGCACTGATAAAATGCTGGTCGCCATTGACATACCAGGACTCCGAAATGTATAATAATGCGGATTACATAGGTCCGGCTAAATCACATGAAAAATATGAACAAAAATGGCACGTCGTGCATTTAAATAGTATTGATGAAATGGCCGCCATTGACATGTCAAGACTCCGAAACATTTAGCATAATGCGCACAACATCGGTCCGACCAAATCACAGGAAGAAGAAAAGCGAAAATGGCACGTCATGCAACTTTCTCTATTAGCTGTACAAGCTGCGTATTGTGTATGGGAGCACAGAAATTGAGTGCGCCTTCCTGCGTACTACTAAGTACATTCTACTCTCGCGCTTTATGTTGATTTCTGTCGAAATTTCTCATGGTTGCATGTGCTTGAGTACTTGTGAATTGTGTTTCCTCTTCTAACACCGAGTTGCTTCCTTGCGATAAGGAATACCCAAAGCAAGATTAGGCACGCAAATCAATACCAATTTATTTAAATATTGCTACAGTTAAAGCATATTCTAGTTGCACTCGCTAAGTGATGTAGAAAATATAAGGCATGCTACTCGGGGAATTTTTCAAGCATGTATTGCGGCTGCTAATCACAATTCACGATTCAATTACATTATTTTATGCACGCACCCTTCGGGATTATGCATAATCACAGCGCAAGTGCAACTGAAGACTAAGCGGGATTAAGCTCGCGCAATTCAAATAAGATTCGACAACATATGAGGCCTCTTCCGCGTAGAAATTAGAAAAAAATATATTCATTTGCGTTTGTTCCAACGACCTTTCTTGCATGCTCGTTTGGGGTTACCGGGCTTGCCGCGAACTTGCCGTGTGTTCATGGCCTCACCACCGGTGTTAACATATGGCCATTCAATCGCAGTCACTACATAGTCGGCGACACATGTAGAGCATGTCACCCATCACTGGGTGTCATCCACAGTCATTTGTAGCCGGCAAATACAGTGGAGGGGTACATATGGGTTCATTCCTTAGAATTGACGAGTACACGTACCGCGGCTTGCCCGTGTATTGCCTCACAGGGGCGCGCTGGCGACCAAACTCGCGCCATCGACGCCAAGCTTTGGGAGGACGCCGAGATACTGCAGAAGGATGGCGTGACGGGAGCGGATACCACCGCGGTGGAGGAAAACCTTCGCTACATTGGCTCTGGCCGGAACCGCCTGCTCACGGGTGTCCTCCTCCACCAAGAGCGCGACGCCCCGAGAGTGGTGCCCGGAATGTGCACGCCTGAGCAAGAGCGCTTCCACCACCTCATCCGCATGTGCACCTCGATGGAGGTGGTCAGGGAAGTCATGTTGGTGAGTCGCCAGAAGAATCCCCGTTTTACGGGAATGCATCTCACCAGTATGTGTGGTACAATCCTGACTCATTTTCTGAGTATTCATGCCCCTATTATCTTTGTCATAAAAAACGAGTGTCGAGGGTGCGGCTGCATATCTATTCTTGCAATTGATATAGCGAAGACGTCAAATCAATACGGGGGGCTCCTCATCTACAGGAACTATAAAACATTGTATCTGGCCTGGATATTGACATCACAATACGCAAATGCCGCCCGCGGATTGCTTGTGCGGTGTATGGCAGGAGGAGGAATCACAGCATTACGTGGCTGCAAAGACGGACCCGCTGGCACCTTACGGAGTCGACCCCGTCCTCAACCCCGCGACGGAGCTCGCCAACCTGCAGGCAAGCGTGGGTGACTACTACAACGAGTCGACGGCGAGTATGGAGGTACGGGTGCACGTAATGGGCACGACCACCCACCGTGTCTGATGGGCAAAGCAAATCCGGAAACGGTCGACCCTAGAACTAATAGAAACGCCATGAGATTCTGAGGATTGATTAGAAAATTAAATGTTTTTTAATCGTCACCTATATAGGTGATGAATCTCATTCCGCATGGTTGATTGTTAGGCATAATACGTATATGGACTACGAACTTAAATATGACGTTTCTGAACTTATTGCCAAACCGTTCCAGCCCGTTGTTCTCCTGTGACACACAAGCATTACAAAGGGGACAATTGAGCAAGCAACGAACCAAGTTTGACCTAGATTTCCAACCTCGACCCCCCGTCTTGCAATATGTACCCCGCCGGCGGATCCCGAAGCTCTCCGAAACACTGACAAGGCTATGTGAATAAATCGCCCAAACTATTTGATAACCTCGACACTCCGCTACTAGCCGCGAGACTGGGAGAGCGGGATACCTTGCAGCCCGCAACCCTTACTTTACCTGAACCCTAATACTTCAGCTGATTGAAAAATCCCAGCCGGGGTTTAACGTGCGCGCGACCGATACGTAGCAGACGTATTTAGATGTATCAGCACCTTGACATTAGACCAGAAAGGCTTCGTTTTCTATCCGAACCGAAATGTTTTTGTCCCACGACAGGTAAATCGAGGCGGTTCGCCGCACTGGTTCTTTCCACGGCCCGTCACAGGCTACCCCGACGGCTTCCCCATTCTCATGGACAACCGTATGGGGCGGCGGCGCGCGAGCGAGGCTTGGTTCGGCCTTGACGAGTCGAGCTTTGTGGACGACAAGACGGAAACGCTGTCCGTCCGTTTGACGGTGTACAACCCCATCACGAATTCCCTCGGCGTCGGAAAAATGACGTTCGTGCAAAAGGACTCGGGCATCCTGACCTCGGTGCTGGAGGTACTGGTACCCCCACTGTGCTTGAATCAGTGCCAATGAATGTGATTCGACCTAATTGTAGTGTAGCCGACGCCTGTCTCATTGAGCGAAATATATAGTCGACATAAAGGAACAACGGCATTGATTGAGTACTCTCATGCTCGCCATCGATGTTGTTTAACACATAATGTGTTTACCAATGAAAATGATTATGGCGAGTCGAGTAGTAATATTGTATGCGCATCCGCTCGTCGGGTGTTTGCATCACCGGGTAACATGCATTTGCCTGGCGGACTTTCTGCTGATCACGCCGTTCCATTTAATTGTAGCAAGTATGTCCCCGGTAGCTCTATGGGGAATTTTACAACGACATGAAAATGAAATACCAATTCCAATGCGGCAAATTAACTGCCTGTGTAGCCAATCAGTCGCGGGTTTGGTTGTCATCCTTTCAGACTCCATACGGCAGCACTAATTCAGCGATATTGATGTTGTAATTCTTCGGCGCAATGCTCTTTGTGAGATGGAAGGCAAAGTCCGCACTTTGTGGGTATGCGTTCATTGAATGTTTTCCGCGAGTAGCATATTCGAGTAGAAATTTGTCGCGCTTATGACTCAATTAATATTTCACGCTCATTAAAAGAAGCAGCTCTGCCGCATTTTCAAATACAAATCCGCAATTTTCCTCAAACTTTAATCCCTTAACTCCTCAACCCTTACTTTGTTATCCTTAACACCCCTTTGCTCTCGGCTTTGCTCACTCATTGTCTCCCTCAGGTGCGTGGTGTTCCCACGGAGGACCTGGGTGCCGCGGACAGCGGCACGACTGTGGTGCGGATATTGCTCTTTGGCGCTGAAGTGGTTCTCACTGCCGTTTTCTGCCACTACCTCGTTCATGACATCCGCAACGGACAGCACACAGGCGCAAAGATCGTTTTCTTTGTGGCGCTGCTCTCCGCACTTGTGGTGCACTTCCTGGCGGTTTTTAGAGGCGCCACGCTTGAGCTGGAGCGCAACTACAACATCTACGATGCCGCGCACTCGGCTGCCGCGCGCTGGTGGATGCCGTACAAGGCAGACACCGCAGATGCGATTTCATCGGAGGGGTTCATCCCTCGTGGGTCACCTGGCCGTTGGAAACTGCCAGATGACAACTCAGGTGCCCCCCTTTCAGCTGCGTCTCTGCTATCATAGCATGCCGCCGTTCTGCCGCTCGAAGTTGTTATGGATGCACTCATAAGTTTACGTCAATTGTAACATTCAGATCTACAGATTACTTAAACGCATGTGGTCATTGACATCGTCTTTGTTCTTGGTGTATCACATTATTGGGAGGACACACCAATCGGCGGTGTGGCTTTTGTTTTTAAACCCTAAACAAGCGCTAAGATCATTGTGTGGCAGGAATGGAGGCGTTCGGGCGGTCGATGCTGAACATCAGCACACTAGAGATGATGATCATCCTCTGGCACTTCCTGCAGTGCGTCGTCATGGCGATGACGCTGTTCCATTGGCTGGAGCTCGCGTCCTGCAGCCCCTCCATCGAGCGCATCGCCAACACGATGTCCGCCTCGATGAACGACATATCCCACTTCTTCGCACTCCTCGCCATCCTGCTCCTCCTCTCCGCCCTCATGTGCCACATCACGCTGGGCGGCTATCTCGAGTCCGTCCACACCGTGACGCGCGCCATCGAGACGATGTTCAGCCTCATGGTTTCCAGTGACCTGGGTGGCATTAACCGGTTAGTGAAGGACGGCGACATCGAGATGGTCACAGCGGAGGTCATCGCGGCCAAGATGCTCCTCTTCCTGCTGCCCATGATGTTTGTCTTCGTCATGCTCAACTTCATGCTAGCTATTTTGGGAATGCACTGGGCGGAGCAGCAGCATATCCGCGACGCGAAAGAGAAGGAACAAAAGTACAGCAGCCAGTATGGACACCCGTTGGTGGATGTGGTAGCAGGGATGGCGTCAGAGGGAAGGGTGGCGCTACACAACAGCGCAAACAGCTTGTCATGGGGGTTTCGGGCGATGGACTACCAGGTCAGGCGACATTGGCGAAGGGTGAAGGCGGCCGTGAGCGGGAAGAGGCGGAACGTTGCCATAGGGAAGGCAAATGTCGACGCGGCAAGGAAGGGGATGCTGGCCAAGATGCGAGCTGCGATGGTGATGAACCACTTTTCCGTTGCCGCGAGGGAGGAGTCCAAGAGGAAGGCCATGCAGGAAGGTGGAAGGAAGCGGATGACCATGTTTGCGTTGGATGCGATGAGGGAGGAGGGGCGGAAGAAGCGGATGGTGGCGACCTCCACTCTGCAACAAGCTATCGTGTACATAGTGAAGGCAGGGAGGAAAGTAGAGGAGGGACCACGGCAGGGGTCTAGTGGTGGGGCTGAGGGGCGGCTGGTGCAGCTGTTGCAATCCATGCGTAGTCGACATTCTCGCCTCTCCCGACTCGGGTCGAGTGTTTCAGCGCGCCTGTCGGATAAGTGTGCGACTATGGCAAGCAAGTGGCGGGAGGAAGAGAAGCACAGGGTGATGTTATACACCGCGCTCGAGTCAATGGGGCGGAGCAGTCAACGGATGATGGACAGCAGCTGGAAGGCGACAAGTAGCTCGAATACCTTTGAGATTGACTCCTCTGCGATAACTGCGACACTACTGGACAGAAACTCCGACAACAACAGGCCCACGCCGTCGAGCGCATGTCGCTCGTCCTCTGATGCCATGTCCACACCCACCATGAGGAGTGAGGTGACAGGCCCCGTACATTCTCTCACACGTTGCAAGTAAACTCCTTTGAAATGGGCGCTGAAAACCCCACTGACGACATTGTCAAAATGCGGCAAAGCCCTCGGTGAACTTACCTGAGTCTCACTCGCCCTTGTGACGCTTTTGTCCCCACAGTCAAAAATAGCGTGGAAGGAAGCTTCAGACGAATATAGCGTCAGCGATCATTGGACTGCGTGTAGTGATGAGGCCGACCATATGAGTCACGACCATGGCGGGCGACTGAGGTCGCTTGTTGTGAAGCACTGGGGGATAGGTAAGGCCGCCAAGGGGAGTATGGACGGCAGAGCCGTGAGGGGTGCGCTTCCCAGGCAAATCCTCGGAGCCGTGGTGGCGGAGCTCGAGATGTTGAAGAGGACGGAGTTGTTCTCGGTAAGCGGCTCTCGGAACGAAGGCGGCAGGCGCACGCGTCATGCCCCGTCCGTCGAAGTCGCTTCACCAGACTGGGCGAGCCGTTCTAAGAGATCGCTAGCATCTGGTGAATGGGGTTTGGAAGGGTGCGGTAGCAGCAGCGCGAGAAGAGGTGTCAGTACGGCGAGTTTCCGCGCCACGGGAGAGTCGATTCGGCGGGTGAGGGAGGTGGTGGAGGCGTTGACGTGCGAGCTAGCGACGATGAGGCTTCGACAGTCGGAAATGATCGCCGAGGTAGTCGACATGGCCGCGCTCGCTAGTGGATTATTATTGGAATCAAGTCTTGGCTTGAAGAGTGGTCAAATGTTGATGCCCAACGTTGATGCGGAGTTACTTGACAACTGCTGCGATATCGGCACCGTTGCGGTTGACTATGGTCGCAGCAGAGTGATAAGGGACTCGGCAGAGGTTTTCGGCGACGGGGCGGATACGATACAGTCGCAAGCTTTTCGAGATGACGAAGCTGACGTGACCCGCGCCAGTAGTAGGAAGGTCGCCGGTCGACGACGTGGCGGCCTACGCGTTTTGGGGTATGAGGATGACTCGCGGAGGTGGGGTGAGTCGGACGAGTTCGCCTACTCATCGCCCCGCCGGGAGTGGCGGCCCTCCGCCCCCCCAGCTACCTCCATTGCTATCTCCGATGATAGCACGGAAGGGCTGATGATGATTCCTCCCGTATCAACGCGCGCGCCTCCCGCATGCTGCTCTTCTTCTGAGTTGGCCGCGCCGGAAGGGAGGACGATGACCACGACGATGACGTATACATCAGTCCAGCATGACGATGCTGAGAGGGCAGGGACGTCTGCTTGGAGAAAACGGACTGTTGATGACGACGACGATGACGATGAGTGCCGCCTCGTGCACGGGTTGCCTGAGCTTCCTTGTGTAGACTCGACGACTCGTCGCCGTACTATGTCGGCTGTGAAGCCAGCCGAGCTCTCTTCTGGGCACCGCACCACAACCACCGCCTCTACATGGGCATCTCGATCACATCCTCGAGCGCGCTTACACGACGAAGAAGCAGCAAGTAGCGAGGACCGTCATCCCACCGCGAATCTGAAACATGGGGAGACGGACAGCATCATGCGGCTCGTCTGCGATGACGACTACGCTTCGACCTCTGATGCACTACCAGAGCTACAATCCTTCGACGCCGACGAGCGCAGGCCAGTGGCGTCCCCTCACCCATCGTCACAACTCGAGACGTCGCAGAGTATCCGTGGCACCAGACCGAAGAGGCGCCGAGCGCAGGTGGGACATCAGCCGGAGCAGCGGCAGCATCCCTCTCCAGCGGTCTCAGCTCCAGCGACGACCTCGCTGCGAGTTTCGACACTTCTAATGCGTTTCGCCCACTCCCTCAGCCGCTCGTCGCTGACCAACACCAGTTCAGCAGTACCCCGCACGCAAGTGTACCCGGTATCACCAATATCGTCATCATCAATAGCTCCAATCGATGGCAATGGGGACACACCACCGACTACCTGGGCAGCTTCTCGCCCGCAGCCCACCCCCCCCGCAGCGACTTTCCTCGCCGGACTGCCCCTCCCATCACCGACTCCCCTCCCATCTCCCAAGCCAACGATGACGACTACTGCCAATTGGCAAAGTGCGCCGTCGAGATTTTACACCGCCCCCCTTGACGGTAGCATCCCATCATCCACCCCTGCCCCCGCTATCCAATCGACCCGGCGGGCGTATCGTGTTCCTATTCTGGAGCCACCCTACGCTGCTGTCTCGAGCACTGCGGCCGGTGATAATAACCGGAAGCACCTCCGCCACCCTCGTCGCGATATCGAGACAGCCCGAAACTCGCCGTCTCACATGGGGCCGCAAATCCCTCACATGCCTGCCAGTCCTTATGCGAGGACCACTTTACCCTCCTCCGAGGACTCGGATCCGCGGGCCCCATCCCGCCCATCACCACACCGAAGGCCGGATTGGAGGCAATGAAGACACCGGGGGTTTCGATCCCATTAGTGAGGCGTCGTTGAAGTTGATCGGGGGTTGTATAACGGCGGCGGCGATTTTAACCCGCAGAGATTGCTATACACAACGGTTGAGATAAATCGACTCGGATTGCTTATTCTTGCGTTTGAGTTTGTATTCGACGTTGCTTGTCTTCATTTCGTCTGCAGCAACCATTTGATTTGAAATAAATTCATTATGTTTGATTGTGGCTTCGGTTGCACCCAAAGAATGCATGGTGAGCGCTTATTCTGACGAGGGTCATCGCTTGGGGGCACCTCCGTCTCTCGTTGCTATTGCCGAAGCCATGCCGTCGGCGCATGCTAGCGTCGGCCTCGTGGTGCCCATCCGCCGCAACTCTTTGTATCTCCTGTGGGAACTGGTGTTGCTTTCGACAACTTGGCCAACGGCCACATCATACATGTATCTGCACAATGCCCGAAAGCTTAAAGGGCTTTTCGTACATCCGACTTTACGCTCGGCGTTTTCGATGCAACCTCAAGCAAACTCGTCTCCTATAGTGAACGTCTAGCGGGTTTGGCGGTTTATCACTAGCACTCTCACACAGCGCTCCTTATTGTGGCAGTTTGCCTTTTGAAGAGTGCTACTGAGACAAATCGATTTGCATTTGGGTATGCATAATATGAGGGGGAAATTCAAGATGTCGCTCTTAGTAGACTAATGATCGATGTAATAAATAAGAAGACGAAGTGAAATAGGCTCGGTCTCCGCCCTCCATTGCGCTAGACATAAATATACCTAGTTAGCTCCAGCCATGTCTTTGCCCCGGCTAGGGCTTTGGTGTAACGGTCGTCCCTACTCCGTGCTACGTCGCCAGCTTGTCTCGGGAAATCACACCATCGCGTCTTGCGGCATGCGTAACTAATTGTGCACATTTTACGTATCGGGAGGAACAAGTAGTGTACTACAGTGAACATTGAAATCCTCGAGCTTTACAATGGCTAGTGTAACTATTAATGTGATTGTGTACGGTAGATTAAGTAACGAAAAAATGAAATTGATTTACAACATGTACCAGCTGCCACCGGCTGTTGCCGATATATGCGCCCTCCGAACCAAGCAATCTAGGAAATTTACTCGTTGGGGCTACACCGTTATCGCCTTAATCCAAACTCTCCGTAGTGTGATGGGGGGAGTTGTTGTGCGGTATTTGAGCGGCGTCTTGCCGTGTTAATGTGCGTTTGTATGGGCGTGAGGTATGGCGGGATGTTTCTCTTGTAGCTCTTTAGGTATAGGTCGACTCGAGATAGTTCCTAGGGCTTGTGCGATAATATTATATTAGAAAATTGATTACCTGAAGAACAACATGAGCACGGACAGGGGAAAAGGGAGGGGAAACAAAAGGGCAAGAGTGACAAGAGGATCACGGAATCCAAAGCACGGCGAAGGGAATGACCACAAACCTATCAAATTGAACTAAGGAAACTCTTAGGCTTCGCCGAGAATGCAACACGTGGAGGCGCCAAGCGCGGTATAGATAATCTTAGATAACATGTATCGCTAGTAATAGTTTGGTTTAGTTAGTAAATTGCACAAGCTACTGGTTGTAAGGCTTTTTCTAGAACACCTCAGGCGTGGATATCTAAAGACGTGGACTGACTGGCCGTGGGAGAGAACCCATACCGGTATATTCAAGAATAACGCCACATTCAGATTGTAAGAAATCCGGTTCCTAAGACAATCTTACTAATTCTCTTTACGCAATATAATTAGGTTCAGAGATTAAAGTGTACTATTAGCCCAAGTTTACCAACTTAGTCTAACCAAAGAAGCTGTTTACACGTGCTTTCGGAGCGCTAGAACAGCTAAACGAGACGGGCGCCCGCAAGCGGCGCAGCAGCGGCGGCCCCGAAGGGGGTGCGCTCGCAGGCCCGTCGGAATCCCCTCACCTCCCCGTGGTGGGCCCTGGAAACTCCGTAGCCGTGCCATGCTTGGTACGGTAGGGGGCTAAAAGGGCAGACAGCGCGATCCACGGGATCAACAGTTGTCGGGAAAGCCATTTACATAGGGCTTTTGACTAAAACATTCTGTGCAATACCGGCGCTAAGATCTTCCGCTCGGGCCGTCCGATATTTTCTTCGTGGTCAGATACTCCTAGGTACAAATTGAAATTGAAATTGAAATTGAAATTGAAATTGTTTACAACAATACCAGTATAAACCGGATGCTGTCTCTTGCCCCCCCGTTCAACGCCTAGCTTGACTTATATGCGGAGTAGACCGTAAACCACTAATCCCAACCTCTCCATTTGCAGTGACGATACCGTCCAAAACATACAGGTGACCATGTATTTACTATTTTTTGATCTATACGTAATTTTTTTGGGGTAGAGTATGCAATATAAAAGCGTCGATAGTCTCCACGATACGCGGCCTGCTCCAGCCGCTGTTGGGTCGCTGATCAGTAAGGTTGTTCAGCTTGAGTTGGTCGAGTCGAACCTGCCTGACCTCGGCTTTTGTGCGACTCCGGTCGTGCCGGAGCCAGGGGAAAGGCAGGTGAAAAACCCCCCTCGTACAGGTCGTCGTCGGTCCCGACTATTCCGTGCTCAATCCCGCCCGATGAGGTAGTAGCTGCTCCTCCCGACGCAGCGCGCCACCTAGCCGAGTCTTCTCTCCTCCTTCGGGGGCTGAGAAGAGATAGTAACTAGGCTGCAGACGGTGTCCGGCTGGCTCTCCTGCCTCCGAGCCAGATTTTCTCTTGTCCCATGTCCTTGTTCCGTCTGTTTCCAACACCTATATGATCGCGCGGTGGCCGTCCTTACCCTCCCCCGGTGGTTTACGTTGTTAGGGGGGCGCCTTTATGAGCAGTGTGCCGTTACGATAACCCTAGGCACACTGCCTGAGGCAGCCTGTCGATAACCGGGTACCGACTAGGGAAGGGGTTGGAAGAACACAAGGATCGAGTCGCCGGTCCTCAAAAGATGGTGGGTACGGGAATTTCTTCCAAAATAACCCCGTACCGGGTTTTCCGGCGGCGGGTGATCCAAAGGACCGCCGCCGCTAGACCGTGCCGCTCCTCCGGCTGCGACCCACCTCCGTCATGCGTAGCTTCAAGCCTCGCCCCCAGGGGAGACTTAAGGCTCTCGCAGGGCTGGCGACTTCTTGCGAGCGCCGTGCCCTAGCGCAGCTTCCCTGCTCTCCGCCGCGAGCTCCAACACCCTCGTCCCTCCGCCGATCCGTCCGTACCCTTCTTCGCCAAAAACTATTTCGCAAACGCCGCCCCCGCCCCATCGTCGGGAGAGTATCTGCGAGTATTTAGTCGCGGAAAAGACATATCGGATTGGCCAAGCGGGAGATTCATGTGCCGGTGTACGGATATTATGTTTTTCCAAAACCCTCGGTACCGGGCTTCCCGATAGCTGCTGATCCCGCGGATCGCAGCTATCGGTACCTCGTTTAGCCCCCTACCGTGCCATGCCTAGCACGGCTACATGGTTACCAGCGCCCACCGCGTGGAGGTAGAGGTAGGTGCCGACGGGCATGCGAGCGCACCCCTCTCCAGGGCCGCCGCCGCTGCGCCGCCAGCGGGCGCCCTCCTAGGTACATTCCTACTTTAGGGGTGGGGCATGTACCTCAGGAGTGTGTGGTGGCGAGGAGGGCACGGCCGGATCAGCGGTGGGATGCGGGCGTTGGAGCTGGCGATGATCGGTCGGTAAGCAGCGCCATGAAAGGGCACTAGCTTGCCGTCGACCAACCTTCCCTGGGGGGGAGGCACGACATGACACATGCCGGTGGTCGGTCGGAAGCGGAGCAACAGCTATGTCAAGCGGCGGAGATCCTCATGATCAGCCACCGCCGGAAAGCCATGTACGGAGGACTTTTTTGGGAAAAAAAAATAATGTCCGTACTACCCGGCGTAGAGGTTACTACCCTGCCCTACCCCGCGGATCTCCCTTAGTTCACCCAATAGACGAGATGAATGATGTCTAACCGAGCTGGTGAGGGACTACCAGAGGAAGTCGATGGTCGACCGGGGGGGGCGCTTTTCGGGCCGACAACGCCGACGTCGACGGATGGTGGGAGACATGTAGTACGAGAGAAATCGAGTCCCCCGATGAACCTATGTCGATAACGTCACCGAGATGCTACAACAATTAAGTAATAAAAATGAAAATGAAATACAACATGTACCGCTATCGCGTTGTGCGGTTGATCTCTTAGGGCCTTCTTATTAATGCCATCTAGGAAAACAAACCCGGCATCCCTAATCCTTGATACTCCTAGGGACTAGGTTGCTATAACCGTACATGGGAGTGTAATCATCTTATATCATAGCCATTGGTTTGTAGACACTGCATTACATACTACTAAGCGGAAAAGACTTGTTTTGAAATCCACATAGTCCTCCGTTATCGCGGAAAAAGAAAAATAACCCATTGTTACTTCTATCGCTAACTCCGATCGCCTTGCTAGTGCCTCGGGAGAATGGGTGGTACGGTACGTGTACCACAAAAACGTGTGGTACGGACCGAAATTTTAATTTAGTACTTATCTCTAAAATATTTCTAAGGAAACCGTATCATCGCTATATTTGCAGTTGCTCGCACCCTAAGCGCACCACCTCTCTGTCGGGCCATCCGCCCGACTCAGAAGAACCAAAGTCGGATCAAACTCTACCTCAAGCCCGACGCTTCTCAAAACAAGCTGCCAAGAGGATTTTGAAACTTTTGGTAGTCGGAGGCGAAGGTTGGTGTGGTGATTTGGGCGTGCAAGCAACGTGAAAGGTCGGGAGTGAGCGGTGCGCGATGAGGTCGGCGACAAGCTTACCGTCCTAAAGATGAGCTAGAGCTGTGCGGTAAGACCCTCTCGTGAATCAAAAATCAGCTCGATAACGCCCCTGAGTATCATGTAATAGATGGACCAGTTGTTTGGGTCGCAGATGGCTGTGTTGCGGCGGGCTTGAAAGTCGAGGGGAGTGTACGAGGTAAGAAAATGCGTGTAGCCGCTCCCCGCCACGACCGCGTCCCGCATTTGCGCTCGTGTGCCTCGCTTTTTGAGGTACCTAGCGACCAAAATCTTACTGAAACCCGTTCGAATAGGAAAATAAGGAATAATTAGACACTGCGAAGGAGCTGAGGCGTGCTGGTTGTGACGTGGGGGTGGATGCGGGAGTGAGCGTGGCGCATGTGCGAGCGCGGCTATGTGCGCGGCCCTCGGCTCGAAGCCCCGCGCTCCGAATGTCGAGGAGGCGACCCTTCCCGACAAAAAGAATACTAATTAGCGCTCATATAGGAAGGAGGATATCAAGGGAGCGAGTGGGTGTGAAGTTTCAGACATGGGAAGTAAGTGTAGACATAGACTATAGGCACATGTCGTGCAGTACATCGGGGGGGGGGGGGGGGGGGGGAGGGGGGGTTAGTGGCTCAGCCAAAATTCAGATTGCACAGGTCTTTGTAAAACAAAAAAGTAAAAAACTCCTCTCATTCCCTTTTAATTTGCATGACAGAGCGCATTGCTACTGCTTTAGCTTCTTTAAGGGGAGTAAAGCTAGATTTTGTGCGTTTTGGAGAAGGAGATGCGTCGGTGGGTAGTGTTGGCTGATTTTCGAAATTTACATTTTCAGCTATTTCTCTACCATTACCCTCCGTCGGCGCGGTGCGCACAGCGGAGTCGACAAGCAGAAGCTCCACACGAAACTTTGACAAGGTGTTGGAAGGGTGAGCAGGATCTAATATCCAGTTAGTTTGGTCATCGCCAGGCGTGGGAGGCGGTGAGCTAGCAAGTTCTTCCCCGGCAGTGGGCAGCTCTGCCCGGAGTTGAGTGGACCGCCCGGTAGTTTCCGCACCATCATGCCACCGCACGGTCCACAACTTCGGCCCTACCGACGCAGTATCTAAGCCATACTTCCGGGCACGCTGATGGCGCCTCGAGCCGGGCCTTAGGTCCTCTGTAGAGCCTCTACTAGCTGAGACTCTTTGGCCTATCCGGGCGTGCCGAGCGGTGCTATCGCGGGGGTTAGATGGGGGCAAAATCGTCGCCATGGCGAATAGCCGCGGCCGGTAACCCGTATTTCTTGAAAAATAAGTTTACTGGGACCTTCTGCACGTTTTGGACCTATTTCTGTAAAGATTGCTTGAATCAGCGGTCTGTTTGGAGGTTCCAAAGATGACCATTTTCTGTGGTACGTGTACCACAAACGTGGTACGTGTACTACCCATTCTCCCGAGGCACTAGGGGACTCGCTTGCTAGCCCCCCTCTCGGCCTTCACCGGCTATAGGCACACTACCATGAAAGATCGGTTGAGAGAGTTGTAAACATCCCTCCGTTACATTTCTTATCGAGGTTAGGTCGATACGCGGAGGATTATCCGAGGTGCCCCCCTGATGAGTGAGCAACTGCGAGGGGTTAGTTGGGGGTGGATCGGCTGGGATAGTTTGTAAGGGAGACGTTCGTCACGACGGACTTCTGTGGCGGGGGGCGGGAGCACTGGGATGTAGGGGCTATTGGGCGGGAGAGAGGTGGGCTTCTGGTGGCATAATCTTGGCGATGCATTTTCCCGCCGCGGGGTGGGAGCAAGAGGGGATCTTTGGCTAGCAAAGACGCGTATCCTTCCGCTATTTTTTTGCGTGAGTTGGGGGAGGCTGCGCGGAGCGCGAGGCGCATGGTGAGGACGCGGTCGTCGTAGTCCATCGTGTAAGGTGAGGCTTTCGTTGTTTCTTGAGGGCGGCGTTTAGAGGAGCGAGCTAGCTACCACATGGCTTTTGTGTGCGTGACAATAGGCAAGGTGTCTTCCTCCATAGATGTATGTGATCAGTGGACTGTTTTGCCATAGCGGGACGTGGTGAGGTCTGTCCGTTGTGTATGAAACGTCAGTGTTGTTAGTAGGATGGGTAGGCTTGTCCTCGTGGTTTGCGTTTGTTCGGTGTCTCGTCGAGGTCTGCATTTGGAGTAGCATGTCGGTTGCACGGGCGAGATAGGAGGAAGGATCGGCCGGGGTAATTATTTTGGCCGAGCTGCCCGGAAGGCTCGCTCCGTGGGCGTATAGAGCGACCGAAGCGAAGATAATCTTGTGGCGTCCCGTAATATGGTGTGTTTCGCGGGGCGTGATTTCTTCGGGAGGGGTAGACCACTAGAGGACCACGTAGCTGCCGCGACTAGGCCGGTCGCGAGGTCGGTGCGGTTTATAGCGGGTTGGATGTGTGGGATAGGCTTGGTGGGAAGGACTTCGCCTTCCTCCAAGATAGGTTGGGGTACCTGTTAGCATTGCTTTGTAGCAGGCGCCCGCCGGCGGCGCAGCGGCGGCGGCCCCGGAGAGGGGTGCGCTCGCAGGCCCGTCGGCACCTACCTCTACCTCCACGCGGTGGGCGCTGGTAACCCCATAGCCGTGCCAGGCCTGGCACGGTAGGGGGCTGAACGAGGTACCGGCAGCTGCGATCCGCGGGATCAACAGCTGTCGGGAAGCCCTGTACGGAGGGTTTTGGAAAACATAATATCCGTACACCGGCACAGGGATCTCCCGCTCGGCCTGTCCGATATGTCTTTTTCGCGACTAGATACTCGCAGATACTCTCCCGACGATGGGGCGGGGGCGGCGTTTGCGAAATATTTTTTGGCGAAAAGGGGTACGGACGGATCAGCGGAGGGACGAGGGTGTTGGAGCTGGCGGCGGACAGCTGGGAAGCAGCGCTTGGGACAGCGCTCGCTAGCAGTCGCCAGCCCTGCGAGAGTCTTCAGTCTCCCCTGGGGGCGAGGCCTGATGCTACGCAGGACGGAGGCTGGTCGCAGCCGGAGGAGCGGCACGGTCTGGCGGCGGCGGTCCTTAGGATCGCCCGCCGCCGGAAAAGCCCGGTACGGGGGGTTTTTGGAAAAATTCCCGTACCCACCATCTTTTGAGGACCGGCGACTCGATCCCTGTGTTCTTCCAACCCCTTCCCTAGTCGGTACCCGGTTATCGATAGGCTGCCTCAGGCAGTGTGCCTAGGGTTATCGTAACGGCACACTGCTCGTAAAGGCGACCCCCTAACAACGTAAACCACCGGGGGAGGGTACGGACGGCCACAGCGCGATCAGATAGGTGTTGGAAACAGACGGGAAAAGGACAGGGGACAGGAGAAAATCTGGCTCGGGGGCAGGAGAGCCAGCCGGACACCGTCTGCAGCCTAGTTATTCACTCTTCTCAGCCCCCGAAGGAGGAGAGAAGACTCGGCTAGGTGGCGAGCTGCGTCGAGAGGAGCGGCTAATACCTCGGGCGGGGTGGAGCACGGATCGGGGCGGGACCGACGACGACCTATGCGAGGGGGGTTTTTCACCTGCCTTTCCCCCCAAGCTCCGGCACGACCGGAGTCGCACGGGAGCCGAGGTCAGGCAGGTTCGCCTCGACCAGCTCCAGCTGGACAGCCATGCTGATCAGCGACCCCGCAGCGGCTGGAGCAGGCCGCGTAACGTGGAGACTAGCGACATTTTATTTTTCATACTGTATCCAAAAAAAAAAAAACGTATAGATCAGAAAATTATAAATACCTGGATACAGGTATGTTTTAGACGGTATCGTTACTGCCATTGGAGAGGTTGGGATTAGTGGTTCACGGTCTACCTCACGCTTAGGCTGAAGTTTAGAAAACGAAGTCGACTTTCGCTTTTTTGTACGGAACTTTATCGTTCGCGTAGCGATGTGCTGACGTCGGCCTGTTACGTAAACCCAGGTTTAGAAAATGAAATCGAAGTTTCATGGACACAGCTAGTACGAGTACCGGTATCCGTACCTGTGCCGTATCAGTACCCGTACGAATATATGTAGGAGTATCCAGCGCATCACCACCCGCGCGCGCACCCGGCGCGCGAATTCTAACATGACGAGCATCAGCTCAGCGGCGTTGCTGTTTTTCAAACTCGGCGGAAACCCCCGGAAGCAGTCAAACGTGCTGCCCAGCCGTCACGCCCCCCCCTCGGCTTCGCAGCCGCAAACCGCTACCGTGTGCGAGTGCGTGTGCACGATGCGCCTCAACGTTGCCTCCGTGATTGAGACCGCACAACGCCAATACTGTTGGAAGGAGGACGGTTTTGCTGGCCTCAACGCCATCAGAAATAAGCCCCCCAGCGCAGAACTAGGCAAGGTCATGTATTCCGGCTAGAGTCCCTGCCAGCCACGGCCTGGCTAGGTGTGGACGGGATGGCGGCGCGGGGTGGGCCGGACGGAAAGAGGGCGGCCGCCCGCTGCTCGGCTGACATTGAGCTGAGCAGTGCCAGAAGCTCTTGCGGCAGAGGATTCTCCGGCACGGTCGCCCGCTCCATTCTAGCAAGCGAGGCCTGTGGACCCCTTCCACAGGTGGAGGCGTGGCTTGCGGATGTAGTCGCCTGCTGGTGTTCGGGCGGTGCGGGTGGCCATGCTACCGGTCGCGCGCGCACACATGTCGTAATGTACAGCACGACTTCGTTTTCGACTTTGTTTCGGACTTCGAAACGAAAACGAAAACGCCCGACTTTGTTTTCATTTTGGGCTTGAAACAAAGTCCGAATCAAAGTCCGTGGTACGTTTTGGGGTTGACTTTGTTTTCTAAACCCCGTACGAGGACGAATCGACTTTTAAAATGTACGGGTTATCGGAAATAAAAAGTCGATTTCGTTTTCTAAACTTCAGCTTTAGAAGTCCAACTACAGGTTGAGCATAGCAAAAGGGGGGGCCCAGAGACAGCAGCCGGTTTTTACTGGTATTGTTGTAAACAAGTTCAATTTCAATTTCAATTGCTTTGTAGCACAAGGCGTAAATTATTTTGGGGGAAATGACTACCACTTCCTTAGTAGCTGTTCGAATCCAAAGCTGAAAAGCGTAATGAAAAATTCAGGTTTTAAGGGAGGTGCTAATGTGGTTTATTGGGGCATGTGACCCTGTGACATGGCAGTGATACGGGGTCGAAAATATAGGGTCTCGTTTGTTGCAATTAAACACTTTCTGGTCAATAGCGGGAAAGCGACAACTGCAGTATAAATGAGTTACGCAGCACCAAACCTACCCATTGCATCTTGTCGCACGCCCGCTACCTAACCGCATGTATAGCATCGCTAAATCCAATGTTGCCAAACTGAACGGAGAAATGTTGTAGGTGATAAAGTTCAAGTAACGGTTTGGTCTCGAGGGGGCTGATGGAGCGTGTGATTTTGCCGACTTAGTGCGGTAGGTCGCAGCACATATTCTCACTTTTCCATTGCCAATAAAATCAATCACACGCTCTCCAACCCCGCTCTGCTTAGTTGCCTTCTCTCATACCCAACCCCGTCACATTTGTTGGTTGTTAGCCGAACTCTCAAGACAATAGTGATACGATAATCGGACTTGTTAGTAGGGGCGTATTTAGCGAGCTTATCTAGCAGCGATCATCTCTTCTTGCCCACTGTCTTAGGGCTTGTGTTTATATGCTTAATACTCGCAAGTTTCGTCTCTAGTTGCACCGACGACAGCTTTGCACTTCTAACTATTTTCCTTGGAGTGACGTAGCGACATCGTGGTTTCCCTTCTCGAGGCGTTGTTTTTCCGAAATGTATCTACTTTCGTGTGATAATAGTAAGCTACCTACCGCGCACCTCCTTGGCGCCTCTCGCAGTCCGTCCATCACTACCGGCCTTTTCGACTCAATTCTTTTCCCAAGGACCTAAGAAAGTTGAAGGCTATCATCAAACCCTCTTTTCACACGCCTGTCACTGCCGGTAGTGCATGGTAGCGGTCGAGTGTTTTCTTGTTACATATGTGAAAGGGAACTATATAACGGACATACCTATGGGTACGTATTGCTTTCCCTTCAGTCCTTGACGTCTAAATGTTGCATTGCAAGGTACCTCTGCATGCCTACTCTAGCTACAATTTAATGATATGGTTAAATGGTTTATGTGAGATGTAAAGCTGCAATGTAATCGCTGTTGATGGTGATGTTGGACTCGCGTCGTTGTTGGGCTCATATCTAACGACGCTCTCCACACTGGTGGTTGAGCCATTGTAACTACTCACTGACCCCACATTCCGGCAACATATGGTTGAGTGAGCTAGGCTTGAACTCTGAAAGTTATGAATTGTTTTATAGCTTTCTTTCGTTCTTCTTTATCCACCCCGCCGAATAGCCCGCGAATCATGAGCACAAAGCGCTTGAACGTACGTGAGCTCATAGTGGCAAACGCATTTCGTACCGACTTCGGAAATTACATATGCTTGTTTGCCCCCCCCCCCCCCCCCCCCCCCCCCCCCCCCCCCCCAAATTATGAATACTGAACATCCCTAGTATACTTTCACTGAAAATTTTTCAACGTGCCATATGCTCCCTATCCAAATGTATGGCTTAGAACATCTTAATGTTGGTGGAGGTCGGAGAGCAAGGGAAGCTCCCACAGCTTCCTTGTCTATCTTGTAAAGCAAAAACTTGATGCTCGCTTCGACGTGAACTGGCATATAGCCCCAAATGTTCTGTGCTAGTAGGCTAAAGCAGCGCCATAGCATTGATAACAACTTCAATTGCAAGGGGTAGACTTTCTAACATGATGTAATCCTCTGCAGTTAGTCCCCCAAGTATATGGTCGCCGCCCTTTCGGAGATTATTTCAGCCTACGTGCATCTAAGTCGCCTTATAGCATGTTAACCGCCTCATTTTGGGTGATATTCATAATCTTATCCTCCCTTACCCATTTGTGCTAGTCTCCTTGTCATTGTTGGTCTACAAGAGTTTTTTGTTTTGGTTCGCCAATCTTGGTTGGATGATACGAAGCGGGTTGTAACGCGGATACCGGGAAGTAGCTCGTGCTAGTAGAGAGAGTATTTCTTGAGGAAGGTCTTGTAGCGAGCGCGGCCGCTAAAATTAGGGACGATCTTGCGACGATGTAGGACTCTTGATGTTAGTTCCATGCTTTGTCCTCAAGTTTCTCGTCAAGTATACTTATGAAACGATTAGTAACATAGAGGTCGTGTTGGTTGCTGAGCGATCGTCGAGTGGGATGTCAGACTACGGCATGGACGTCGACAACTTTAATCGATGAATATTGATAGCAACAGCGGCATATCAACTTGGGTTGTTTTCTAGCACTATAGCAACCCGTTGCCTAGTGCTTTTGTACAAGGTAGCTATTTGTCATCCTGGTACTTATTAGTGTTGTGCTATTAGCGGCTCTCTTTTCCCTATTAGCGGCGGTCGGCCGGCCCTGCCGGTGCCTTCGCCAGCCGCCATCTCTCTCTTCTCACTTCTCTAGTCACCACAGCCGGCCCCTTTGTGGGGCCGGCACGACCTCCGTGTAACTATCCGTTCCCAACTCTAATAGGTTATGGGCCCTCCACCAAGTTGCACTAGAGAAGAGCGTGTGTAAAGCGCTCGGCGCCACGCTAGTTATACCTACTCCCACGTAAAAAAGAGTAGAGCGTGTGTAAAGTGCTCGGCGCCACGCTAGTAATTCATCGTCCAACCGACACCACGCTTCGCCTTCGAGATGGTTGCCCGCCACTGTCCTACCATCTCCCACGTAAAAAGGAGAAGAGCGTGTGTAAAGCGCCCGGCGCCACGCTCACCCCACCTAGCTTTCAGTCTCACCTAGCCTTCAACCTACCGATGCTCTCGACCGGATCTGAAACCGACCCGCGAAAATTCGGCCCGTGCGTATTGTAATTAGTATTGTTAGGCAACGCCGCAACGCTCTCCTACCTTAGCGTGGAGCTTACTTTTACCACGGCGAAAGAGGGGAGCCAACACGAGCAGCGCCCGTCTATGCTTTTGCGTGTCTACACGCTCCTAACAGCCCTGTTGGCTTTGTTTCTTCCTCGCCGGTCGCTCTCATGCGTCGGCTAATTCGCCCGTGGACAGTTTTTCCCGCTACATGTCAGAATAGTACATTACACAGTACATTTGGAACCGCTTCATATCGGCAACTCGCCGGTAGCGGCACGTTCCTGTGTGCGCATGTCGCTACACCTACCCGGCTTGAGACACACGCTACAAGCACTACACCTTCGACCAAGATTGCACCTTCCTCAACGCAAGCTAGGACGACGGCAAGACCTCGGCTACCTTGAGGGGGGGTGTTAGCACTAGCATCCCGTTGCCTAGTGCTTTTGTACAAGGTAGCTAGGGCCGACCGCCGCTAATAGGGAATAGAGAACCGCTAATAGCATAACACTAAGTACTAGGATGACAAATAGCTACCTTGTACGAAAGCACTACGCAACGGGATGCTAGTGGTAACTTCCATGCCCTGTGTGTGTCGTTAGCATGGCTTGCATGCGTCGCCGGAGCATTATCTGGAGGAGTGGCGCGCCCGGAATTAGTGGAAGGAGCATAGGGAGTAGCATTAGTAGCCGTCATGGTGCGAGGTGGAGCGACGCGGCGTCGAAAATCTGGACAGCGGAGGCGGTAAAGAGATGGAGGATGCGAGGTGGTCATGCCTAGAACGAAGAACCTTTTGAAACCAATGATAGGTTGCAAGTAAACGCGTTGTATTTTAGCAAAAACAATATAATATCTTGTTCGCAGAAAGAATTGTGTTATATATGTTGATCGGTCCAAGGCTTTATACGCATTGTATCGGGTTGAGGACTTGCATGATAAAAAAGTATATATAGTGTTACGGTTTGACGTATCAAGATATTACTGTTTTAGGCCGTCGTTGGCCGGGTCGATGTCTTGTCTCCATACGAATATTAATGGCGTTGTAATATGCGAGAAGGCTGATATTGCTGGGGTGTTATCATGGCTGTTAATGATGTGAGAGCGCTGAGTTACGTATAAATATTGCTGTATGGCTGGTATAGGGCTAGGTCTTGGTGTAGGTAGACCTTAAGTGAGGCGGTCAACGCTCTACGCCTTTCCGATTCACAATGGACAACCACAACCAGTTGGTGCCACCCCCCCGTGGCCTCTACTACCCAACTTCGTCCTCAAGCTGAGTTAGCTGTAGTAATCGCGCCCCGATGCACATGCAAGGTGTGGCACCAATCACTCGCCGAGATGGCCGTGGACGAACTCCCCCCCCCCCCCCCCCCCCCCCCCCCCCCCCCCCCCCCCCCCCCCCGCGAGCACTTGTTTCAGACGGGCAGACGGGCAAAACGAGGTATGCTCGGCAAGCCTCACTTTTAGAATGTGGGGCTCATCTTGGGCCGTGACACACCTACATGCCGAGGTTGGACTCACCGGAAATCGAATCCGCGACATGTTACGAATTAGGCGTTCGCTTTACCACATCGGAAAAGCATAGTTGACATATGCGGTCATATCCCGCATATGTACAAAGCTACGACATCACTAGCCCGTCACTGCGTTTCCTGCCGGCATGGATCTATCTTCAGCGTAGAGCCGTCAGCGCCACGCTAACAACGTTCGCAAAGGACAAGGCCCACCGGCTACGCGACCGAACATTCGGGCTACGCGTACACCAATACGAAAGTATAATGTCGACATATCGGAGTGCACCAACCTTTGATCGGACTCTACGCCGCCGTACATGTCTCGCATGATCGGAACATATATGCTTTTGCTGCATAAACCCTCAGCTTGCTAACAAAAACATGGGCGCCGAACACCTCGACGACGTTCGGCAGTACGATTTAGCGGTACTTCGAATTATGGGAAAAATATTAGCTAATAATACTGCCTCGGGAGAATGCATACCACAGAAACAAGGCATCTTTGGAACTCCCATACAACCTCCAAATCGATCTTTGCATCTCGTGGCTGCTTTGAAATTGTGGCTGTATGTCCACGTCCTTACGCTTTCGAAGAAATCGAGGTCATAATCTCGGCGCAGCTGCGGTCCGAGAGACCGATTCCTCTCCAAACGGCTAACATGAGGGACACATTTCGGCAAGTGCCCGTCGATGAGAGTATTTGCTCAAGCGAAGGGCGTGCGGAGGGATTATGCCCTGGCGCACTGCTCATTTAGTATATCAAGAACTATGACATGGTATGTTCGTCGATTGGGCCGAAGTTGTGGATAGTTTTGCGGTGGATAGATGATGCATGCACGATGTAAAAGTGGGCATGGCTTTCTGTCGAGCTCAATACGATAGGCACTAAGCGCAAATATTTTGGCTCCTTACGGGGTGGGGGGGGGGGGGGGGGGGGGGGGGGGGGGGGTGACTTCTTAACTCGAAAAAATACTCTACGTGAAAAGTAATATCGGACTAACCAAGCGGGAAATCTTGGCGCTAGTATACATATTAAAATTCTTAAAATTCCTCCGTACATGGATTTCCCGACAATTGTCGATCTCGCCGATCGCAGCTGCCGGCTCATCCCGCCTAGCCCCATGGCTTGGCATGACACGGCAAAAGTAATGGTTACCAACGCCCACCACGAGGAGGTGCGGGTGAGTGCCGACGGGCGGGTGAGCACATTCCCCTCCGGGGCCACCGCCGCTGCGCCGCCGGCGGGCGCCTCCGAAACGCCTGTAGAGTGTTTGCCATACAGCATTGACAACCCGGTGGTAAGTGTCGCTAACAAGTACACACGGTATGCCATGTAAACGGTACAATCCATGTAAAAGTTAGTCAGCCATTTACTCTGTTGTAACATCTGATGTACAAGGAAAGAAGTGCGCCATACCCGATAAGTGGTCGACACCCCCGAAACACTCTCAACATATGGACTAAAACGTAAGTGTGTGAGAAAATCTATCCCCACAATATGCCAAGGTCGTGGCGAGACATGTAATAAGAGGTAAAATGAAGCAGCCATCTGAGCTCGCTCCTTCGTACAACGGCAACCGACAGATCTGGGACAATATAATCATTAACATCATGTCGAATGGGCGGCCACCAAAGTTTATCTAGTGACTTAGATAGCGTACTCGTGCAGCCACGGTAAAATGCATAACCATTGTCGTGTTACTCACACAACAGTTTCTGCTCCAACACTGAGTCATTCGGAATATGCAGAGACGATTATGCCTCCACAAACAATCATCCTTGACGAAAAATTGTCCACCTTTCGTCCACTCACCCTCGTCCCCATAAAGCGAGTCTTTGTTGTAACCCAAACGAACTTGAGCACCGAATTCGGTAACAATTGCATGACATCAACCGACAAACTGAGCAAACGCGCGTCCTCATTCTGTGAAGCCAACGTGGTGTCTTGGCTTCTAGGCAGCTAGGATTGTATTCGATGATTTAAACTTTGAGACACAACACCATCCGAGAACTGGCAACAGCAACATGGGAGACTGGCTTGTGGCTTGAAATCCGCTCGTCGACTTAAAGAGTTAGCTCGTTTTTCGACCCTATTCGATGGGCTAGAGTTATCGCACATGTAAACGGTTGTAAATCACGTACATACCGTGCTTGCCGTTATTTAATTTATTTGATGATTGCCTGAGTAGATGTTGCAGTAAGTTGTGGTACGAGACCATACAAAATTGTAAGAACCTTCAAGGCAATGTATTTAGCGCTTCACGGCTCCGCAGACAGCTGAAGCTTCCAAATTGTAAGCGGAATCATAGTTACAACGTTCAACATTGTTAAGTTAACGCATCCAATAAGAGAATGCTTTAACACCTCCTCCCTCATCTTGGAGTAAGACGGCTGCAATTCCCACTGTCGAAGCGTTTGTAAGTACGGTAAACGACGCATCGGAGCTAACCTCCGCAAGGATAAGAAATGGCGTAAAAACAGTCGCAGCTTGAGATTCTCAAAGGCTCCCATGCATGAAGACTCTATCACAATCTTATGTGGCTCGGACTTTTTAAACATATTTACCAACCGCGCCGATAGATTGTTTAAGTGATGAATAAAGTTCCGCGTAAAATTTGAAGAGTTGAAAAAAACTCACGCTTTGTCATAGGCATCGGCTACTCCCTCACAGCCTTGACTATTTTGTCGCGACACAAAGCTTTCCGCCGTAAGCAATGGTAGCAAGGTACTGATTTTCTTGTAATTCAAAGAAGCATTCCATTTAAATCCCATGGAAACCCCAACACGATGTCCGCAGCACGCACGTTGCGAGGAACGTGAAACGATCGTATGGAGTCGTGTTGCGCAGTGGCACGACTCAAAAAAGCTCCTCACACGCGTTATTGGTACTCACACGTTGTCCACTTGCATGTCGAGCTGGGGTATTTGTAGTCGACTTACGCGTATGCAGTCTTATGCGTGTAACAGAATCTTCCCATGCGACGTCCAAAGTTGCAGCGCAAGCCACCAATGTTGTTTGATGTCGCTTACCATCAAAAGTGCGTAGAAGAGGACGAATTTTGCTGTGGTCCGTATCAACAGAAACAAAATAATCTTTGCTGAGTCGCTTCGTACCGATGATGACAATTCCGTCACGTATTGGTATTAGTAACTACCACATTGGCAGCACATCCTCCGTCAGTGGAAGCGGACATGCAAAATCCACTGACCACAATTGTACAAGCCATGGAGCATACATAATTGTCCCTTGCTCGGTCGTGTTAGTTCGCGATTGTCTAGTAAACACCAACATGCGGGCTAGAAACTTCTGATTTTACAACTTCTAGTTAGCCGGGAGAGTGTTTTGCTTAGCCCACTTAGGCAAAACAAAAATGCGAGAGTTGACTTTGGAGATCTCCGTCCAAACTTCTCACGGTGTTGTCCGATATCGTCCGCCAGTTCTCAAGGCGGACTAATGAACACCCTTTCGCTATACAAATCACGACCACGAGGCGAGTCGCTAGGAGAGCAATGAGGCAAGTCCTAGTGAACATTCAAACCCTTGTCGTCAGCACACCCCTCCAAGGTGAAAGAGATTTTCTTGCAAAAGAGTTGAGACCGAATCGACCAGCTTCTAGTGAAATATAAACTAAACGTCGAGAGTTTTTACTTGTCTACTTCTCAACCTTTGCTTACTCTGCCGACGACGGCCGAAATTGCCGGATGTCTTACTTTAGGCGTCTCCACGTAAGGCACTTTTAAAATATAAATTAGTCCCCCATTTACAGCCATTGTTGGAGGATGGGTTTTTGTCCATCATCCGGGCATGCTGGCCACCATCAGTGTTGCTTGTCCACCTTGTCGAACTTGTATGTTCGAGGTCTCGCCGCCAATTTCCGGGCACTTACACATGCGATGTCCAGGTTTGTGGCACTTGTAACACAGCTGTTCATCTATGTGACGTTCTATATTCTTTTCAGTAAATTCCGTCACAAGAGCATTGAAATTGACGTGCTATCCGTTGCGATGCTTACCCTTGCTCTTGCTGCCTGTGTTCATGCTCTTGTCCTCGTCCTTCGGACCCTCGTCAGAGCCATGCGGACGTAGGTTTTAGCAAGCACTATTATTTCCGTTGTTACCACCTCCGTTGTTTTTTTGGCGCTCTCCGTCGCGTCGACAAGCTCCATTGCCAGGGTTATTGGACTGGGACTGATGAGCCAAGCCAAAGTGGGGAGAGTAGACCGCCAATCGGTTATGAAAATTTTGCGGCTCCACGACGGTATTGGATGTAGGCGACTTGGCTCGGAGCGAAATGACATGCTTCTTCAGGTTATTGTTAGCCGGCAAGCCACAGATTAAACGGCTGCACATAACCTCGTCATTAATGCCAGCCTTCGACCGCCTCTCGAAGTCATTGAGCATGCGAGTGTACTTTTGAAAGGACCTGCAAGCTTGGTTTAGCGCCATCACGAGTTAATGGCATTGTCGCGAAAGCTCTGCAGAAGCGCAGTATGTTTTTGTTTTTCAATCGAATGTGTAAAAGATTGCGGAACTAAATTTCTTGCTTTTGCATTTAAACATCATATTGACGCTGATCCAAAAAAATTGAGACGTAACCCAAATGACAGCGTTGAAGCTGTCCGGCTCGAGTACTAAAGTTAGGAATTGCAGCGACTCGAACTCCAACAATTGTTCGAAGTTTTTTGGGCTAGTATCATCATGTTGAAGCGCTTGTACATTCGCCTCAGGTTGATTCGCGGTTAGCGTGACAGGAAGCCCATCGAAATTGATCGTCGGGAGAGCATTTTGGAGGCTCTTCACTAACCTGACTGTTCAATAAACCAACGCATTGCGACCAAACCACGCCCAAATCGACTGCCGTAAAACGCGGCGCAAACAGGAAATCCTTCGACATAACTACGTCATGGTGGAGGAAAAGTTGCGTCTTACGAGTTGCGTCACAAGAGGCTTGCGAGGACAACAAGAAACCAAAGTGAAACAACTCGTGCGCTAGTTTTTGCTCTTGACGTTACCGGATTGAGTAAGCGTGCAGAAAATTCCCATTGACCGTAAATGACGCAGAAGCCATGGAAGACTCCTCCAACTGGTTCGCCAAGTGCTGCCTCAATATTAGCTTGCGTACACAAATGGCTAGCCATGAAGCCATACGGACCACATGACGCAAAAATCGAAACATGGTATTTCGTGTTGTCCGGAAGCGTAACTTGAACGGCCTCGTTAAGCACCAAATGCAAATCGTAGTTTGATAAAGGCAAACCAGACTCTCGTTGCATCACGTGCACATCTGCCGCTACATGTGTTTCGTTCGGTAACTCGCATGTGTTTCGCAAGAGGGAAGGCACACCTCACCGGATTCAGCTCGAGGTTGGAGAACAAAATTGATGTCCAGACCATAAGCACTTCCGGCAGGGATTAAGATCGCCACAAAATTACCATATCCACAATAAGCTATTGTCGAAACGAAAGCAAAGAAAAACCCCGCCGCAAGTCACGGAAGTGTCAGGGTGCAGATTACACGCTCCGAAACCAGTGTGGCAGTTTCATAGAGAGCATACCGGTAATAAATAACTGTGTCTTATGCGGAAGGGATGCGGCGCGAGAGCGTAACTTTTTGTTGTTTGGCTGAATGTACCCGGTAGTTAAAGCAAAGACAAATGCGAAATGACTTGTTTTCTCCCTCCAATTCGTTGATAGCTTAATTAGCCCAACCTGGCTCGACTTCAGTCTTGATGCGTAACGCGACCCTCGGACGAGCGTCTCATGAGCCGTGTTGTTATCGCCTCGGACAGACGTGATCCGGCGCGTCTTGACGGTAAGTAAATCTTACCACTTAGTTAGCACTTAGCTTGTGACCTAAACTAATTATAGTGGATGTACGCATGCATGTGTACACTTTCTCGGAAAGTATGGAATGCAACTCTTCAGCAATAACGTACGAGTCCTATAGTCATCTGTACTACTTTAGGAACGTACTCGACACATTTGTCGTGCTTGGAAATCACGCTCAAAAAAGTGTTGGGTGGGGGTCAAGAGTTGCCTCCGTACGTATACGCTTTGCACCTTTTGCGACCAAGAAGGAGCATTTTGGCGCGTTTGAGGGCCACGCAACTGCATTTGACGGACATCGTCAAGAAGGCTACCATACGTTAGGGGATTCATGTGGGCTAGTTTTTGGTATCTTGAAACATAGGGGTTTCTCTCGCCGTACTCATGCGGATAGAGTCTTACGCGGGGTTTTACCACCGCGGATGGCACGTAGGCATCTTCTTCCTCTGTTGGGATGCCTTCACTTGCCACGGTTTTCTTCCCATCCACGCCATGGTCCGTAAGCTTCGCCGCGTTTCATTGCGCAACACGTGTGGTGCCGGTTGTCGTGTCTCGACGTCTTACTCCCCCACCATTGCGTGTGGTTATGTCGTGTTTCCCCGCCCTTTCTTTGCGATATGCATACGTTATGTAGTAGCTGTCCACATTTTCAGTTTCATTTTCATTTACAATGTTAGCCCTTCCGGTTGTCATGTCCTTGCCTTGGTCACCCTCCTCTCCCTCGTGTTTGTCGTGAATTGGAACTAAGTGGCAAGAAGGCCACTAAGCGACATCCGTTCTGTTCCGACGCGTCATTAAGCTTGTGGCCTAGTGTCTCCATGGCCTAGGTTTAAGACCCGCGAGGGTCAAGTTTTCGGTATGTAGGTGAACCACGGTCAAAAATGAACCCCAACTTCCACATTGGTTTCGGAGCTGGAAACCGTATCAAGGGAGAGTCATGGGGGGGGGGGAAGGAGAGCGTGGTAATGTCGTGAATTAGAACTTAATGGCAAAAAGGACATTAAGCGACAGCCATTCTTAGCAGACGCGTCGACGTCCATTCACGACTTACCACGCACGGTGAGCATAGGCGAACCACGGTCCAAGATGAGCCCCAACTTCCACATCAGTTTCGGAGTCGCGGCCCGCGAGATGATCCAAGGAGAGTATGGGGGGGGGGGGGGGGGGGGGGGGGGGGGGGGGGCAAGAATTAAAACTTATTGTCAGGAAGGCCACGGGGCAACATTCATTCTTACCCGACGCGTCGGTTAAGCTTGTGGCTTAGTGTGTCGAATTCCCTGGTCCGAGACCCGCGAGGGATAAGTTCCCGGTACATAGGCAGACCACGGATCAAGATGAGCCCCAATTTCCACATTTTTCTTTCTTATATATGATCATTACTATGTTTTTCCCTGTCCGCGTATCTACAATAATGTAATTCTTGGGTGGTCCGCTGATGCTGCTGCTTGCTTCTTCCCTGCTGTCTTCCATGCGTAGAATATGGCAATTGCGCTTTAAACATTGCACTTCCTGTTTGTTTTTTCGGTCGCGCGCGCGGTATCATCATCCCTTTAATGATGTAGCCACCATTTTTTAGCGCTATACAAAAAGCGTCCATGTCGATGCTTCAAAATACGCACGGCGCAGCATATCGATTGCGTGTAAAGATAAAAAACATACTTATGCGAGTTTGCACTGCTACTAGTCGATAATAATACAATATACATTAATATGCCGGATCACAGATCAATTTCGAAGCAAATATACGGTACGGGCATGCTCCCTTCGTGCCAATCTGCACCGGAGTTGCCCGAGCACCGGCGCGCCACATATTTTATATATAATCCTTATTTATAGGGATATTATGGCTGACAGTCGCGGCGCCGAGTCCAGCTTCAGATAAGCTACGAAAACGGACGCAGCTTTCACTCCCGTGTGAAAGGCTACACGAGAGAGTAGACGCAGTTGGGCAACGTCAGAACCATGGGAGACCCCGTTCAAGGAGCTGCGAACGGCGTGAAGCGGGCGTGGCGGTCGTTCACGGGTTACTGCGGGAGGGCCGTCAACTGGGTGAAGCAGGAGAAGGAGCTCGTGTTGGTGGGCGCCGTTGTGGTTGTTGGGGTAGGCGGCCCCCCTTACCCTGCTTTGTAATTTGTTCCCTATCAGGCTGGCATGCATGCATACTTCCTCGAAACTGTTTTGTTCTTCCTCGGCTACCTTCGTTTGTATTTTTCGGATTTTGCGCGCGGCATCAGTATAATAAACATGTAGTTGAGTTCCGATTTCCGATTGCCGCTGGTGGAATGACCCGCATGCTCGCTGGAGTAACAACAGCGTTGATTTGGACTTCGGGAGTCCTAATGGAGACGTGCATTTGCTTGTACAGGCGCTCATCGCCACCGACAAGTTGCAGGTGAACAAGAGGGGCATTAAGTGGAAGGGGTGGTGAGCGGGTCGGCGACGAGATTGTAGTCTATATTGTGTACTGATGCCACTGTATTTGTTGTAGTACTTTGTTGCAGTACCGACGAACCCTATATGCTACCTGCAGCTGACATGACCCCTGTTGTTTTCATTCAATGCTGTAAAACAGCAATCGTCGACTGTGCTCGTAAGTCCCATTATCGTAAGCATTCGAAAGCGTACCTTCCTCTAAACATTGCGCTCCGGGCGGGGACTCCCACTTCTACGAAGCGGTCCGCCCATGTGGCAGCGTTGTTAACGAGGCGGTATATATCGACAATAACCACAGTTTCGTATTTTACTGTTCCGGCCTTCTGCTGTGCACATCACCACGCCACCACGCCCACCTATATCAATGCTGCGGAATGTTACGTTTCGTCAACCCTGAAGTGACGTACAAATGGTAGACGACCACAGCAGTAGCACGACTCATCGTCGATCAGGACGCTCGGTTTATTGCGTGTACATCAGGTATTAAGCATTTTCATTTTCCTGTTATGTGTCAGCTCCTTCATTGCGCACTGCGTATCAATACCTGCTAGAAGCAAAGCAGCAGACGGCACCCGCGCGCTCCTGTCGAACATTGCAGCATTAGGTGCGCGTATTATGGTATTCGTTCTTCCGCATTATCCCCAGTCGAATATCTTGACAACCCGCAATATTTACATGGGAATAAGATTCGGGTGAACCGTCGCGCCCTGCTGCTCAAAGTCTGCAGACGTCCCTGAACCGCCCAGCCCAGAGCTGGACGCCGGCAAATCATTAATGGATTACAAGAAGAACACGAGCACCCAGGACAGGGAAAAAGGGAGGGTCATATTAATAATGGGGGAAATTGTTATAATTTAGAAGAAATGAATCCGAGCTTTAAGAATGAATCGAAAACGAATAGGAAAGAATAAAGAGAACAAACGCATCCAACAAACGCACCCGTTGTCGACTATTCATAGACACGCTCGATGCGGTCGCTATGTAAGGGATCGAGGTTAGCAAGTCTGCCGAGCTCGCAGCCGTTTCCTCGGAAACGGTGGACGTCATTGAAAGTGTGCTTTCGCACAAACCCTGAATACCCTAGCTCACAATATGTACAGTGCTCAACATGCAATGTACACACATTCACCGCACAACATCGCACCACCGTTTACAGCCCATCCGCCACACTGCTGCCGCACCCAACGGCAACGCGCTCAGTTACTAATGACTCCAAGCACCGTCGCTACTCCTGCGCATCGTCCGCCTGTGATCGAGCGCGCAGCGGAAACACGGGCGCGCACTGGTGCTCCGCCTCCCACAGCGCGTGCCCCACCACAGCAGCCTCTAGCAGCAACACACTCAGCTCGCCCACGCTGGCCTCCACCAAATCGGGGGCGGGCAACGCGCTGTCTGCGTCCCTCACGTCCCTCTGGCAAACAACCGGCAAGCCATTGTCAGCATCGAGCTCGTCGAGATCATTATGTAAGAGGGTCATGTAGGGTTCGTGTGCTCTGCTTTGCCAGTTTGCTCTGCTTGGCTGTAATACAGGTTGATCTACATAATCTACTAAAGACCTGCATCCGCGAGTGTGGGCGCCCGTATGTGGATGTGCCGCATCTATAGGTGTGTGTGTGTGCGTGCGTGTGAACGTGCGTGTATAGCAGTATGTGTGCCTGTCCGCACCTCGGCGGCATCGCCCCATCCTCGGCTCGCTTTGGACTGAGCACCGGATCGCAGGGAATCAATCCACGCCGGGTCGTCAAAGTGCTCCAGAAGGTGCGCGGAGGGGGCGATCTGGGCGCCGGCCAGCGGTTTTAGCTGTGGGTACGTCTCTTCCGGGCCTGCACCTGCACAAGGTTATATGCGTAGCGCGATAAAAAAAATCCATGTTGGTGGCAATATGTTCGGTGGCGCATGAGGACGAAACATCTATGCAAGGTGAGGTCAGAGTACCTTCAGCGGTACTTGGGATGGGTTCCAGGCCAAATAGGTTGGCGACGTGCAGCAGCGCCGCATCAAAGGCCTCTTGAGATCCTATGTGGGTCACTTCCCTGGATGGGATTGGGGTTGGGTGGTGGGGGAGCAGAGTGAGGCCTGCCGTGGAAACCTCCAACACTGAGCGTTTTCTACCGTTGTTAATCGATGCATCGATTAATAGATTGACTCACTTGCATCACTGTGTAATTGTGGAAATATCGCATAGACGCATTTCACTGTGGCCTAATTGCTCGTTCGCCTCGTTGACTGAATCAGTGTTACTTTCGATATGGGTGTATGTGTTGCTTCCTTGCTGAAAATGTACTATTGAATAACAATCAGTGGCCGATAGCAACCGAATAGATTGGTGGACGGTCGATACATTTATCATGACCATGCTTGCGTGGAAAAAGGGGTTCCCATTGTCACCTGAGCTCCTCCGCACTCAGGGTCTCCGCGAATAGAAGCAAATTGGTGCTGTCGGCCCCCAGAGGCTTCCCCGCCGCCTCCATGCGGGACTGGACGGCGCGCAGAAAGTAGCCAAACTCGACAGTCCCCAGGTAAAGCCCCGCCAGCTGCTCCCGCGCCACCCTCGCGGTGCTATCCAGCCTCATGGCGCCGCTGCCTAGACTTCCAGCCAACTGCCCCTCGATGGCGTCCACCAGAGAGGGCGGCAGCACCTTGGGGGCACGCTCCACCACCTGACAAACATACCTCAGTCAGCAAACGCCGCCATCCACCACCACGACAGATACTCTCACCTCTATCAACAGTACATGCGCACAAAAACAAATAACAGCCATAAGCATCACCCAAGTAATAGCAAGAGTACAGCCACAATCAATTAACAACAAGACTGAACCAAGAACAGCCGCAACAGGGTTAATCAAATCGGGATTAATTACAACAACCACAACGCCATGACCACAAGCAGCAAAAAATAACAACAAAAACGACAGCAGCAGTAACAGCAGTAGTAGCTACATCAACACGACCAGCAAAAGGAGTGTACACCAGCTAAAAGCCCCACCGAGCTGTTGACGCCCTCCTGAAACGATGCCTGCAATGTGATGCCCTGATCCTGTAGCCTCCCCGCGCAGCAAAGGTAGAGCAAGTTCTCAGCCTCTAATTCTCTGGTGGTCATGGGCAGGAGGACAGCACGCATAGTTCAGAACGAACAGAAATCTAGCAGCTCCTTCTGGAGGTCATGCCAAAATTGCTGAAGGCAAGGAAGGGGGGCAAAATCACAGTAGATGGGTGAGTGGGTGAGCAAGGACTGCGGACATGTCTTTTCGGCGGACAGACGCCATTCGTCTCTGAAGCACAGACAGCTCGCTGCCTTCCACAATGCCATCCACTGAGCTCTCCGCCCTGCCTTCCTGGACTACGCAAACATAAAGTTCTTCAATCACACCGGAATTATGCTCTGTTTATAGCTTCGCGCACGCCCGTGTGTGTGTGTGTGTGTGTGTGTGTGTGTGTGTGTGTGTGTGTGTGGTTGAGTGCATGTTTGTGTCTGTGTCTGAGTACTCATGTGTGTGCGTGTCTGCGATTGTGCATGCGTGTGTTTGGCTGCGTAAGTTTGTGGGTTGTGTGTGATTACATGTGTGTGTGTGTGTGTGTGTGTGTGTGTGTGTGTGTGTGTGTGTGTGTGTGTGACTTCTTGAGTGAGTGAGTGAGTGTACGTGTGTGCTAGTGAGTATGTCTGTAAGTGAGCATGTGAGTATGATTGTGTGTGTGATTGAGGGAGCGTATGTGTGGGAGTATGTGTGCGGAAAATTAGTGCGTGTGTGTGAGGTTGTATGCATGTGATTGACTCAGTCAGCGTGTGTGTATGTGTGTGTGTGTGTGTGTGTGTGTGTGTGTGTGTGTGTGAATATGTGTGTGGTTGTGTGTGCGATTGAGCGTATCTGTAGGAGTATATATGCGCGAAATGCAGTGCGTGTGTGCGAGATGTGTATTTATGATTGAGTCAGTGAGCGAGTGTGTGCTTGTTTTTGATTGTGAATGTGATTGTGTGTATATGACGATGTGTGTGTGTGTGTGTGTGTGTGCGTTCACATGTGTGTGTGCGCGCGCCTGTGTGTGTGTTTGTGTGCGATTGATTAAGTGTTTGTGTCTGAGTATGTGTGCGTAGGATTTAGTGCGTGTGTGCGACAATATATATATGTGATCGAGTCAGTGAATCTATATGTGTGTGTGTGTGTGTGTGTGTGCGTAGGATTTAGTGCGTGTGTGCGACAATATATATATATGTGATCGAGTCAGTGAATCTATATGTGTGTGTGTGTGTGTGTGTGTGTGTGTGTGTGTGTGTGTGCATCTGTGTGCGCGCACGCGTGTGTGTGTATGATTCGTGGGAGTGAGTGTGTTTATGTGTGTGTGTGTGAGAGTGTGCGGCGAGCCAGCGCGTGGTAAGTCTGACTTGTAAACGGTTCATACTTTGCGTTGCGAGTGTCTGCAGCCGCTGCTCCGCTGCACTTTGCACTAGGTAGCCCTGCCCCGAGGCTATCAGGTGCGCCAGCATTCCGGCGGTGGGGCCGACGGGAGACACAGGCAACGACAGCGTCGGCGTCTCGTCGCTATCAGCCGTCGCCCGAGTGACAACGGAGTGCAGGACTTCGCGGCAAGGGCGTCGCTGCCTGTGGCGCCACCCCCTGCTGCGGCGGGGCTCGCTTGCCCAGGCTCCCACCGCAGAGGACGGTGTCGGAGGCAAGGGCTGCCATCTGGCCTCGCGTCCGGGCCGCAGCTGATGCAAGGTTGGTTGAGCGGCGGCGGAGAACGGGACGGGTATGGGTACGACTATCGGCGCCATCACGCCGTTATTGTGTTTACCTGGCTCGTTTGCATCCAGATGTCCCCCCTGGTCTGGTTGTGTCGGGGAAATAATGGTTTTGCGGAGTGCTCCTCGTCGACGGAATGCTACCCGTAAACCTGGTACAGGAACATTTTGACGAAGCAGCGCAGGAGGGGGGACTACGCAGATTGCCAGAGATCAGAAATTAATGATTGTTAATTACAAGAAAAATAATGGAAAACCACCATCAAGCAAGACGAGAAAGTTTAACCTGCTATAGGCTTGTGCACAACGTAGTGCTTTCCTTTTGACGTGCTTTGGATTCCGTGATCCTCTTGTCACTCTTGCCCTTTTGTTTCCCCTCCCACTTTCCCTGTTCGTGCTCATCTTGTTCTTCTTGTAACCAAAATTCCCAATCAAGACGAGAAAGCAAAGCAAGCAAGACGCAAAAACCATGCGCAAGCCCGAAGCACGTGATGGGACAGGAATGAGGCGATGATTATAAGTATGGCGATTGAAAATAAAGAACTAAAAAAACTAGTCAAGGAGCAGTAACAGATACTAAGGATCAGAAATGGATACTGATATTGTTGAGCGTGGTATGCACGGTTCGATAAGGAAGATACTGTAACTTGCGGTGTGCTGGTTACATGTACGCTAAACAACCAGCCTTGGGTGGCGGCTAATGTCGAGACAAGAGAAGTGTGTCATCAGCTGTCGCTGTCAGCTGTCTATACGCTAGTTCGTGATATCGCGCACAGACACTCTGAATGATGTCATGTACATAAGGACTTCTATCATTAGCTCTCTGTAACTAATCTGCATTAGGAATTACTTACAACACTCCCCCTCATGATAGCTAAGGTGTGTCTTGTAACCAGATGGAAGTGATTACAGGATTCCCTCTACAAAGTGTGTCGCTGCATGGGCCCGGATGTCCCCAGAATGGCGCTCCAAAGTGTTTCACGAGTGCAGGTCCAGGTAGTGGCTTGGTCAGCATGTCGGCGACCATGTCACCAGTGGGTAGGTAACGTAGTTTGACAGTCCCCAGCTGCACGTGGTCCTTCACGAAGTGATACTTCAGGTCGATGTGCTTGGTCTTCTCGCTCACAAGTGCATTCTGCGAATAGGCGATGCAGCTCTGGTTGTCTTCCCAGATGGTGGTCGTCCCGCTAACATGTCGACTGAAGATCTCCGAAAGCATCTGTCGAATATGGATGGCCTCCTTATTCGCGTCAGCTGCTGAGTAGTATTCAGCCTCGCATGTTGACTGTGCGACGCAGGACTGTTTCCTAGACTTGTAGCTGACTGCACCTCTGCCCAGTGTAAACACAAATCCCGATCGTGACCGGCGTGTCACACTGTCATTGCCCCAGTCTGCATAAGCAAAGCGTGTGAGTTGGAGAGTGTTGTCCTCACCCCCCCCCCCCAACGTCAGGCTCATGGCTGGAGACCCCTTAAGGTAGCGCAGCACCTTCTTAAGGGCTTGCATGTGGGCCACCGTGGGGTTCGCCTGCGCAGAGCCCAGAATGCTAAGCGCGGTCGAAATGTCCGGGCGAGTGCATACAACGGCGTACTTCAGACTGCCGAGCAGGCTCGGGTACACGTCCCGGTCCGCGCCCGTGAGAGGTACAACCGTATGCTTGGAGATTGCAGCCAAGAAACCGGGGTCCATCGGGAGACACGAGGGTTTGCGGTCCACCATGTCATGCTTTTCAAGCAGCTCGCGCACGTATTTGCCTTGATCGAGGCTGATGGTGCGCGCTGCCCTGTCCCTGGTGATGTGCATGCCGATGATGTCGGACAGATCACCTTGATCCTTGATGTCAAATCGGGATCGCACCAGCGCGGTGAAGGCCACCCGCCAGGCGGTGTTGTTGCACGCCACGGGAATGTCATCCACGTAGAGGGCAATCATGGCGAAGATGCCGTCCGCCTCAAAAATGTAGATGCACGGGTCCGATATCAGCTGGCGCCAACCTTGAGAGACGAGCCAGTCGCGAAGTAGCTCATTAAACTCCCTGGGGGACTGCTTCAGGCCGTACATGCACCGGCGCAGGTGACAGACATTGGGGGTACCGTCATCGAACCCAAGTGGCTGTCGGATGTAGACATCCTCTTTGATGGGTGCGTACAGGAACGCCGTGTCGATGTCGAGACCGCCCAGTTCGAGGTCACGAGCCGCGGCGATACTGAAGAAGACGCGGAGGCTAGCGAGTCGGATGACGGGTGAGAATGTCTCCGTGTAATCAATCCCCTCGCGTTGGCTGCAGCCCTTTGCGACAAACCGCGCCTTGTACCGAGAGACGGCACCAGATGCGTCTGATTTAGCCTTGAAAACCCACATGTTGTTGACCACGCGGCGTCCAGCGGGCAGGGGAACGAGATCCCATGTATGGTTGGACGTCAGAGAGTTGAATTCCACCTGCATGGCCGTCATCCACTCCGCCGACTGGGGACTGATCAATGCATCTTTGTAGGATGTTGGTTCAACACAGACGCTCGCGGACACTAGGGCGACGTCGCGCACAGGTCCTTCAGAGCACATGTGACGTGGCTGAGCGACCATCATGGAGAAGTCAGGGAGCGGAAAGATGTCGTCCATGTGGTCGGACAGATCGTGCTCACATGAGTCAGTGACACACACGCGCGGCACAATAGAGACATGGGCAACATACTCCCCGAAGCGAGCAGGCGGTCCGCGAAGGCGAGTGTGTCTGTCGACCCCCACCACAGGCACGGTGTCCTCTGCGTCTAAGAATAGATCTGGGAGTGGGTGATTGACATGGGAAACATGGATAGTCTCTGCGTCTGCACACACATCTATCGACGAGGCGACAGGGTGGGATGTCCCAAACCCGGGCACAGTCTCGTCAAATTTGACATGAACAGACGTGGTGATGCGCTTGGTCGCAGGGTTGTAGATACGATACCCCGGTGAGTTGTGAGAGTACCCCACCATCACACCTCGGAACGCTTTCAGGCCGAGTTTCCGTCTGATATTATCAGGTACCTTGGCAAATGCCGCACACCCGAACACGCGAAATACTGACGCGTCTGGAACTGTGCTTGTAAGAAGGGTGACAGGGACCCCCCAGAAGGACCAACAGCCCGACTGTATGTACGGTTACGGAGGTAGACCACCGTGCTGATCGCGCAGGACCACATGCTGTTAGGCACACACATCGCGTGAAGCGTCGAGGACGCGCAGTCACGCAGAGTGCGCCACGGGCGTTCTGCTTTCCCAAGCATGTGATGTGCATAGGGCGCTGAGAATTGAGTGCTGAAACCCAATCTCGTGCACATGAGTTGCGTGTTCTCTGCCTCGAAGACCGAGTCTGAGTCAAATTTTAGAAACGGTGCAAACGCATGGAGGTGTGAGTGATAACGGGCATGGGTATGCCGCGCGTCCAGGAGGATGGTCTCCAGTTTTGCGCACGTCTCATCCTTAGACCGCAGAAACCTCACCCACATGAAGTTAGTGTGATGGTCGATGACCAGCAGGCAATACCTCAGACCGTAAGGGGAGGGGACACTGACAGGACCCCACAGGTCACACGACAGGTGCTGAAGTGGGGCGGCTGGTTTCTGAGATGCTTTGCGATTTTTTGGCGCAGACACGGCTTTGTTCAGATTGCAAGGCTCACAGGAGAGATCTGTTACAGAACTAGGCATAACAAGTACATACACCGTGTTATGAGAATGTTGAGCTTGGAGGCTCTGCATGTTCAGGTGCCCCATTCTACTATGCCACAAAGCAGCGTCGCACTCGGCAGCAAGTGCGACATGTTTCTGACTACGACTGTCGACTGTGTGCGAGGACAGCCCCGCACAGTCATGCGACCTCGGGAGGAGGTACAACCCGTTCCCCGACGGGATTAGCATCCCCATTCCTGTGGTGACAAGAAACATGCCAGAGTCAGTGTCGGTGGGGAAAGAAAACGCGCACCCTGAGTGTTTCTGCATCCAGCTGACACTCATTAGACGACTGATACGTTGTGCATACCGAGAAGACAAGTCAGGGGTGTAGAGGGCATGATCGAGCCGAAAGACCGTTCTACCGGAAATCAGGCAAATGGGAATGCGGACTTTTCCACTGCCATGTACCGTGACACCGACGCCACCGACGGTGCTGCGGCGGGAAGAGGGATGAAATTCCGAAAAATCCGACCGAAACGACGTCAAGTTGACGGAGCAAGCAGAGTCAACTACCCAGTAATCAGACAGGTCTGCAACACGAGCTGTAGCGGACGTGAATGCAACAGAGGCAAAGGATGTACTGACCTCAGTGTCGTCATATTCGTCCTGCATGTCGTATTCCAGTGCGTCCTCAGCATGAGCATGTATCTCAGACGCCTCGTCCGCAGGAAGGTCGCTGAGGTGTGCGGTGGGGGGGGGCTGACCGGCGTACTTTTCGGCAATCTGCCTACGCTTGGCTAGTGTCCAACGGCGGACATCAGCATCCGGCGCTTTGCAGGTCGACCAGACATGGTTTGGGTCTCCGCAGGCCCCACACTTCATAGAGAACTTGGACTTCTTTTTGTCCGCGGTCCATCCCCCAATGTTACGGCCACCCTGCCGTTTACGATCTGCAAGGAAGGCATTGACCGCAGTCCCGGAATCAGCAGTGTCGTCTTTGTTGGAGACATCTGCGTCCAGATTCTGAACTTGGTGGATAATGCTCCCCATCACTCTGTCGGCCGACAGAATGAAATCGGTGTCAAAAGCATTAATCACGCACTGCTTGGCTTGGCCATTTTGCCCAACGTTTGAGAGGCCGCGAATCATGACCAGAGCGAGAATGTGGGGTGAATGGCAGCAGAACCATCTTTCAGCTGCAGACACTCGTTCAGCTCATCGAAGCACTGCTTCACAGCGTGGACGTATGCAGAGACAGATTGACCAGAAGCCTGACGAACCATCATGCGGTTCAGGAGTGACAGCGTGCGTGAGATGGACAGTGCGTCTAGTCTCTCGCACAACATTTCCCAAGCGGCTGTCCCGCAGTCGGGTCGTCCAGCGGGAACCCCCGCGATGGTTTCTGCAGCTGGTTTGTTCTGTCGGCAACACTGAACGAGCATAGCGTGTGCGAACCGCTGAGCGACTGGATTCAGAGGCACGCCAGAGGAGGGAAGAGCCAGTTGAGGGATAAGCGCAGCCCCCTTAATTGAGAGGAACGGCAGAAAGTCGCGCTTCCAAGTTTTGAACTCACCCGTCCTCGGCATAAGCGGGGCGTCCATGCGAAAAGACCGGGAAAAAGAGTCGCCGTCGAAGTTGGTAGCCTTGTCTCCTGTCATTGCAACAAACTCCGGGTCGATCGTGGGCCTGCGACTGGAGTGAGTGCTCGAATATCGGAGTAGGCACGGAGTCGCTAGTAGGCCGGTACTGGTTGGCCACAGGTGGGGGCGGCGCCGCGTCGATAGGTGCCGGGTGATTGCGCAGCGCGTCCCGACGGAGAAGCTCCGACTGCGTCCGGTCCTGGTCGTCCATTCTGGCGTGGAGCAGTTGCAGCTGCTCCATCACCAGTCGAATGCTGTCGCCGGCTGAGTCGGCCGACGGAGTGTCGCACGTACCGGAGTCGGCAGCCGAGTCGGCGGCCGATGCGGTAGGTGCCGGCTTTGATTTTGGCGCCATTTAAGAGGAGACGAGTACCCAACCGGACAGTGAAAAAATCCACTAGCGGTAACTGTGCCTAACGGCGGTATACAAAGAGTCGGCCTGATGCCCACCGACCCCTCGGCATGTAGCCCCGGGGTGTCTCAATGCACCTTTTCCGTATCCTCCACCCAGTGTGGGGCACAGTGACAGCCGAGGCAAGAGCAGGCATGTGTATATGTCCGCTGCTCGACGTTACGGCTGATGCTGTCGTGCAACCTGTGTATGAGTATTCACCCTCACAATGCTCCCCCCTTCCCCACTCCAGCTTGGACCTGTATGCACCCTATCCACACAAGCGAGTGCGCTTGTGTGGTTGGCTAGGTCGTCGTGGCGTAGAGTAGAGTAGGTGGTAGCGGAACTGTTCCGGAGAGCAGAATGAAAAGGTGGGAATAAATGTACAGAGTAAAGTATTATTATTAAAAAAATGGCTTTGCCTTCGGGCGAGTTTCCAAGTTGCACGCCGAATGACATTGTTGTCTCGCGTAACCTTCAGGTGGAGGGCTCCATAACCTGTTGAGCGTTATATGCACGGTTCGATAAGGAAGATACTGTAACTTGCGGTGTGCTGGTTACATGTACGCTAAACAACCAGCCTTGGGTGGCGGCTGGTGTCGAGACAAGAGAAGTGTGTCATCAGCTTTCGCTATCAGCTGTCTATACGCTAGTTCGTGATATCGCGCACAGACACTCTGAATGATGTCATGTACATAAGGACTTATATCATTAGCTCTCTGTAACTAATCTGCATTAGGAATTTCTTACAACAGATATAGATACGTAACCAAGGAGCAGTAATAGATACCTTAACTTTGAAACGCATGTTCTTCTTCTTTTTTTACGTCCCCGGCCGTGAGGAAGTGGACGTAAGCAAGTGTGAGCATGCGTAAGCTATATGGGCGGAAAGCTATTTAAGCCCAGTGCAATAGAGGGAGGTGACAGAACCATTTAACAAATCCTTTGTTAAATTACAGTATATACTGCTAAGTACAAGCAGTGAGACATCTTATCATCTTCTCCCATCTGCTGCACCACCACTGTGTCATCAAGCAGCGCCGGAACAGAACATAACATATTTGCGCTAGCAGTTAGCTTTGGAAGCCTAGCCACCACACAACTCCTATTGGACAAGATTGTATGCTTTGCTACGTGTGTGACGAGTATTGTCCTATAACAATTCGTTACATGACATTGCACATGTACTCGTTGCTAATGATTCGATCCGCAGTGTTTCCATCGGAAGGACTTAAGAACGTACAATACGGTTAAGTCGCCACTACAATTTAGCGAGGGTGTTGTTCTGTAATATACTATTAGTACCTTCCGGTATGTCGTAAATGTACGCAAAATTAATCTAACTAGCTACATGACGCGCTAGTAGGATTTCACGAGACAAACGAGCCGAGTCGTTCGTTTGTGCATACCGTTACCAGAGCCCTAGCGCATGGCACAAGAACAATGCGAGAACATGTGCAAGCTAGCTAGATTGGACCTATTGACTATTAAACAACATACAATAATTAAACAAGGGATTGGTTAAATGGTTTGACATTTCCCTCCATTGCACTAGTCTTTGATAGGTCCAGTCTAGCTACCTTGCACATGTTCTCTGATGGTCCTCGTGCCAGGCGCTAGGGCCATGTTAATATCCCTTAGTGGGTCTGATAATGGACACATTTGTACGCTGGACTCCGGGGGAGTCTTGGCCCTCCACACATAGGTGGTCGCAGTGTATGCACGATACGTGGAATTCATATGCACAATATGTTCCAATCGGGTACCGACTTTTGGGTTGGTACTTGGATAAGGCGTACAACTCCGTTCCGGGAAGCGTGGGTTCTAACCCCCCCCTCATGGCATTTCTAACAAGCCCTCGTAACGATTTGAACAAACGAGCGACGCGGCTCGTTTGCCTCACGAAATCATACTATTGCGTCATGTAGCTAGTTAGATTATCACGCACTAAGTATAAGTATTATTACGCACTGAGTATATTACGCACCGAGTACGCACTGAGAGATAATGATAGTACATTACAAAACGGTACCTTCGCTGAATTGCATCAGTAGCGACGTAACCGTATTGTACGTCCTTCATATGGAAAAGTACGGATCGAATTAGCAACGAGCACATTGCAATGTCATGTAATGTGTTATTATAGGCCAATACTCGTCACACACGTAGCAAAGCAATAAATGATCTTGTCGAATAGGAGCATTAAATCTTGTCCAATGGAAGATGTCTTGACTATTAGACCGTAGATTATGATTAAACAAGGGATTGGTTTAATGGTTTTGACATCTCCCTCCATTGCATTAGGCTTAAAAGACATCTTCCTTTTCTGTTCCACTTCTAAATATAAAGCAAGAACAGATTTGTGTCAGCAATTAGCTCACATAAGGCAAACTGTCAACTTCGTTTCGGAGCGTCTTGATCTTCACACGTTTTTTTTTTTGCTTGATTTGTTCGACCTTAATCGTTTGATTCAATATGAGTCCCCTTGGTCCCGGAGATTACGTTTGTTGTCGTATTGTGTGTCGGAGGTTAGGAAGCCTCAGACATCAAACTTGTGTTAAAGCGTGAACCACGCTTTGGCAAAACTTAGTTTCCTTGCGGTTCGATTTTACCTAACGAAGAAGATGTCGACGCGGCCGTTCGTGAGTATAATGGCCTTACCTGGATTGTCGAAGGTCTTACTACGTTGTTGAGTGGCAATCATGTTCGAGTGCCATTACCTACTTGACAATTCCATCTCGTTTACGTCTTTTCGGCATTTATTCATGTCCCGTACGTGACTGCTGATCTGCGTACGCCAACTAAGGTCGAGCAGGCCGTTACCGCTCAGTCGGCCGTCAATCATGGCGGTGGTTACGTTGTTCCGGCTACTATGGATATTGGCAACCTTTCTCTTACGCCATAAAAAACGGGACTTCTGAAGGAGGCTCAGCCTAAACACGAGTTGTTACACTTTGGTTACGTGGCTAAGTGGAAGTCATTCGAGCTGCTTAATTTTTTCGACAGCTTTTTCTCTACACAGAAACATCGTTACCCATACAACTATTATTCTTTCCTTGCTTCACACCTGGTGATTGTGGTCATGTGTGGATGTTAATTTAATGGTACATTAATCATCGTTGTAGTGAAACGCCAACCGACTTACGCATGGGAGTTCCCGCTCCTACAACAACTTCGCGGGTTTTTGTGTAACCTTGACTGAGTCACAACGCAAGGCTGCGATTGACGCCCCCTACTAGTTAGGTCAAGACGCACGGAAGCTCGAGGACTGATTGGAGATGCAGCCTCAGCGTTTTGTCATGCTGGGCATTAATTATGCTGACTCGTACAACGCAGTGGTTTGGGTGGGTCACGTCGCAGTTTTCAGGACCCTTGAATATTTGGTGGCTTACTCATAAGTAGCAAGCTTCTATTCTAGACACATTTCGACTCTTTGGTTACAAAGATTCGTAAGACGTCCATGCTGCCTAACATTATGGACGGCGCGATTAAATCCTTGATCGGACTTATGCAAGCTTCCCCGAGATACGCCAGCTACACCCAACAGTTCAACGGCGACATTTTACGGAGGCCTCGACAAAATGTGACGAATGACTTCGAGTGCGTTCGTTTCATCAATGGGTTAGCCAATTTCAAGCTTCATACTCATGCCAAGTCTCATGGCTCTGAACTGAAATTCTATAGCATGCCACCGGTGGAGCTACGAATTTTTTGAATGACCTCGTGACCGACTCGCATCATCCCGGACGTACAAGGAGCGCACTAAATCCTACAGACAACCCTGGAGGCATTCGATCTACCATGGAAAAAGCGCACTCAGGAAGACCTTGAGGTCGAGGGCACAAAACGATTTCAGCGCGGTGAAGGATATTGTCGTGGTCGTGATCGAGGTCGTGGCACTTTCTGTGGTCGAGGTCAGTTTTCTTCAAACACCGGCCAAATTGATTTCGACGCCATGCTGTTACTCCTCATGAGCGTAAGCGACACCAAGAGGAGGGACTTTGCTTCAAGTGTCACAAGAAGCGACACCGTGTCTTTCAATGCCCGGAGCTTACAAGTAAAGTACCGGTCGGCATCCCCAAAAAGTAGAAATTATGGTGGCAAGGTTGCTCTTCGAACGAGTTGGGGCGACTAGCTACATCTTCTTGCGGTCTTGAGACATGTTTAGCGACATAGGTACAACAAACACCTTCGACACCTCCATCGACACCGGATGTGACACATATTCAGCGAGTAGCAGGTCGTATTCGCCAAATCAAGAATAGAAACAATCGTATACATGTAACATCCATGGACAGGCATGTTGCCTAGAACTTCAATTTGCGTACAACGTTACTCGAGCGCTCGGCATTGTGCACACGCCCTTCGAAGCGAGCTTTGGCTTCTCACCTAAGGACCCACCCGGCATGATGTTCAGCATGCGACCTTCAATGCCGGTTTCGCAGCAAGACGCCATAGAACGGTTTAAATTATTACAAGAGTTACACGCTCTGGCACGCACGGTGTTAGAGCTGCACAAGGATGAGATGCAAGCTCGTTCAGAACCGTCAACAGCCCCACACGTCGTTCGAGGAGACAAGGTGACGGTCTTGACCAAGAATATCTTCTTGCGAGGACAGCTTTACCGGAAGTTACGTGATCGTTAGCAAGGGCCTTTATTGTCGAGGAGAAAATTTGGAAACACGGTTTCGAAATGAAACTACTAGCGACATTTCTATTACACACATTATTTTACGTCAACAACCTACGACCATACTCTACGGGTTCCCATCGGCATGCTGTCCGCCTGACCTTGTGACTACTTCAGAAGGTGATGACGATGAATTTAAAGTTCCTCGCATCTATGCAGTGTGCATGAAGCCGTTACCTTGACGACAAGGGACACACTTGCTCTCCATGACGTAAAAAAGCGATGACGACATTCCACATGTATGGTACCGGTTGTATGAGATACACCGTACGACGGCGTTACAAGATTTTCTGGAGACGCCCCAATGGCAGACATTTGCCCAACGTACAACGACTTCATGCATGCTCAACCAAAGCGCATTCGCGAGTCCTATTAAATACTTCAGTAAATGAGCCGGGACCACGGAGGTTAGCCTCACGGTTGGTTTCCCTAGTCTCTCAAGAGGGGGAGGGTGCGAGTGTGACGAGTATTGCCATGCAACAGTACATTGCGGGACATTGCACATGTACTTGTTACTAACTTGATATGTACTTTTCCATCGGAAGGACGTACTACGTGGCTTTGTCGCCACTGCAACTTAGCGAGGACAATGATAGCGAGGACAATAGCTTCCGGTACGTACAAGTACGCACATTTAATCTAACTAGCCACGTGACGCGCTAGTCTGATTTCCCGAGACAAACGAGCGGCGTCGCTCGTTTGCTCGGACCGTTACGAGAGCCCTAGCGCGTGGCACGAGGACCATGCGAGAACATGTGCTAACTAGCTAGACTTGAGCTATTTAAGCCTAGTGCAAGGGAGGGAGGTGACATGACCTTTAACCTATATCTTGGAATGCTTACAATATGATGTTCAATACTAAAAGTGAGATATATTTCATCTCTCTCCATATGCACTTCCAGCTACAATAGCAGCATCAAGCAAGAACATAACATATATGTGTCAACAATTTAGCTCTAGATAGGCAAAATACCACATACTTCGGACTTCGGAGGAGCACATGCGGCTTTTCGTCCGCTGATCACTTGTGCCGTACGCCGCCACGGGTTCTTGCTCCATACCCTCCCACCTCATATCTGCCGACCGTACCTTGCTACTGCAGGTATGGCGGTTCATAGTCGTGTTTTCCGATTTTTGGGCGTTTCTTAGAACGTACCTGTACCAACGCTAGATAAACTAAATTGCGCTTTGCGTTAGCTTTCCTTGCGAGTGGAGTTTGGGCGGCCTAACTAATGTACCGTCCCTCGAGGTCGATGTTGAACATGGTCAGTAAGCTTCATTCACTGCGACCCTCGCCAACTTGATTACCGATTACGAGTCTGAGTCGCTAGGTCCTATATGTGGTCTTATCCGTCAAGAACTATTGCATGTTGCTACTTCTTTTTTACCGCGGGCGGTCGAATTGCGCAATTCATATCATACGATCTCCAATATGGGCGGATTTTTGGAATCGGATTTCACGGTGTTGACGAACACACTAATCCATGACCTGTCCGATTATGTTGGCCCCGATGTCAAACTCGTGGTCTCTCGTCCGGTTGACAATACGGCGGCGTCCGTTACCCAGTTGACTTGCTTACAACTTCTAACTCCCGACGCTCTCACCCGCTCGGGAAATTTTGGAGGCCACATTCAGCAGAGGGGCGTTTCGCGCATTCTCCGTGCCCGAGCTTACCTTGACCTCTTGGCGCTCTCCAAATCTTCCCCACTATATTATATGTGGCTGAATTTTGGGAACGAGTCGTGGTGCTTTGGCTCTCTTTATTTTCCCTTCGCATGAGTCCAGTTTCAAAGTGCATACCGATTGCTAAACGATGGTAGCGCACCGTGTGCTAAGCGTTACTATGGAGCGCGCCTCTCATCTTCGGAAGTGTCCACGGTGCAATGAGCCCCCCCCCCATAGTTTCGCGGGTCTGAATGTTCGTCGACGGTATCGGGTACCTCCATGTCGTGTGAGCGCTCGATATTGCTATGCTTATGGACCATATCCCCCAGTGCCCGTGCTCTTGGTACGTTATTAAGCCCCACGATCGGGTTGTCCACGTGCTTGAAAAGTCCATGTTCGAAGCATGGCTACTAACCCGCGGGACTTGCGGCTGGAGGTCCACCATAGTCGGTCGGGAGCTTCTCGAGATCGACATGGGGATGTGGTGTGCTTAGACTTTAGGGCCCCACACCGTCATCTTGTTGTTGATGTGTCTGTCACAAGCGCTCACACGAACACCAATGTCCCTCGGAGAGACGCTCGCCTCCCACTCCCGGGCAGTCTTGCATTGGGAGCGGAGCATGGCAATTTCGATGCGGATTTCCGCACTTCCGCCTTACTTGGCACACCTTTGGTTCAGTCGGCCCATGACTACACTATCCCTTTGCTCTAAATGATGGGGGCCGGCTGGCGCCTATGGCGGTTAAGTTGGTCGATCGCCTGGGATGTTCGGTTGTAGTTCGTCGCGCTTCTTTGGTATGGGTGCAACGGACTCTCGTTCATTGCGTTCTGATAGTTATGTCCACATGCAATGTTTCATGCATCGATATACTTCGGTTCCTTTTCGATGATTTTGGGGGATGTGCGGCGTAAAATCCTTCAACGTCTTTCAACCGCTCTTCATGGTACTTTGGGTTCTCATCCTCGCGATGCTGAACATGAGGGCAATGCGGATGCTGTTGCATGCCTTCTTGTTCCTCGGGCTTAGGCATGTTGGTTTTCCCTTCTACTTTCCTTTTGGCTTGGTTGTTTCCACTTTTTTCTTCTAAGAAAATATATATTGTCACTTTTAAAACGAGACAGTTAGCAATTGCTATGACCACAGCGGTGTCCCGAAGGCTCGGCACACCGGACGGAGACGACGGCGACAACGAACCCATGTGGTTGTTAGGTCTCGCTTTGTCGTGGGCGCACTCAGATGTCGCGTGCGGCTCTCACACTCCCGCCGAGTCCGAACCCTTGATAACCAAAGCCTTAGCCATGCTTCCCCCGCAACCTCCAATGGTGGCTCACGCAGGCTGCGTAGCCGAAGCCCGATCAAACAACAAGCAGATTGCTCGGCGATCCCTTGATGGCCTACCCTCGCTCGTACCCCTTTCCGCGTTTGCCACGATCATCTTCCCAAAGCTACAAGCCGACATCAGTGAGCTCGTCAACTTGCTTCGCTTCGCGAAGCTCGCTCCCACGTTTTCCAACCGCGCTCGGCCGGAGTCTAGGCGTTTTGTATCTCGTCTCGGCCACGGCGCCCTTGCGTTTTTGGCTTCGGACCCGCCTAATTCGGGTCGCCTTGCCGAGCTCTGCGACAAGTTCCCAAAGCACTAAAATGCAGTTCCCGCGTCGCGGTCTGTCGCATCTTCGGCCTATCCTCATCCCGCACTCTCCCTACTCTACGCTCCCCCATTGCTTGTGCTTCTGGCCATCTCTCGGTTCAAGCTATGCGGGGTGCGTTCGCGTCGGCGGGTGTTGACACGTCGGACATAGTGGGCCATTGCTTTTGCTAACCACTTAGCTCGATGCGGCGGAGATGCGTTGGTCCACACCGCTCACTCTTGGTTAGTGACGGCCATTGCGGGTATCATCTCCGAGGTTCGTGGCGCACTCGGGGTTGGCGTCGAGGTTCTCACATATCCCACGATGTCATTTCAACTCCCCAACGGCAACTACGGCCTCCCCGCGGATGTGGGTGTCTTGCACTATCACGACATCCGAGGCTAAAAACTTGCCCTTGATGCCGTGGTTTCCGGCTTGTTAGGCATTCCTAGCCCCCCGTCTCCCGAGGTCGCTCTACGCCGTGCTGAGAGAACCAAGTTCGAGAAGTACTCGGAGGGGGTGAGGAGTCGCCCCGACATCCGTTTCATTCCGTTTAGAATCACGGAATTTGGTACTATCGGCGGCCACGCCACGGCTTTCTTGACCGAGCTAGCCAAGCACGCAGCCGCCTCTACATGGATGCATGTGGGCAAGTTGTCGGCCTCTTGGCGTCGAAAGGTCTCTCTCGCCGTCCATGTTGCTCACGCGGACAACGTCTTGCGCGGTTTGTCTACCGCCGCACACGGCGTGGTGACCGCTTCTTCCTCGGTTGGGATGCCTTCTCCTGCCACGGCGCTCTTCACCCGCGCCATGGGCCGCAAGCGTCCCCGTGCTTCCTCGAGCGGCGCGTGAGGGGCCGCCTGTCGCCTCCACGTGTTGCATTCTCGTCGTGGCTTTACAGTTTCCTTTGTTTAATCTGCTAGGTTTGTACACAATTTAGTGCTTCCTTTTACCGTGCTTTAAATTCCGCGATCCTCTTGTCACTCTTGCCATTTTGTTTCCCCTCCCACTTTCCCTGTTCGTGCTCATCTTGTTCTTCTTGTAACCTAGCTAGTATTTTAAAACGAGACAGACTGAATTTGTACCCGTACGTAAGGAGTAGTTATCATCATCGTTCATCCATATGTCTTATATTTATCATTTTGTATGCAGCATTTTGTTCGTCGATCTACGTATGTTCCGTTTCGGCGTTTTTTGGGGGATGTGCGACGTGAATTCATGCAACGCCTTTATGCTGCTCTTCATGGCACTCTGGGTTCCTATCTCCGCGACGCTTTTCAGGAGGGCAGTGCTGATGTGGTGGCATGCCTTCCTGTTCCTCGGGCTTAGGTTTTCCCCTCATTTCTTCTTTTTGGTTGGTGGCCTTCACTGCTTTTTCTTGTAAGAATTGTTTTATATTTCTTATATTTATCATCGTATACTTTTTCCGTGTCCGTGCTCGTGTTGCTCTTCTTGTAATCAGATCCTGCCTGTATGGGGGATTACTTACGGGTACGTTCTCTCGTAGCGATTTCTGATGCCCGTATATATGTTAAACCCCAAGTGTAAACTGCGACAGTGTATACACCATACGTACAATGTATATACTGTCTAGCACTTGAGACAGTGTATACACTGTACGCCTTTTTGTGTACAGTGTATACACTGTCTCGCAATATTTCAGACAGTGTATATACTGTCTAGGACTTGAGACGGTGTACACACTGTACGTCAAAATAACGGACAGTGTATACACTGTACACACCGCTACCCCTTTGCTACGTACAATATGGAAACTTGCTGAATGCGAGGCAAAACCCCGTTTTATCGGAGGTTTTTGCCCGTGCGCGGGCGCGCCACACAAATCTGCAGGATCTGCCTCCGTCATTTTCATTACCGCTAAGATTAGCGCTAAATTGCTATTATTTGTTCGCCACCGCCCATCGCTGCTGCGCAAAGTCACCGACCGCTGATGCTGTCGCCATTTCGCAGTAGCACCACTCCGATCAGCGCACGTACGCACGACCGACAGCCACCACGGGCGCGGGGCGGACAGTTTGAATTGAAAATATGTACCGGAGGATAGGTTATCGTGCCGCCGACACAACATGAGTGGCGCGTCAGAGTCGGCGGGAGGCTCGGAGGGCGGCGAGGTGGGCAGTAGCGCCCAAGCGGCGGGCAGCGGGAATAATACAGGTGTGGGTACCGACGCCGACCCCGTCGCCACCCTGCGAGGCAAATACATATAAAGACAGAGGGGCAAACGGGTAGACAGAAACATACGTACATACAAATAGAGAGAGGGAGAGAGCGAGTGCGACACACATACACATAAAAAGAGAGGGAGAGAGAGAGCGCGAGACTAACAGACACGCACGAATACTACACAAAATGAAAGACACAACACATACACGTGTACACATGCACACAATTGCGCGCAAATGAACACACACATACCATAAACACACACACACACACACACACACACACACACACACACACACACACACACACACACACACACACACACACACACAAACTCTCACTCACTCACACACACACACACACACATACCATAAACACACACACATACACACACACACACACACGCACACACACATGGGCACAAGCATGTACACACATACGAAATCTAGAGAGGGATACACAAACACAAACCCTGAGAACAAGACACGCTCACATACATACAAACGTACGCACAAGAACAGAAAGTGAGAGGGAAAGAGAGAGAGATAAACTTATAGACACGCATAAATACTTCACACAATCACAGACACATCACATACACGTGTACAAACACAAACAACTGCGCGCACATACAGACACGAAGATATTTATAAAATGAGACACACACGCACACGGACACAGGCACACACACACACACACACACACATAGGCAAACTCTAACATTATCTGATGCGAAACGCGATGGAATCCAAATATCAAACAAACATCACAAACAACACACACACACACACACACACACACACACACACACACACACACACACACTCACACACATAAACACACACATACACACACAGTCCTTGAGAATTGGAAGAATCGGCAAATTGGAAGACATTCTCTGACACACGCAAACGTCAACGTAGGGAGTGAGATAGTGGGAGGGAGGGGAAGGAGGGGAGGGAGAGTGAGAGAGAGAGAGATAGAGAGAGAAAGAGAGAGAGAGAGAGAGAGAGAGAGAGAGATAGATAGAGATAGAGAGAGAGAGAATGTGTGTGTGTGTGTGTGTATGTATGTGAGAGTGAGGGATAGAGAGATAGATATCCCTTCTTATCTTGCATTCGTAATGACCATAGTATATCTAGAAGTATGCCCGGACAAATGAGGTTTAAAAACTCAAGCCGATTAAACACTAATAAGTGCATCATAACATAGAGACGGCGTAACCTTATGTGTGCCAATGTTGGCGCAATAATGTTGTGGTGTGCATGTTTGTACGCATGGGCGGTGTCATCATGGGGACATAGCTTTATAATGTTTTGCTATGCTGTCAGCCTCTCCTTTCGTGGGGTGCAAGTACCGCAATGTAGGGTGGTAAGTGTCTTTGTCATGACGTGGTCATCACGCACTCGTTTACCATTGCTGCCAATATTTGTGTCATGGCCGAGAGGGCGGCTCTCACATCCATTGTTGGGGCTTCAGTTCAAAGTTCGGGAATGGACATCATCGGATCGACCGTAGGCAACCATGCCATTGAAAGAGGAGCCCGGCATGGCAAGCAAGGCGAGCACAGCGGTGGCCTGTGCGAGCAGCGCCCAAATGGGCGTGCGATTGGTTTTGCTCAACGTGCCGAGAGGGGTGGGCAGCTCACCCGATCTGGCAGCGGATTAGAACAGACGGCCACCCGTCGTGAGGGAGACGTTCATGGAGCCGAGCACGGAGGCGGAGACAAGCATGCCGGCGACGGTCATGCCCGAGGTGCCCAGCGTGACGCGCACGACGTCGAGCGCGACGGTGGAGGAGGCGGCGATGGCGGCGCTGGGGAGTACCCCGTCGTATCAAATGCAGATGATGATATCGAGGGTGGCGTTGGTGGAGATGGAGACCATGACGCTGCGGCTAAAGGCGGGGTGGATGTAGTCGCGGTCGCTCTTTGCTCTAGGCATCATCGGCGCCAGCTCCGCGTGAACCTACCCAGGTAAGCCCCCTGAAGGTGTGAAGCCCGTACATGGAGAAGGCGTGTTAGTGTGTGTGTGCGTGTGCACATGTGTGTGTGTGTGTGCGCGCGCGTGTGTTTGTGTTTGTGTGTGTGTGTGTGTGCGTGTGCACATGTGTGTGTGCGCGCGCGCGCGTGTGTGTGTGTGTGTGTGTGTGTGTGTGTGTGTGTGTGTGTGTGTGTGTGGGTGTGTGTGTGTGTGTGTGTGTGTGTGTGTGTGTGTGTGTGTGTGTGTGTGTGTGTGTGTGTGTGTGTGTAAGGTAAATGAATTTCACGGATATAAGTTGCCGACTATAGATTGATAATGCCTTGCTAAAGCAGATACAGATTTTCTGCAACATGTACTGGTGATGGATTAGATAAATGTGATAAGATTATTATCCCTGATTACAATAATGATCTACATCAGGTTAAACTGACATTTTACAACAGATTATTTATGTAATATGCTTTACCTGCGTCACATGCGTCACGTTACTGCTCCATGCTACCGGGCCAGCTTCCTCACAGACAACGCCCGTGAATTATACCACCCGAAGGACATTCTACATGAAGCCTAGACGGCTTGTTGATAAGCATAGTGACAAACCCACTTTTAACATAATTTCTTTTCCACACATTTTCTGACCCGTTGTCAATTGCATACACTAAACAACCAGCAGTTACATTGGTGCTCTTATTACCCATCTCGGTCACAGCCCTCTTCTTTAGTGAGCATCAACCACCTGCTGGTATAGAAAGTGTCTTCTTTTCCTGGCTCGTTGCGCCTCGCAAAACCTGCCCTCAATTTACCGGCTACTTTCCTCGTCTGCAAGACACATTTCTACCGTTGCTGTTTTGCGGTGCTTTTCTGTTTTGCTGGTGTCCCGACTTTTTTGGCCAATCATGCCTACCTCGCAGCAACAATTACAGACGCGTACGTTGCTTTTATTGGCGGTCTCCGGTATAGTCGTCGCTACAACCCCAATAACTCGTGACCTGTTGATCGCCTACAACTCCAACTCACGACCTGCGGTTTGCCGATCCGTCACAGGTCCACTTCGGTTGTTATCGACGCGTTGTTTTATTTAACTTTTCATACTTCGTCGACAGTAGCCCAAGCAAAATATAGCTCCGTGCCCTATGTGTGTCGTATGATGACTCATACTTCATGCGCTGAACTGACTATTTGAGTTGCCGACTTGACAGCCAAGGCTCTTCCGCCTTTGTTACTGCCCGTTCGGCTCATTTCTCCAATGATCAGGTCGAACGTCGAATATTTGTTTACTCACCGATTAATATAATAATCCGTTTCGGATGTTGCAGATCCTTCGACATTATCATTGTTATCGACACGTGCGACATTTATTGAATATCTTCGTCCGCCGTCGACAAAAAATGTTATTTGGTCCCTTCCAGAATCGAATTCAGCAAAGATGCTTCCGCCGCAGTATTTACGCTCAACCGAACTCTCGGATTGGCAGCGTCGGCTATTCAGCCCTTGCTACTGCCAATGTATCGTGCTACGATTTTTTTTATGCTCTTCGTTGCACATTTCGACTCGAACCCCCTCAGCCGGCTAATTCTGACACGAATATTACAATTCCCCTGTCGACATCCCGGCCGGATGAGTCGTTCGATGCCTTCGCATCTCTGCGTGCTTTATCGTCCGCGGAATATCCAACCAACTTGAGGCGTGGCTATTTGTTGCTGCCCTACTATCTATATATTGCATGGCTGAATAGGGTATTAACACGCCCTTCATCCAGTTACTATGCCTACCTTCTGTAGGTTCTAATACCCGCTGGCAATATATCATATGTGAATGCGACTGCGGCTTCTCGCTTCGTTCACCATTGATTGCAGTTTCATTGTTAGTCCTTCAGCGGCACCTTAAAAATATGACATTTCGAGGGTCAACAGTCCTTCGTCTCTTATCATGGCACGCACGCCGCAACTTTCAACATCTTATATCACTTCCGGCAGCTCATATGCTTCACCCTCGACACTAAGAACGGTTATGCCCCGCTTCACTTCCCCACATTGGTGCCTACTTGTCCGGTTTCCGCCCCACGACGCCACAAGCCGCCCACCTTCGCCAGAAATCTGCTGATGTGTGTCTCTTCACGCCCAACGCGGCGCCGTTGAACCAAATCTGCGGGATTTTGTTCATGCTGCTCGACGCGGCAGTCACAGTGTCAACCTCTATATTTCAGACTATATTGTGCTTCAATTCCACAGAATTGGTTTGCGCAACGCATGTCTTCCTCAAGACACTACTGCTACTCACTTTGAGACCTCTTTCAAAAATAACATCATTTAGTCGGGCGTGGTCCCTCAACTTTACCATTGCCAAGAGTAAATTGCTGTGTAACACGATAACATGGCCCCTCACCCGTACAATGTTTAACGTTCTCATTAAATGGCAAACACGGCAGGTCCCTCAACGACAAAGTAGGCACACATGATGGATTAGATAATCTGCATTGGTACCCGAACTTGCGCAAAAGGTAACAGAGCATCTTCCCAAGTTCTACTAATATAATGAAAATCGGCGATATACAAAATTGTCGGCACGAAGATATGGATGCTAGTACGGTGGTTGTTCTGGAGTAGCTTATCTGCGTTTAAGTAATTACGTTGATTACGAGGAAAAGCAAATGTGTACCGATTTCTAACATGTTGTGTGTGTGTATGTGTGTGTGTGTGTGTGTGTGTGTGTGTGTGTGTGTGTGTGTTTGTGTGTGTGTGTTTGTGTGTGTGTGTGTAAGTGTGTGCGTGTGTGTGTGTGTATGTGTGCATGTGTGTATGTGTGTGTGTGTGGGAGTCCTTGTGTGCATGCGTGTGTGTTTGTGTGTGTGTGCGTT
>JAPMLY010000269.1:45000-55000 GCA_026401115.1 Tetraselmis chui | reverse complement strand
TGTGTATCTCTGTGTGCATTAACAACAGCAACAATAGGAGCAGCAAAAACAGATGTTTAAGTATAATCATATAATAATAAAGAACGACGATAGCTACACTAGCGGAAGCATGAGCGGCAGCGATACAAACCACACGCATGCTTTCCCTGTCGGAGTGTCTATGATACCAGTGCGTGCGCATCTGTGTGTGCGCATCTGTGTGTGTGTGTATATGTGCAAAAAACATGGGTTGTAGTGGGAGGGCTTAAAACCCGACAGTGACTGTGGTAAGAGCGGGCGTCCGATTCAGCCCGTGACCGTATACAAAATAAGCGCGACATGGCTCACCCCCGCACTTCGCTTATTCCGCGTCGGAGGCACTATTCGAAAACTACTTATGTCAGATGGTGAATCTAAGTCTACATAACACGAAGGCGCTGGTCCAACGGAATATGAGCGACGGTAGTGGACGGCCTAACTTTTCCCGAGGCGGTGGGTGAGGGTGCAACCGACGAGAAAACGCACGCATCCCACCGACTCGCAATCGCGACGGCCCTAAATATGACACTAAGAGCTGCTTACCTGACGCACCGACTCCCACCCAGGCAAGATTTGGGACTTGGCTAGCTTCGCTGGGAGTTTCAGCTGCAGGGTCTTACCAGCGCTCTCGCAATGGCGTGTAGGGACGGAGTGGTGTGAGTGCTTGACAGTAGTGAGCGCGGGCACGCAATATCGCGTTTTTCGCGCGTTCCCGTCGATGCTGAACACGCGCGTTTTAGAGTACGCCGGGATATCGCTGTCTGCCACATTCGGTTCGGCTAAAAAATTGCGGCTAAGCAATCTACACAATCCCAAACTTGTGAATTCTAACAACATATGCTACCAAACTACCATTTTGGGGCTCTCCCAAACAGGATTGCAACCCACGAGAACGGCGTACGCCACCGTACGTAGTGGCGTTCAGTACTCGGTCCATCGTGGACCACAAGTATCTATAGGATTGCAACACGCCGATGGGCAGAACGTCAAATTAAGAAGCGCAGCTGCAAAGATCCCTCAAACACAATGATTGCGCCTTTTTCCATGATCATCGTCGAATGGCGGGGGCTGGCAATTTTCTTTTCAAATGCGTTGCCTGGCGAACCACAGCCGGCGCCTTGTGTGTGACGGCGTAGCGAAGACGTCGTTCTCACTTTTTGATTCACTGTGCCATGTGTCTTCCACCATCACACCGCGCTCCTTTCGTTGTTTGATTAATGTCACTCAAATACATCGCTTTTTTATTGGTATTTTGTCTTCGCTTTCATCCGCAAATTGTATAATACAACTTCATATGTTCAATGTTCTATCATTATTTGATTGGGTTGCAATAGAACGCCACAGCATACGGCTACTTGGTCCACTACTACAGCACCGCCGGCATATGGTGGAAAAGGTGGCCCGCTCCGCCTCTCCAACAGTCCATCAACGCTGCTACTACTATCTCCACACTGACCTTCATTGTCAGCAAAATAGCGGAGGTAGGACGTCTGGTGTCGGTTCACCGCGATGTGTCCCGCATATGCTACAAAGTCGATATCGGAGACTTTTTCGCTGCATGATGCGTCCAGTCAGCCATGTTTTTGTTGGTCTGCTGTCAATTTGCCTACTGTGGGCGGCGGTGACAGCGTCTTCGGCGACTCCGCAAGACCCCCCTCCTTCCGCGGTACCTGATGACGGTGAGGGACTTTGTGGTCCCAGAACAGGACCGTCCGCCGTCGCGGCATCCAAGGAATCCCTATATCCGCACTCGTCGTCGTCTGGCCGTAAGAGTGAGCACTACGCGAATACCTGGATGGACCCGTCCGACGTTCCTGTATGCAAGAAGCACGCTGAGGCTTACCCAACCAAGCTGGTCACCGAGAAAGTGGGCGGTGTCGATATCATCCTTGGTGTGTTTGCAAGCCAGCACGACAGACCAGGCAGCAGCGAAGGCTTTGGCTCCTCCGGTTCCGACTCTTCCGCAAGCTCAACGGCCACGCTGCGTCATCCCGCCTCATCCAGCAGCGCCGGTGGCGACGGTTTGTTCTTGATTTTCGCGGTGCCAGTTCAATTGGCTTTCCCCCAAGGCGCCTTTCTTCTACTCGGCAGAGGCTTGAAGCAAGAGGCGGACAATAACGATGACACCGTTGGCAGTTTGAGCGACGCACTTGTTCTCTTCATTAGTTCCTTCCTCGACAAGTCGGCAGCTATAAACGTTTGGACTCGCCAGTTCGTGACTGCCGTAGGCCTCGCCGTCGACAACACCGGCAACATCCTGACCTTTACCGTATTGTTTGGGGGCCCTTCGGATCAAGTAGGAACCCTGACTGCGCGTTCGGTCGCGCTGGTGGGAGACGACACCTTCAACGCCGAGTTGACCGATGAGAGCTACACCACGTCCGAGGTCAGCGACGGCAGTCTGGTGTTCGATCGAGCGGCGGTTGGGAACGAGTTGGAACAACTCCGGATAAACTTGGGCAAGCCCGCGGCAGAGCAGATCAACGGGCGTCCTCCTTCTGTGCCGCAGTTGGTGCCACTGACCACTGTGACGCCGCCGTCTCCGACCCCCAGTAGCGCGGTCATAACCCAAGCAGCCACAACCACTACTGCCGAGACCGCCACTTCAGCAGCACCAACAACGTCAACCCCTGCTGAGACCACCACCACCGTCGCAGCGACCACTACTCCCGCCGAGACAACCACGTCAGCAACACCAACAACGTCCACTCCTGCTGAAACCATCACCACCGTCGCAGCGGCAACCACTACTGCCGAGACCACCACTTCAGCAGCACCGACAACGTCCGCCCCTGCTGAGACCACCACCATCGTCGCAGCGACGACCACTACTGCCGGGGCCACCACTTCAGCAGGAACAACAATCTCAACCCCTGCTGAGACCACCACCACCGTCGCATCGACAACCACTACCGGCGAGACCACCACTTCAGCAGCAACAACAACTTCAACCCCTGCCGAGACCACCACCACCGGCGCAGGGACGACCACTACTGCCGAGACCACCACTTCAGCAGCAACAACAATCTCAACCCCTGCTGAGACCACCACCACCGTCGCATCGACAACCACTACCGGCGAGACCACCACTTCAGCAGCACCAACAACGTCAACCCCTGCTGAGACCCCCACCACCGTCGCAGCGACCACTACTCTCGCCGAGACAACCACTGCAGCAGCACCGACAACTTCAACCCCTGCTGAGACCACCACTACCGTCGCAGCGACGACCACTACTGCCGGGGCCACCACCTCAGCAGCAACAACAATCTCAACCCCTGTTGAGACCACCACCACTGTCGCAGCGACGACCACTACTGCCGAGACCACCACTTCAGCAGCAACAACAACCTCAACCCCTACTGAGACAACCACTACCGTCTCAGCGACAACCACTACTGCCGAGACCTCTACTTCAGCAGCACCAACAACGCCCACCCCTGCTGAGACCACCACCACCGTCGCAGCGACAACCACTACCGCCGAGACCACCACTTCAGCAGCACCAACAACCGCCACCCGTTGCTGTGTCACGGACCTGACGGCCACGGAGGGGTGGATTTTTGGTGGCTTAGACGAAAGTTGTGTTACTGCTTGTGCCAACTATGACGATGGTTGGACATGTGACGTGGATGAGCTTCATACGATTGTCAGCGAAGACGCATTCTGGGCAGCCCGAAAAGAAGTCCTGGACTGCAACTTTCCCAACGGTGACTGCGAGGACGAGAGTCGAAGTGTTTCTGTCAGCAATTCAGGTATTAATCCAACGGCCTTCACTAGGATCGCGGCCCACCCCGTACTGATTGCTTGTTCATTGCTTCGCATCCCGTTTGTCCCCGTAACTGTACACTGTGATAAGTACTAGAGTGATATATGCATCTGGATCTTTGTCTATCCTTTATGTACTGCAGATTATCTGTATCCCTCAAAAACTTGTCCATACGAATGTACTAAAATAGTTCGTCGAGAATATCAATACTAGTCTTATCGGTCTACGACAGACCGAGTTTTGTATTGTACGGACAACACGATGGATATTAATCGATTAGAATAATACAAAAAGAACCGTACAGGGCCGCCAGATATCAAATACCGCAATGAAAATACGTACCATTATATCAGTACCAGAAGATTCGCTAGTACAGCACGTACTTCGCATCGCACGGTCAATCGAAGAGGTTTATGTAACTAGTATACACGATAAACTCAGAATTGATGTGCACCGTTGGATCTATACTACATTTCCCACGGGTACTATCGTTCTTCCGTACTGTTTTGGCCAGATCCAGCAGGCAATTATGCGATGAAATAATGCACGATGACACATTTTCACGGTGAATATATCATCATTAAAATATACTAAAAATATCTAACACCGTATTCTCTGTTCAGATTGCTATTAACAAAGCACGGTTGCGATCAAATTTGACTTAGTCGTTTTTTGTGAGCCTAAGCGGCAGGCCAGCTTGGATCTCGCTAAGGTACTAGAAATAGTCGGCATTGTGTAGATCCTGGAAGTCCTCTGCGGCAATGGCGACCTTTCTTCATTGCTAGCGCGAGATATCAAGTGACAATCAATCGCAGCCCAGGTGGTATCCGCTGCTTGCTAGTTCGCGCTCCGCAGCAGATAAAATGAAGATGCGGTGGCGACGCACAAGTTCGAAACGCCATCGCCAAATATTGCTCGTTGATGAAATAAAAGGAAGAGTCATCCAGCTTCCGTCCCCAAGACTCTTCCTCTCGACATTCACATGATTATGTTGCTCGTCTTCGTTATGGATGAGTAGACGCGTTTGGGAGTCAGTGGCAGCACTAGCGAATAAGAGGTTCCTGTACCTCTTAAACCGTAGTTGAGGGGCTCGATCAAAATACCGCCCGCGTCGGCAAACATGCAAGCCTCGGGTGTTTAATCCACCAGTAGCTACGTTTCAGTCGTAGCATGGACCTGCAAGAGACTCCTGCCACCACGCTGCATGATCCACTGCTGTGCTTGTAACGCTTAGCGATATTCTTACGGATGACGGGGCATTAGACCCGCGTGATCGTGACTGACATATCAATTTACATAGCAGTAATAGCCGCACCCGCACACAACCAGTCGACACCCAACAGGCCTCCTCACCTTTCAGTAGCTACATTCCAGCCATAGCATAGGCGTGCGAGAAACTCCGGCCACCACGCTGTATCGTTCACTTCTATGCGTGTAACGCTTAGCGATATTCTTACGTATGACGGGGAAGAAGACTCGTGTGATCGTGACCGACATAGCGATACAAAGAAATAATAGCCGCAAACGCACACAGAAAGACGACACCCAACAGGCTTTCTCACCTTTCAAATCAAATCCACATCGGCTGCTCGTAGGTACGTCCATTACGTCATTTTGAGTCGAGGCAGGCGTTGTTTTGAGTGAAGGTAAGCTTTGTGTGTTGTCGGTCAGCCGCGATCTAGTGAGGTGTCCACTTTTGTGATATCTGATACTCGGGTCAACACTGAATGTAGCGATATCAGCAGACGAGCGACGACCGCCTGATGCGTGCGACATTATGTTTGTACCTTTACATAGTACGGGAAAATAGGAATTTTATTGTCGGACGTTATTGATTTAATGTGTTTTAATTGATTTTTGAACAGATACGGGCGGTTAGCGAGCTAAACGCTACTGTGGAATATACGATCCTGTAATAAAATTCAGTCATTTCTGACATATTGATATGGAAATCTGTACTGCAATGTGTTTTAGTCGTACTGCTCCATTGGTAACGGGGCGCAACGGGATGCAACGGGGCGTACGGGGCGCGACGGGGTGGGCCGCGATCCTAGTGTTCGGAAATACTTATCGTGTGAACAGTGCTACTACTGTTAGCACTTGTACAAATTCATTAATTGTAGCACGCCGGCTGTGCTATTGCAAGGCACCGGAGTTCAGGTAGTAGTGTCAAACAATATGGCGGGACCGAAAGCCCATACTAACAAAGCGATGGTATGTTATGGCTACGGCCGCGCGCTTTCCACAAGTGCACTCTGTAAATTTGTAACGGCCGCCATCCAAACTCTGTGTATGTGATGCACAGCGATGATGTTGTGGCGGTGCACGACCCGCGCAATAGAGTATACAAGGGGCCGTTGGTGTAAGAGAATCTGTTGCTTGCTGCCCAAAATCCTGGCACGACCAGGATTAGTTATTGTGACTGTGCGTCTCCTTCCGATTTCATTAAAAGCGTCTCCTTCATATTTCCCCGCAAACATGAAAATCTGCGTTTGCGATTTCTCCGCACCTCCCCAAGCTGGGCTCGTGGCTTGGTCTACCAACTTTATTACATTCTAATCCGCATCGGCATCTCTTCGCTGTCTACATTCGCTCATACACAACAACTGGTGAATGCACACACATTAATCCTATAATCATAGCAGCAGCAATTAAATCCTGCATTAAAATTTTGTGATCCACAAAATGATTAAATAAGTTTGTCACGAGGTCACTAAGCCATATTCTTAAAATAGGTAGTATGCATTGTGTGGCATTGTTATCATGACAATAACCCTGAGCAACACACGAACGCGCTCATTCACCAGTTTGCGCAAATGAAACACATACATACAAAATGCGCCGTCACAGACAGAAGCATGAATACACATTCAGACACACAAAAGGTAGTACACCCGCACACCCCCACCGCGGCCATACGCACAATAATGTCCACAATCTCCATCACCTTCACATGCGCTTAATCTGCTCGCATTGAACGCAAGAATACCGGGTGATTCCCACGATACCCCCACCCACACATAGCGTGATGAGCGGTATTGCTTGAGAAACTGTTTCATCAGGTTTGGGAAACTGTGAAATCATATTCAGTTTTACATATGGAAGCATACAACCAAACACATACACTGGCACAGGCACATACTTACAACCACACATACAGACACAAAATCACACACAGACACACACACACAAACACATACAATGACAAACACATACAATCACTAACACACACACAATCATAGACGCACACACACACACACACACACACACACACACACACACACACACACAGGCACACGCACAATCATAGACGTACACACATAAGCACGCGCGCGCACACGCACACGCACACACATATCCCCAGGTGCGGTAACTAGACTCACAGGTGGTAGCTAGTCTAGTGTGTTGTACCAGGTACGATGCACACAAACATGCACACGCAAGGACACGTCCCGCGAGCCATGGACCGGCCGAGCCGTGCTCCTGCGAGCCGTGTATTGTTTTCTCATCGGAACAAAGGCTTAAGTCGCCGCTACCGGTGCCTGAACGAGCGAAAGGTAGGAGTATATTGCTGCCGGCGATGTCTTTGCCCTAGCGGCAACTGTCTTTGCCCTAGAGCAGCGGTCAGAACAGTCCTGAAAACATATTGTAATTGAAATCAGCATCCGTGTAATTTAACTTTCATTTGTATACTAAGGTGTTTTTGCATTCAGCTCAGCAGTTTTTTTTCTGTGCATTCACCTCATCAATTTTTTCTTGGCATTTATACCTTAGCATATTTTTAGAATTCATCTCAGCAGTTTTTGTCTCAGCATTTACCTTAGTATGTTTTTGAGCACTCACATCATCAGTTTTTTCTCAGCATTTACCTTAGTATTTTTCTGAGCATTCACCTCAGCAGTTTTTTTCTTGGCGTTTACCTTAGCAGCATTCACCCCCCTCACATGCACTGCATTTTTTTTTCTGGGGGGGGGGGGGGGGTTGTATTGTGTGAAGGATTCAAGAAATTACAATGATAGCTATGCCATGTAATGTGAGGCTAGGGATCAGCCATCAATGATTTGTCGATGTTATTGTCATCAAGAAAATATTGCCATCAGATGGTGCCATCGATATGGACACACGTGCCATTGATGGCAACGCGATGACTGCCAATGAATATCGGGGATGGCAATGTATCTGTTTTTGAATATCGGGGATGACAATAATCTACTCGCTTGCAGTCGATGGGATGATGACACACGAACACTACCACACACACACATACTGTCACACACTCACAGACACACACACACACGCACACACTACACACGCACACTGCCACATAGACACAGACACAGACACACACACACACACAGACACACAGACAAACACACACACACACACACACACACACACACTTAGAGATACACTTGCAGATATAAAACTTACACTTAATACACAGTCAGGGAGACACATATGTATTTCAAAAACACACTCTCACACACTCACACAAATTACACACACATGCTGACACATGCACAAACACACACTTAAAAACGCGAACAAACGCAGAGGCACATACACACTCATAGACGTAGACACGCGCTCACAGACACATAGAGACACCAGGCACAGAAGCGGCGGAGTTCATGCATCAAAACATATGTATACACTTGTAGACGCAAACACACACATACACACGCACACAAACACACACACATACACGCTCACATACACATAAAGACACCAGCCGCAAAAGTGGCTGAGTTCATGCATAAACACATATATGTATACACTTGAAGACGCAAACACACACATACACACACACACACACACACACACACACACACACACACACGCGCGCGCGCGCGCGCATGCAAACACATACACACATCACAAGATCGATCTCCGATAGGGCACCTTTGATACACGGATTCCAACGTTGTACGTGTAGTGATTGTGCATGGTATGACTGTGTGAGTGTCGTTGTGGCATGCGCTTGTCGGTCATACATGTCATGGAGCACCTGCATCCCTTCTTATCTAAAACGTGCACACAAGGCATTCCGATTGTTTAGGAATTAGCAATATGTGAAACAAAACAACGAGCATTGAAAGTGTGAAAATGAAGCAATGGTGACACCTCATGGGGTACCTAAGCACGTGTCTATGCATAAGAAAACATGAAACCGCTGATTGTGAGCGGAATAGTCTGACTACCTATTGGAATGTACGCACAACCAGTTTAATAATACTGGTTAAACTGCCAACCACATTTCAGGATACCGCATAAAAGCGCGTGATAATCATGATGAGCGCCTCCATACACACAAACCTTCATCACTGTCGCCTCTTCTCTCGCGCGTGGTAAGTCAAAGCGCTATCCCCCTCTTCGGTCTTTATGATACAGACACTAGGCGCAGAAGCGGCTGACTTCAGGCATAAACACATATACATAAACCTTATAGACGCAAACACACACACACACACAGACACACACAGACACACACAGACACACACACAGACACACACACACACACACACACACAGACACACACACACACACACACACACACACACACACACGCGCGCGCGCGCGCAAAGGCAAACTCATATACATATCACGAAGATCGATTTCCGATAGGGCACCTTTGGTTAATGGATTCCAACGTTGTACGTGTAGTGATTGTGCGTGGTATGACTGTGTGAGTATCGTTGTGGCATGCGCTTGTCGGTCGTACATACCATGGAGCACCAGCATCGCTTCTTATTCTAAACGTGCACGCAAGGCATTTCAATGGTTTATGAATTAGTCGGTATGTGAAGCAAAACAATGAGCATTGAAAGTGTGAAAACTGGAGCAATGGTAATACATAATGGGGTACCTAAGCATGTGTCTATGCATAAAAAACCATGAAACCGCTGATTGTGAGCGGAATAGCCTGACTACCTCTTGGAATGCACGCGCTACCAATTTTGTAATGGTTAAAATGCGACGACAAAAGGGTGTTGCCAACTACATTTCAGGACACCGCACAAAAGCGCGTAATAATCATGACGAGTGCCTCCATACACACAAACCTTCATAATTGTCGTCTCTTCTCTCGCGCGTGGTAAGTCAAAGCGCTATCCCCCTCTTCGGTCTTTATGATTCCTGTCGCGAGCTCGTCTTTAAACTTGCTCTTCTTTATGCATAACTAACCCGTAAACTTGTCAGAAAATCAAATAAAAC
>JAPMLY010000269.1:22500-40000 GCA_026401115.1 Tetraselmis chui | reverse complement strand
GGATAAATTTGGGGAAGCCCGCGACAGAGCAGGTCAACGGGCGTCCTCCTTCCGTGCCGCCGTTGGCGCCACTGACAACTTTGACGCCGCCGCCCCCGACCCCCATAGCGCGGTCACAACGCCATCGGCCACAACCCATTCGACCGCTGCTGAGACCACCACCACCGTCGCAGCGACAACCACTACTGTCGAGACCACCACTTCAGCAGCACCAGCAATATCCACCCCTGCTGAGACCACCACCACCGTCGCAGGGACAACCACTACTGCCGAAACCACCACGTCAACAGCGCCAACAACGTCCACTCCTGCTGAGACCGCCACCACCGTCGGAGGAGCTATTCGAAAAATGCTTTGGTCAGATCGTGAATCTTTGTCAAAATAATACGAAGGAGCTGGTCCAACGGAATATGAGAGACGGCAGTGGACGGCCTAACTTTTCCCGAGGAGGTGGGTGATATGAGTGTGCAACCGACGAGAAAACGCGCGCATCCCACCGACTCGCTATCGCGACGGCCCTAAACATGACACCAAGAGCTGCTTACCTGACGCACCGACTCCCACCCAGGCAAGATTTGGGGCTTGGCTAGCTTCGCTGAGAATTTCAGCTGCAGGGTCTTACCAGCGCTCTCGCAATGGAGCTCTCTGCAGGGGCCGGAGTGGTGTGAGTGCTTGACAGTGATGGTGTGCGCGGGTACGCAATAATGCAATATCGCGTTTTCGCGCGTTCCCGTAGATGCTTAACACGCGCGTATTAGAGCACGCCGAAATATCGCACTCTCGCTGTGTGCCACATTCGGTTCTGCAAAAAAAAATGCGAAGCAGCTACACAATCCCAAACTTGTGAATTCTAACAACATCTGCTACCTAAGTAACAATTTGGGGCTCTCCCAAGAAGGATTGCAAACCACGAGAATGGCCGCACCGTACGTAGTGGCGTTCAGTACTCGGTCCATCGTGGACCATAAGTATCTATAGGATTGCAACACGCCGATGGGCAGAACGTCAAACTACGAATCGCAGCTGATGCAACGATCCCTCAAACACAATGATTGCGCCTTTTTCCATGATCATCGGCGAATGGCGGGGTTAGGCAAATTTCTTTTCAAATGCGTTGCCTAGCGAACCACAGCCGGCGCCTTGCGTGTGACGGCGTAGCGAATACGTTGTTCTCACTTTTTGACTGTGCCATGTGTCTTCCACCATCTCACCGCACTCCTTTCGTTCTTTTCTGTAACGCAAACACCATACGCCGCGTGTCAAACGGGGGAGCGGAAAGTGCCTCTCTAGGGATGGCAGGTTGGGGCGCGGTGGTAGTAGCGGCAGAGGTAGTGGTGGTCGTTACTAGTTCGGGGCATGGAGGGGGGCATTACGTTATATATGCGGGACATGCAATCTCTTGCGAATAATCTCTTGCCATGTCCGGTGGAAAGAGAATGAGTAGTTCTCTTATTTCCAAAATCGCGTCGAGTTGTCCGGTCATCTGGAGGAAGAAAAAGATTATATGGTCATATTAGTAATATAGAGGTTTGAATTACAGGGCTAAATTACGAAGTAACCGGCGTTACCTCAGTTTACATGCGTTACCTCCGACGCTACAACTCCCTAACGGTTCAAGCGCCCACGCGCGCACGGACAGTAAAATGTCCGCACCCTATATAACACACCAGCAGCGATTGTGTGTCCACCTTCTGCCTTTTGCGAGAGCTATCGCTCACGCAAACGGCATCGTGGCTCTCGCTAGCCACGCAAGGTGTTGATCACTTGAGTCTCCTGCACGACGCACGAAAACACACTCCTTCAGTCCAAATGGCAGACCGCCTGGTATTGCCTACTGACCTCTACGTTGCGCCCGGTGACGCGCCGGAACAGCAGCCAGACCATCTGCAATTGCTGACACAGATTGTTCAGCAATTAGCAGCCCAGGTCGAAACTCTATCCGTCGCAACCGCGTCAACAAAACCAACTACTTCAGCCATCCCCACAGCCGACTCCGATAGCGCTGCGGGTGGACGACTCGAGCTCGACGCTCTACCAGCTGACAGTAAAAACACCCCTCTAGAGTACATCGACCCTAGAGAGTGGTCTGAATTCGCGTCCCGTACGTTCGCGGACTGCCTACCCCCATCTGGCACAACAGTCCCGTGCCTGTAGAACCCTCGACACGACGAGGCCGACAAATTTTTTACGGACAACGCGAGAATTTCTTCCCGCGACGAGTATCGACACCTGCTCTGCTATGGTGTGTTTACGGCCGCCGCTAACGCGGCACTCGAAACTGCTATGGAAACGCTTCGCTCGATCACCTCTACCCCCGACGAAACAACCTACGCCTACTCCCTCATCGACGCAGCGCTACGTACTCATCAAGCAGTGGCCGCAGCGGGGGAAGCGCGACTCACCTACATCAGACGCTTCAAGGCCAAGAAGATTCTTAACGGCGAAGAACGCGTCGCGGAGCGTCTCGTCTACTCACGGTGCTTCGACACGGTTGCCTCCGACCGTGGAGGCAACGTCGTCGACGGACTCCTGGCAGCCCTGGAGGACAAACGACTCGAAGTCAGCATCACTGCAGCTTCAAAAGCGCAAGCAACTGCCCAGTTCAAGGCCGACAAGCCTCGACCAGACAAACCGGACAGGCCGACCGATAAGCCGGACAAGCCGAACAAAACCAAGGCCAAGCCCAAGGACCGCACGAGCGGCCGCCCCCTCCCCCCTACCGACAAGGCACACAAGAAGACAGAGGCCGACAAGGACGAATGACGGGGTGTCCCGCCGCGCCGATTCCTGCAACCCAGATTCAAACTACATGCGTCATCGCGTGCGGCGAAACTGGCAAGCCTGGAAAGATATCGGCGCGAGCGGACAAGTCTTACGGTGGATCCGGGAGGGCGTTACTATTCCCTTCCTAAACAACCGACCCCCACCCCCGTTCAACCAAGGCACCTCACTGCTGGACGCTACCCCCGCGCAGCTCACCTTTGTCGAGGCCGAGCTCGCGCGCTTCGTGGAGACGGGAACGCACCACCTGCAGCAAGTACGTATCAAGACTCTTCTTAGTCGCAAAACCCGGCAACAATCAGCGGCGATTTATCGTCGACCTACGGCACCTGAACAGCTTCTGCGTCAGAAAGCGACTACGGATGGAGTCGTTACTAGGCGTTCGTCATCTGACTCGAAAGGGCGACTACATGTTCTCGTTCGACCTCAAAGACGGGTTCTACGCGCTGGGCATCATACCAGAGCAGCGCGACTATCTAATAGTAAACGTTCGCGGCCAGCTGTACCGACTAGCTGGACTCCCTATGGGCTGGTCGCTCAGCCCTTACCACTTTTGCGCCTTTACGGACACATTCGTACGACACCTCCGACAGCCAGACCCCGGTGGGTTTACGACACAGCACGGAAAGCCTACACATCCCGACAGCGACCGACCGAGCAAGCGCTTCCTCCGACACACGCGGTGGCGCGGAGCCAAAATCTTACCTTATGTGGACGACTTCCTCCTGTTCGCCGCCACTCGTGCGCTCGCTCTCGCGCTCCGGCAGCGCGTCGACCGCCTCCTCACCAAGCTCGGCCTTCTCCGCCACCCCTCCAAGGGTTTTTGGGAGCCGACGCAATACGGCCACCACCTGGGCATCGACATCGACACAGCTACATGTTACTTCTTCGCCCCAGTGGACAAGCTACAGAAGCTCGCAACACAGGCTCGTCACCTATTGCAACGTGCCACCCGAACCTGCAGATGGCTACCTGTCAAAGAACTACAGTCATTCGCGGGTCAGGCGCAGTACCTTTTTCTTGCGATTCCAGCGGCAAGATTCTTCCTCCGCGAACTGCACTCCGTACTAGGCGAGAAGTGGGGAGGCCGCGTCCGCCTCTCTCCGCAGCTCAGTCGAGATCTACAGTGGTGGACACAAGTACCCAGCCACGCCAACGGCAAGAACATACACAGGCCGGTCGAGTCAGCATACATCCACTGCGACAGTTCGGGGTATGGTTGGGGGGCTGTCCTCAACGGCAGACTCGAAGCGCGCGGCTTCTGGGGCATACAGGACGAAAAGCAGCACATTACCTGGAAAGAACTGAAGGCCGTCCGTCTGGCCGTCCTCAGCTTCTTGCCACACCTGGCTGGCCGGAACGTCCTCCTCCACGAAGACAACCAGGCGGTCTGCCACGTCCTGACCGGCCTGACGTCCCGCTCCCCGGAGATGATGAACGAATTACGCCGTTTGTGGTACCTGTTGGACACCAACAACACTCACATTAGGGCCAGATACATCCGATCTGCGGCAAACACGTGGGCAGACAAGCTAAGCCGCCACCTCGACAGCGACGACTGGCAACTCGACCCCTCTGTCTTCCACGAAATGGACACACACTTCGGCCCGCACACAATCGACCGGTTTGCGTCGGCGCTCAACACGCTACTACCCCGTTACAACGCGAACTGGCTAGACCCATCGTGCGAAGCCGTGGACGCCCTTCACCTCGCCGATGCGGATTGGAAAGCAGAAAACAACTGGTGCAACCCGCCCTGGCCCCTGCTACCCGACCTCGCCCAAAAATTACAGCAGAGCGGCGCAGCAGCCACGGTGGTCGCCCCCCGTTGGCTAGGGAAAGCGTGGCATCAGGCCCTTACCGAATTGGCGTGCCACGAGACGGTCCTTCCGGCCCGACCTCACTTGTTCCGTCCCGGGCGGCGGCACGGACGCGGTACGGTCGGCAAGCCTCATTGGCCCGTCACTGTATTCCGGATTCCCTCCCGGCCTGGTTGTACCTTCGCCGGGGCGCGGTCAGTGCTACCCTGACCATGTTCAACACACGGCACATTAGGCCAGCAGTCCAAGCCTACCCCACCAGACCAGCAAAGGTCCGCTACAAGGTGGAGGTGGCAGGCTGCAACAACCCCTGGGCCGCTTCGATGCGCCCCTACATGCAACGCCTATTGGGCACTGACAGCCTTGGAGCAAAAGCGCTCGACTTACTGACCGCCGCTTGGGCGAAAAGCACGTCCGACACGTACAACAGCGCAATCAAGCCTTACTTCCAGTTCTGCGAGGAGCAAGGTCTACAACCGCTGGCAGCAACAACCGCTACCATGGCCCGCTACATTGCATGGATCGGAGAACGTGGCACCATTAAGGCTACCAGTCTACAGCCATACCTTTCAGCCGTGAACGGGTTTTTCAAAGACCACGGCGCAGAACCAGTCGCACAAGGCGATTTGGTCGCCAAGGTCCGGCGGGGTCTCGCAGCGTCTCAAGTTTCCCTCCAGCCCAGCCGCACACGCCTGTACCTCCCAGCCCGGATTCTTGTAGCATCGCTACGCCTGGCCAAGGACCTCCGCACACAGCTGAAAGACACTTGGACTCAGACTCAAGCAGACCTCATTCTGCTGTTCCGAGCGTGTCTAGCGACGGTGCTACTGGCCGCATTTTTTTGTCGAGGTGGTGCGGGAGTTGAGTGCCGGTCTGGAGATTCGTTGTGTACTCCGACCGGCGGAATCCTCATGTACCACGGAACGAGAAAAGGTCAACGGGGTACTTCCACGGAACGAAAACTCCTATGTGAACTACCAGCCTCGGCTCACCCGGACATCGCTGAACTACTACAGTACTTCGACACTGCCCGTACCAGGTTCTCCGCCGGTAAGATGCCGGACAGACGATGGGCCATTAGTACACGCGAGCCTACGACAAACTGGGCTGCGGACACCCTGACAGCTTGGCTACAACGCGTACTTCGTGCAGTACACGAACAACCTCCGGACGGTTTCGCGTGGACTTCGCACTCCCTTCGAAAGGGTGCAGCTACTGTTGCGTACAGTATCGGTACCCCAATGCAGAAGATCAAGTTCTTCGGCGGTTGGGCGCGAGAGTCGGACGTAGTCCTCGACTACATCGACCCAACAGTGCTCCCGTGCCCGGGAGCTTGGCAACTCTTTGGGTGGATGACCCCTGGCGGGCCCCCACCCAACGTTACACGCCAGTCGGCGACAGATGGCATAAGTGAGCCCCAACACAGCTTAAATGGTCATATTAGTAATATAGAGGTTTGAATTACAGGGCTAAATTACGAAGTAACCGGCGTTACCTCAGTTTACATGCGTTACCTCCGACGCTACAACTCCCTAACGGTTCAAGCGCCCACGCGCGCACGGACAGTAAAATGTCCGCACCCTATATAACACACCAGCAGCGATTGTGTGTCCACCTTCTGCCTTTTGCGAGAGCTATCGCTCACGCAAACCCACCCACCCGATTCCCTCTCACATTGCGTGTAGGGTGGCCCAAGGGCCACCAAATCCAAATCTTGTAAGTGATTCACATCTTTGGCATAAGTGAGCCCCAACACAGCTTAAATTCCAATTGTACAGGTACATGTAGCTCCCCGGACACGGACGTCCGGTTTCCTCAGCACGGGGTATTTCGTACAGTTCGCGTTGATTTCGCGATTTCATCTTTATTATCTATAGAGATAGCTATCGCCTCAAGAAGCCGCAGTACCACATCACATAAAGATCTATCTGCAGGTACCCGTAGAGTGCTAACTCGACCAACGGCAATCAAAAATCCGTACAGAAACGTACAGAAACGTGTTTCACGTGAGTCACGTGAGTCAGGTGCCCGCTGCATGTGTCTATTCCTTTTACTGGTCAGATTGATTTGAATCTAGAGGTTTGCATATCCAATATCATGTGTACGGGACAGTAACTCTAGCGGTTACTGTTACCGTTAATTAACGGCGCGTCTCACCTGCAGGGCAACCACCTTGCCCGAGCAGTTAGACGCAGCCAACGACCAACGACTTCCCCAACGGTCAGCTCTAGCTAGCCCGTGCCTTATAAGCCGTAGCTAGCCACGAGCCTAGGCACTCTCTGCTTTCGCGCTCAGCCAATCTAGGCTTCGCGCGAATGCAGTCTCGACTCTAGTAGTCGAGCAGGGTGTCAATTTTACCTTTTCGTCCCATGCGCACTCGAGCGTCACGCGACACTTCCCCTCGTTCAGCTACGCAGTTCCCCAGTATGCAGCCTGAGCAGTCTACGTCCGCCGCAGCGGCCGACCCTCACGCTACCACACTCGAACAACGCACAGCCGAACAGATTCGTACGGCAGTTTTGGCATCGGAGCAACGGATTACTGAGCAGTTTTTGGCGGCTAACGCTGCCTTACTCGCCCAGTTACGGCAGCCGACAGCCACACCTACTGATACCGATCAACAGCAGTCCATTCCCGCCGACGCGACCACAGCGACGGAGGGTGGTAAGGAGGCCCCCGAGCCACCTATCGACCTGCTCGACGACGAACCCGACCCCTCCGCGGCCGATTTCGTCGACTTCACCTACTACGGCGAAGTCATTCAAGCCGGCCTCGAACGTCCCCCTCGCGACGTCGACGAGCCACGTCTGTGGACACTCACGGACGACACCGCCCGCGCTCTAAGCGACAAACGCACCCAAGCAGCCTACGACGAGTACCTGCACATCGGGTGCTATGCCTTCTTCGACAGCTGCGCCAACGCGGCAATTAGCGAGGCTCTGGACACGCTGTCGCACGGCCCACCTTTACCGACAGAGCAGGCGGCAGCGATTACCCTCATCCGAACGGGTCATCGCACCCACATGGCGACGGAGGAAGCCGCCCGTACTAGATTGGGCTTCCTCCGCCTCACCAAGGGCGGACAAACGAGCACGGATGCGGACCGCGTCTTTGCCGAACTGGCCCACGAGCGCTTCTGTCGACCGCGCCCTACCGCGGTCTCCGGCACATTGGATGCGCTTCGCCAAGCGTTCGTCGACCGCACGCTGGAAGTCAGCCTACACGCCGCCAGCAAGGCCACCGCCGGAGCTGCCTTCGCCAAAGTCACACCCGACAAGCCCCCCGGCCCCGACAAACGCAAAGCTGCCGCCGACAAACGCAAAGCTGCAGCAGCAGCAGCAGCAGCAGCCCGCGCTACCCTGCCACCAAAGCCGACCGACCCGGCTAAACCCTCAACCAAGAAATGACGGTGTGGCCCGCCGCGCCGATTCATGCTCCCCGACGTCTTCCTACATGCGCCACCGCGTACGTCGAAGATGGCGGGAGTGGGAGCGCATCGGCGCGAGCGGCCAAGTCCTAAACTGGATCCGCCATGGCGTCCACGTCAAGTTCAAGCAAGGCCTACGCCCCAAGCCCTTCAACCACGGCATCTCTATGCTCGACGCGACGCCGGCCCAACTCGAGTTTCTAAACTCGGAGCTTCCCCGCTTCGAGGCTTGCGGTGCTTGGGAACGAGCGGACAACCCTCGCTACGTTTCCCGGATGTTTTTAGTGCCAAAACCCGGAGACAACCAATGGCGTTTGATTATCGACCTTCGCGAACTCAACCGTTATTGCTCGACCTTCACCATGACGTGCGAGACGCTCAAGCACCTACGTCACCTCTCGCGTCCGGGCGACTACTTCGTCTCCCTCGACCTTGCCGACGGGTACTACACCCTTGGCATCCGGGAGGAAGACCGCGACTTCTTCACGGTCAACTACCGCGGCACGCTATGGCGCCTAGCATGCCTCCCCATGGGCTGGTCGGGTTCGGCTTACTACTTTTGCAAGCTAACTCAGGTGTTCACGAACCACCTCCGTCGCCCCCCGCAACCGGTGCCGGCGGCTACTTCCCCTCACAGTCGCCGCCCTACCAAGCGCTTCCTCCGAAACGCACGATGGCGCGGGACTCGACTTCTACCCTACATGGACGACTTCCTCTTCCTCGCCGACTCCTACGCCGACGCCCTCCTACTGCGACAGCGCGTCCAAGCCCTCCTCGACACTCTCGGCCTCGAACGCAACCCCAAGAAAGGCGTTTGGACACCAACTCAAGTGGGCGACCATTTGGGATTGACGGTGGACCTCAAACACGGCATGTTTCGCGCCCCGCCCGCAAAACTCCACCAGCTCGCGCAACACGCCTCGTCCCTACTCGGACGAGCCGCTTCCAACGCCCGATGGCTGCCTACACGCCAACTTGCGGCCTTCGCCGGGAAAGCCCAATTCCTCTACCTCGCAATCGCCCCCGCGCGCTTCTTTTTGCGCGAACTCCACAACGTGTTAGCCACACGGGTTGGATGGGGCGGACGCGTCCGCCTCACCCACCAACTACGCCGAGACCTCGAGTGGTGGCGCACAGTCCCCACTCAACACAACGGCCGGTCAATCTACAAGCCTATCGAGACCGCCTACCTCCACGCCGACTCGAGTGCTTACGGTTGGGGAGCCGTTCTAAACGAGGACGCCAACTATCAAGCCCGGGGTTTTTGGGACGCTACCGACCGCCAACAACACATCACGTGGAAGGAACTTCGAGCGGTGCGACACGCGGTAGAATCCTTTCTACCCCAACTCCGAGGCCGGCAAGTCCTCCTCCACGAGGACAACACAGCGGTGGTCGCCGCCCTCACCAAGCTCACCTCGCGCTCGCCCGCCATGATGGCCGAACTACGTCGCCTATGGTACCTCCTCGACAGCAACGACATCAACATCCGGCCGCGCTACATCCGCTCGGCGGCGAATATATGGGCCGACAAGCTCAGCCGCGAGCTGGACTACGAAGACTGGCAGCTCAACCCCCGTGTTTTCTCCCACCTGCAACGCCGGTGGGGACCGCACACTATCGACCGTTTTGCATCTATGCTCAACGCGCAACTTCCCCGCTTCAACGCCCGCTGGCGCGACCCACTGTGCGAGGACGTCGACTCCCTACGCCTGTCCGACGACGCATGGCGCAGGGAAAACAACTACTGCAACCCACCCTGGTCTGCCCTCCCCGCCCTCGCCGCCAAGCTCGCCCAAGCCCGAGCCTCAGCCACGGTCGTCGCCCCTTTTTGGCCCAACAAACCGTGGTACCACGCGTTCGCCCGATTGGCCACCGAATCACTACACTTCCCAGCGGCACGCGACCTATTCTTTCCCGGCAGGCGAGGCAAGCCCGAAGGGGTCGGACCTCCCGCGTGGAGCATCGTGGCCTTTCGGCTCTAACCCCTGCCTGGCTCTACACCCGACGCGGCGCGATTGGGCGGGCGCTGCGCCCGGTGCAATTAAACGCCCCTGTACAGCTCCAACCGGCTCTGCGTACAGGACAGCCCCGTTACGGCCTACGCCTCGAAGCAGCACAGGCGCCCTGGTCCGCCTCTCTAGCTGAAACTTTCCACAACCTCCTAGGATCTGACAAGCTAGGGGCTACGGCGGTCGCTCTACTCAGGAGTTCCCTTGCGCCCTCGACGTACTCCAGCTACGGCAGCGCGCTGCGGCAATTTTTTATTTTTTGTACAGAGGAAAATATCGCCCCCTTACAGGCAACTCCCGCTACCATGGTCCGCTACACCGCGTGGCTAGCCCTTCTCGGCACGGTCGCCGCAAGCTCCCTCCAGCCCTACTTCTCGGCCGTGAACAAGTTCTTTCGGGACCACCAACGCCAGCCTATTGCTGTGGGCGACCTCCTGGCGGACGCCCGGCGTGGCCTCGAAATCCTGCAACACCGCCTCATCCCCGCCACCACGCGCCTTCCGCTACCCGCGCCCGTCGCCTTCACCATCCTACAAGCCGCCGACACGCTACACCTCACCCTCACGTGGACACCCGCAGCGTTCTCCCAACTGCAACGTTTTCGAGCTTGCCTCGCGGTATGCGTCAATTACACCTTTTTCTGCCGGGCCGAAACTGGCGCCCGTTGTCAAACGGGCGACCTAGTTGTTGACAGACCTTCCCAACAAATCTGCCTCTTCGTTCGAAAATCTAAAGGCGACCAGCGCCGCGACGCCAGCGAAAAACAGGTCATCGCTATCCCTATCTCCGCCACCCCCGTCCTGGCCGACCTGCTGGACTACTACACGGCGCAGCGCGCGGCCTTCTGCACAAAATTCTACAGCACACCACCCCCGCTCGCGTTCTGGAGCTTCTCACCTACAGAACCCTCCGCTGATTGGGGTGCCTCGTCCACCGTCTCCACCTGGCTCTCCCTCGCCCTCCGCACAGTCCGCTTGTCCGCGCCCGCCGGCTTTCAATGGACGTCGCACAGCCTACGGAAAGGCGCAGCGTCCGCCGCCAGCTGCATCGGCGCGCCCCTCCCCGTAATCAAATTTATGGGTGGCTGGGCCAAGAACAGCTCTGTCACGGAAGGCAAATATATTGACCCAACCATGACCCCATCACCTGCTGCTTGGCGGTTCTTCGGCTGGCTCACTCCGTCCCCCCCGCAACACTAATTTTGGCTGTGCAAGCCTTTGGCTTTAGGTTACTGGCAAAACGTGCCCTAGGGTAAATGGTCAGATTGATTTGAATCTAGAGGTTTGCATATCCAATATCATGTGTACGGGACAGTAACTCTAGCGGTTACTGTTACCGTTAATTAACGGCGCGTCTCACCTGCAGGGCAACCACCTTGCCCGAGCAGTTAGACGCAGCCAACGACCAACGACTTCCCCAACGGTCAGCTCTAGCTAGCCCGTGCCTTATAAGCCGTAGCTAGCCACGAGCCTAGGCACTCTCTGCTTTCGCGCTCAGCCAATCTAGGCTTCGCGCGAACCCACCCACCCATCCCTATAATCCTGCGCTAATTGACCCCCAGACCCTGTCTGTGGGCGTCCTTTGGCCAAATTGTAAGCAAGCTGACATCTTTGGCAAAACGTGCCCTAGGGTAAATTCCTGAAATAGAAATAGAAATAGAAATTGTTTACAACATGTACCGTATGCGCCGGTTTTTCACCAAAAATTAAGCCGTATGCGCCGGCTGCTGTCTCTGGGCCCTCCCAACTATGCCATACAGGGAACTTACAAGTCAGGGCTAGACCGTGAACCACCTATGTCCAACCTCTCCTTTTACTTCCCGCCTTAACGAGGATTCCATGTCAGCAAAGAATAATCGAGATATATGTTTTTACAAGAAAAGGCAGCGGAGACCACCAAGCAAAAGCAAGGAAAAATAAGAGCCTTCGCGGCATTTTGCAATAAACTCTGTACTAAACGGACCGCGTGCCACGTAGCGCGCGGGCATGCGTCAGAATGTAATCATTACAGCTGACTCGGAATCCCGGTAGATCCACTTGAGAAGTCTACCTCCGGCGACGGCAGCGGGCGTCGAGAGCCTCGCCAGCACACCCTAGCCAGACAAACGTTAACCTCGAGAATGAAAGTGTTAGCGAGCGGTTGTTTCATGATACTTACCGTATGCAGCCGGCAGAGTTTGGCGAAATAATCGAAGCACTACAAGTGCCGACCATCATGTTGTACCCGAATCGCGGCGCCAAGTTCACACGGACTATGGGTTGCTCGTTTTGTTCGCACGTCTCGATATTGCGGGCGCCCTACACGTTTTAGGACGGAAGCTAAGGATGAACCCGGACCGCATTTCAAAAGTATATGTGACGATGGTGCGGTGGATGCGGCAAAGCTGGGGGGCTGATGTTGTATGCGGACTAGATCTTTCGCGGTTGACCACCTATGTGGACACCATCAAGACACGGATTGCCGTCGAAAACTTCCCGCTTTTCGGTTTCATCGATTGCGCCCTCGGACGCACTCGGCGGGTGATATATGGACATGCGGTACCATGGACATGCGGTGTTTGACATAGCGGGACCATACAGAGGGTGTGGAGGGGGGAAAAGGCTCTGTTAGTGGTGGAGGCAGGATGGGCGATTGCCCAAGTGGTAGCACCGTCGTGTCCGTAGCGATGCAATTTGCTTTATTGCAAATTGAAAAAGACGGATGAACCTTTACCGCAATCTTTACTGCAATATCTTTCTTTATAGCAATTTGAGACAACATTGCAATAATAAAGGTTTATCGCAATTTGGTCGTACGCGAGGGTGTACGCGCTTACGTGTCGCGACGATGCTGACGTGTTACTGCAAAGTTTATTGCAAATTGCCGCGAATGCCCCCTAATATGTGAGCAAGAAATGGTCAAACGGCACCAGTTTTATCAATGCACAATCGTCTCGACATTCATCGACTACCGAACTAGCGACGGATATGAAACGATGTATGCGACGCAATCGTTCAAGCCTCGCACAACTTGTTCACACACTCTCCTAGCCACATTACGTTCAAGGTACATTTCCTGGTGCTCGCGTGCGTACGAGGACGTAATTGATGAGATTGCATATAGGTCCCTCGCACACTTCAATTCCATGCGGTGTTTTATAAGTAATCCCTCCTCGCGATATTTCCACCACCTTATTGCTTTCTTTGTTCTTCTTGTAATCCATTAATTAATCACGACTGCTTCCGTTCCACTCTTCCACGCCCACGTGCTTGAAGAGTTCATGCTTGAAGCGGGGCTACTAAGGGGCGGGACTTGCGGTTGGAGGTCCGCCGTATTCGGTCGGGAGCTTCTCGAGATCGCCCCGGGGATGTGGTTTGGTTAGACTTCAATGCTCCGCACCCTCATCTTGTTGTTGATGTGACGGTTACAAGTGCTCGCACGGACACCAATGTTCCTCGTATAGGTGCTCGTCTCCCACTCCCCGGCACCCTTGCATTGGGAGCTCAGCAAGGCAAACTTGATGCGGACCTCCGCCCTTCTACTTTGCTTAGCACGCCTTCGGTTCAGTCGATCCATGACTACTATCCCTTTGCTATGGGGGATGGGGGCCGGCTGGCGCCGATGGCGGCTGAGTTGGTTAATCGCATGGCTATTTTGGCGGCTGTTCGTCGCTTCCGTGGCATGGGTGATGCTGACTCTCGCTCCTTGCTATGTGACAGTTATGTCCGTACGCAACATTTCGTGCGTCGATCCACTTATGTTCCGTTTCGGCGTTTTCGGGTGGATGTGCGACGTGAATTCATGCAACGTATGTCTGCTGCTCTTCACGGCACTATGGGTTCCTATCTCCTCGACGCTTTTCAGGAGGGCGGTGTTGACGTTGTGGCATGCCTTTCCGTTCCTCGGGCTTAGGTTTTTTCCCCTTTTTATTTCTTTTTGCTTGGTGGCCTCATCTGCCTTTTCTTGTAAGAAATTACAACTACGTTCCACTGTTCTACTCAGTTTCACTTGTACCTGTCCTAGTCACGACGTGGCACACTGCGGCGGTGAAAGTATTTTTGATTACAGGAAGAACTACATGAGCACGGGCAGGGAACAAGGGAGGGGAAACAAAAGGGCAAGAGTGACAATAGGTTGCAACACGTGAAGACGACAAGCGGTGGTGAACCGCCGCCTCGATATTTGTACACTTGGCCATGTCCACACCTTGCCTCTCGTATGCGACGATTGCATACGCCCTAACCACTACACGTTGCAGTTTCCGTGGTACAAAGGAATAACAAAAGTAGCAAGCGTAATAGGCCGACAGGGCGACGGGATCGACCGCCACCGCGCGCAGCCGCATGCAAAAACGCACTAAGCCTTGCGGTCGTACGAGGGAGAGCTTCCATTTTGACCTGAGTATATGTGCAGAGATTTATTTTCATCTTTATTTTGTGTGAGTGTGGGGGAGGGGGCGCTATCCTCTTCAGGATGTTATTTTGTATGTAGTCGCTTGCGCATGCCACACATACGTCCTTCAAACCACATACAAGTGAGTATAGTACGCTTAAGTAATTATCCTTGACCGGCTGCTACCGGGAACAGTGGGACGCTAAACAAGTTGTGTTCCTTACGACGAAAAATGTGAGGGAAGCACACTAAAGCCTTTACATAGACCGTCCGTGGCTAGTGCCGAGTTGGATCTCGAGGTAAAAACCCAATGGCCTATTTAGACATTTCAAGCATTTACCTTATCATGTTTGGAGCATTCAGCTTAGCAGTTTTTTCTTAGCATTTTTATGAGCATTTAGCTCAACAGTTTTCCCCCATAGCAATAACCTTTACACATTTTTCAGCATTCGCCTTCTCATTTTTCTCTTAGCATTTAGCTAGGCATGTTTTTGAGAACTCACCTCAGCAAATGTTTTTGGTATTTTCTCCAACATGCTTATGAGCATTCACCTCAGCAGTTTTCTCTGATCATTTATTTTAACATGTTTTGAGCATTCAGCTCAGCAGTTGTTTCTGAGCATTACCTTCTCAAGTTTATGAACATTCAGCTCAGCAGTTTTTTTTTAGCATGTTTATGAGCATTTGTAGCTCAGCAGTTTTTTTCCTGAGCAATAACCTTAACATGTTTTTTAGCATTCACCTGATCCTATTTTTCTTAGCATTTAGCTTGGCAAGTTTTTGAGAACTCACATCAGCAGTTTTTTGTTAGTATTTACCCCAACATGTTTTTGAGCATTCAACTCAGCAGTTTTCTCTGAGCATTTACCCTAGCTTAATTTTGAGCATTCATCTCGGTAGTTTTCTCTGAGCATTTACCTTAACATGTTTATTATCATTAAGCTCAGCAGTTTTTTCTGAGCATTACCTTCGCATGTTTTTGAGCATTAACTTTCCCAGGTTTCTCTTAGCATTTACCTTGGCTTGTTTTAGAGTATTCATCTCAGCAGTTTTTTCTTAGCATTTACCTAACCATGCTTTTGACCAATCACCTCAGCAGTTTTTTCTTAGCATGTACCGTAACCTGTTTTTGAGCATTAACCTCAGCAGTTTTTTCTTAGCATTTACCTTAGCTTGTTTTTGAGTATTCATCTCAGCAGTTTTTTCTTAGCACTTACCTAACCATGCTTTTGACCAATCACCTCAGCATTTTTCTTAGCATTTACTCAACATGTTTATTGGCATTCAGCTCAGCAGTTTTTTCTTAGCAATTACCGTAACATGTTTTTGAGCATTAACTTTCCCAGGTTTCTCTTAGCATTTACCTTAGCTTGTTTTTAGGCATTAAGCTCAGCAGTTTTTTCTTAGCATTTACCTTAGCTTGTTTTTAGGCATTCAGCTCAGCAGTTATTTTTCTTAGCATTTATCTCAGCATGTTTTGGAGCATTCACGTCATCATTATTTTCTTAGCATTTAGCTTGGCATGTTTTTGAGCAGTCACCTCAGCAGTTTTTCCCTTAGCATTTACCTTAACATATTTATTGGCATTCAGGTCAGCAGTTTTTCTTAGCATTTACCTTAGCTTGTTTTTGAGTATTCATCGCAGCAGTTTTTTCTTAGCATTTACCTGAGCTTGTTTCTAGGCATTCAGCTCAGCAGTGTTTTTTCTTAGCAGTTATCTTAGCACGTGTTTGAGCATTCATCTCAGCAATGTTTTTCTTAGTATTTGGTTTTGTTTGTTTTTGAGCAGTCACCTCAGGAGTTCATTTCTTAGCATTTAGCTTGGCATGTTTTTGAGCAGTTTTTTCTGAGCATTTACCTTAGCATGTTTTTGAGCAGTCACCTCAGCAGTTTTTTTCTGAGCATTTACCTTAGCATGTTTTTTAGCGTTCAGCTCATCATGTTTTTCTCAGCATGTTTTCGAGCATTCACGTCATCATTTTTTCTTAGCATTTAGTACAGCCGTTTTTTTAGCATTTATCTTGACATGTTTCTGAGCATTCACCTTACCATGTTTTTCTTAGCATTTACCTTAGCTTGCTTTTAGGCATTCAGCTCAGCATTTTTTATTAGCATTTACCTTCGCATGTTTTTGAGCATTCAACTCAGCAGTGTTTTTCTTAGCACTTACCTAAGCATGTTTTTGAGTATACACGTCAGCAGTTTTTGTCTTTGCATTTACCTTAACCTGTTTTTTGAGTATTCACCTTAGCAATTTTCTTTGAGCATTTACCTTATCATGTTTTGAGCATTCAGCTTAGCAGTTTATTCTTATCATATTTATGAGCATCTAGCTCAGCAGTTTTTTTCATTAGCAATAACCTTGACATGTTTTTTAGCATCCGCTTTATCATCTTTTTCTTAGCATTTATCTTAGCATGTTTTTGAGCATTCATCTCAGCATTGTTTTTGTTAGGATTTAGCTTGGCATGTTTTTGAGCAGTCACCTCAGCATTTCGTTTCTTAGCATTTAGCTTGGCATGTTTTTTAGCAGTCACCTCAACATTTTTTTTCCTAGCATTTACCTTGACATGTTTTTGAGCATTCAGCTGATCGTGTTTTTCTCAGCATGTTTTTTAGCATTCACCTCATCAGTTCTCTTTTATCATTTACCTGACTATGCTTTTGAGTATTCACGTCATCATTTTTTTCTTAGCATTAAGCTTGGCATGTTTTTTAGCAGTCACCTCAGCAGTTTTTTCTTAGCATTAACCTTAACATGATGATTACTAGCATTCAGTTCAGCAGTTTTTTCTTAGCAATTACCTTCACATGCTTTTGAGGACTCACCTTACCAGGTTTTCCTTAGCATTTCCCTGAGGATGTTTTTGAGCATTCACCTCAGCAGTTTTATTCTTAATATTTACCTTAACATGTTTTTGAGTATTCACCTCAGCAGTATTCTCTGAGCATTTACCGTGGCATATTTTTAAGCATTCAGCTCAGCAGTTTTTTCTTAGCATGTTTATGAGCATTTGTAGCTATGCAGTTTTTTCCTTAGCAATTACCTTAACATGTTTTTGAGCATTCAGCTCTTAATTTTTTCCTTA
>JAPMLY010000269.1:0-17500 GCA_026401115.1 Tetraselmis chui | reverse complement strand
TCCTATTGCGCCCTTGCGGGTGTGGAGCCAGGCCGGCGTGGCAGGCGAAAAGCCACGACGCTCCATCCTGGTCGTCCGACCCCCGCGCGTGAGCCTAGCCGACCGGGAAAGAACATGTCTCGCGACGGGGGGTAGTGAATAGTTTCGACGGCTGAGCTGTGGAGGTCTTGAAACCACGGTGCGTGAGGTCAGTACGGGGCGATGACGGTAGCCGCTGCTCCTGATTGGCGTAGTTTTGCACAGAGGTCGGGAAGGGCTGACCACGGGGGGTTGCAGTAGTTTATCTCTCGTTGCCATGCGGTGTCCGGAAGGTGTAGACAGTCGACGTCCTCGCATTTGGGGTCGCGCCATCGGGCGTTGAAACGTGGGAGTTGAGCATTTTCCATTGACGCGAAGCGGTCGATGGAGTGTGGTCCCCACGTTGACTGAAGGTAGTCGAATATTCGAGGGTTGAGCTGCCAGTCGTCGCGGTCGAGCTCCCGGCTTAAGCTGTCGGCCCAGATGTTCGCCGCTGATCGGATGTAGCGGGGCCGGATGCGGATGTCGTTGACGTCGAGTAGGTGCCAGAGCCTGCGCAATTCGGTCATCATGACCGGTGAGCGCGTAGTCAACTTGGAGAGCGTAGCCACGACGGCTGTGTTGTCCTCGTGTAGTAGGACGTGTCGGCCTCGGAGTTGTGGCAAAAAGGACTCGATCGCGCGACGAACGGCGCGGAGTTCCTTCCATGTGATGTGTTGCTGGCGGTCGTCGTTGTACCAAAACCCGCGGGCTTGGTAGGCAGGGTTGTCGTTCAGGACGGCGCCCCACCCGTAACCACTTGAGTCGGCGTGTAGGTACGCGGTCTCGATCGGTTTGTAGATGGAGCGGCCGTTGTGTTGGTTGGGCACAGTGCGCCACCACTCGAAGTCGCGGCGTAATTGATGTGTCATCCGTACACGTCCGCCTCATCCAGTTCGCGTAGCCAGCACGCAGTGTAGTTCGCGCAGAAAGAAGCGGGCTAGTGCGATGGCGAGGTAGAGGAACTGTGCCTTGCCAGCAAACGCTGCGAGTTGTCTGGCGGGTAGCCACCGAGCGGAAGTAGCTGCGCGGCCGAGTAACGCTGAAGCTTGTTTCGCGAGGGCTTGTAGCTTGTCGATCGGGGCTCGGAATTCGCCTTTGAGGAGGTCGACTGTCATGCCGAGGTGGGTCCCAACTTGGGTGGGCTGCCACAAGCCTTTGTCGGGATTGCGCTAGAGGCCTAGCCGGTTGAGGAGGGTCTCGATGCGGTCGCGTAGCAGTAGAGTTGCGTCGTACGAACTGGCCATGAACAAGAAGTCGTCCATGTAAGGTAGCAGTCGTACTCCGCGCCATCGGACGTTGCGGAGGAAACGTCGTGACGGTTTGTATGGTGTCTCGGAGCCGGAGGTCATCGGGGTAGGCGCCCGACGCAAGTAGTTTGTGAACACCTGGGTTAGCTTGCAAAAATAGTAAGCCGACCCTGACCAGCCCATTGGTAGGCATGCGAGGCGCCACAGCTCGCCGCGGTAGTTGACCGTGAAAAAGTCGCGGTCCTCTTCCCGAATGCCGAGAGTGTAGTAGCCGTCCGCCAGGTCGAGGGAGATGAAGTAGTCGCCTGGGCGGGACAAGTGGCGTAAGTGCTTGAGGGTCTCGCACGACATCTTGAACTCCGCGCAGTAGTTGTTGAGTTCGCGGAGGTCGATGATAAGCCGCCACTTGTTTATACCGGGTTTCGGGACGAGGAACATTCGGGAGACGTAGCGAGGGTTGGAGGCGCGCTCCCAGGCTCCGCAGACCTCGAAGCGTGGAAGCTCCGTAGCTAGGAAGTCGAGTTGAGGTTGAGTGGCGTCCTTCATGGAGACACCGTGGTTGAAAGGTCGGGGACGTAGGCCGTTTTTGAACTTGACCCGCACGCCATGGCGGATCCAGTTCACGACTTGACCGCTCGCGCCGATATGCTCCCACTCCCGCCATCTTAGCCGCACGCGGTGACGCATGTAGTTGGAGGACGGGGAGCAGGAATCGGAGCGGCGGGTCACACCATCATTTCTTGGTGGTCTTCGCTCCGTCGATGGGTTTAGTTCCGGACGCTGCAGCTGCTGCTGCTGCTGCTGCGGCCTTGCGCTTGTCGGCGGCTGCTTTCTTGGCCTTGGCGTCTTGTCCGGGCGGCTTGTCCGGCGTGACTCGAGCGAAAACTGCTCCAGCAGCTGCTTTGCTGGCGGCATGTAGGCTGACTTCGAGGGTCCGATCGACGAACGCTTGGCGTAGCTCGTCCAGTGCGCTCGAGACCGCGGTAGGGCGCGGGCGGCAGAAACGCTCGTGGGCAAGTTCTGCGAACACTCGGTCCGAATCCGAGCTCGTTTGTCCGCCCTTGGTGAGGCGGAGGAAGCCCAGTCTAGTACGGGCGGCCTCCTCCGTCGCTGTGTGGGTGCGATGACCCGCTCGGATGAGGGCAACGGCCGCCGCCTGCTCCGCTGGTAGAGGAGGTCCGGTTGACAGCGTGTCCAAAGCCTCGCTGATTGCCGCGTTGGCGCAGCTATCGAAGAAGGCATAGCACCCGAGGTGGAGGTACTCGTCGTACCCCGCTTGATATTTCCGGTCGTTGAGGAAGCGGGCCGTGTCGTCCGTTAGCGTCCACAGACGAGGTTCGTCGATGTCGCGAGGGGGTCGCTCCAAACCGGCCGGAATGATTTTACCGTAGGAGGCAAAATCGACGAATTCGGGCTCGTGGAGCTCGGGGTCGTCGTTCAGCAGGTCGATAGGCTGCTCATGGGCTGCCTTACCACCCTCAGTCGCAATGGTCGCGTCAGGGGAAATGGACTGCTGTTGATTCGGAAGCTCGGTCGGGCCTGTTAAACGTTCGAGCTGGGCTAGTAAGGTGGTGTTAGACGCCTGAATCTGCTCAGCTAATCGGAGCTCGAGGGCCGAAACCGCACTTTGAATCTGTTCGGAGGTACGCTGTTCAATTATAGAGGGGAGGGGGTCGACTCCGGGGGCGGAGGACGACGGCTCAGGCTGCATGATGTTGGACGGCGACTTAGAACGGGGGGAAGTGTCTCGTGACGCTCGAGTGCGCATGAGGCGATGTAAAACTGACACCCTGCTCGACTACGAGAGTCGAGACTGCAGTTGCGCGAGCCAGATGGGCGAGCGCAAAGCAGAGAGTGCCAGTGCTCGGGGGTTGCACCGGCTTAAGGGGCTGCCGCTAGCTAGTGCTGCTGGGGGCAGGGCATGGGGCGTTGAACTAGGCGTTTCCTCAGTCCCCGAGGGTCACCTCGAGGACTGGGTGAGATGCGCCGCTTTTACAGTAACGCTTTTACCGTTCAGGTTTGCGTTATGTCACATATGTAAGTAAGTTTTGCAAACCTCTAGATTTAAAACCAATCTGACTATATATTTTTTCCTCTTTCATTTTTTTGCTTGGTGGTCTACGCATTTTGTCTTGTAAGAAAGGTTTGATATGATATGGGTCAAACACAATATGGGGCGTCCTTGGATAATTTCGGTCACCGACGTGGCACGCTACGGTGATATCGTACAGGTGTCATCCTTATCCTCAAAATCCGGTATGCAAATGCTGTTAGGGTATGGTACTAGATAGTAGTTTAGTGAAGTAGTTAGGTGGTTAGGCAGTTAGGTAGTTGGGTAAATAAGCAGTACATGACAGTATCCTCGTATGTCCTCGTATACATGCGCGTTCGTTCGCTGGTGGAGTCTTGTCGAGCAATAACTACCCGGACCGCTCCAAGTAACTAGTTAGTAGTTAGGTACCATAGGTTCGCGCCGATTCAAACATGTTCTGTTGAATGGACTGCATCAGACATATCCACGAAAAAATGCCCCATAGTATGTGAGGTTGATATGGGTCATACGCAATCTGGGGCGTCTCTGGATAATCTTGAATAGCGACGTGGCACGCTACGGTGATATCGTACAGGTGTCATCCTTATCCTCAAAATCCGGTTTGCTATTGCTGTTAGGGTATAGTACTAGATAGTAGTTTAGTGAGGTAGTTAGGTGGTTAGGCAGTTAGGTAGTCAACTAGTACATTATTGTATCCTCGTACATGTCCTCGTACACATGCGCGGTCGTTGGTGGAGTCTTGGCCAGCAATAAATACCCGCACCGCTACATTCAGGTAATTCTGTAGTTAGGTTGCATAGTTTGGCGCCGATTCATACATGTTCTGCTGAATGGACTGCATCAGACACTACCGCGAAAAAAGTACTGTAGTAAAGTACTTCTTTCGTTATCATGGATTTTCAATATTGAGTGGACGGGCAGCCGCGATTCTCAGGTTACAACAAGCATAAGACGCGCCGGAGTCGTCGAGTAAAACCACTTTCTCACGCCCAACACCCATCGTCCCTACCAGACGCTAGAAATCACTCGAGCGCTGCAATCATAGCCTCTCCCAACAACCCACTTACCCCGCGCTGTTATTGACGGCTCAAGTACCCACCCGCAGTTGCCCCAAAACACCACCCCGCATGTGTGCGCTGTCGTCCTCGCAAGTATTTCATCGTCTACGAGTTCGTTGCATGATGCGCCCAGTCAGCCATGTTTTTGTTGCTCTGTTGTCACTTTGCCTACTGGGGGCGGCGGTGACAGCGTCTTCGGCGACTTCGCAAGACCCCCCTGCTTCCGCGGTACTTGATGATGGTGAGGGGCTCTGTGGTCCCAGAACAGGGCCGTCCGCTGTCGCGGCATCCAAGGAGTCCGTACATCCGCACTCGTCGTCGTCTGGCGGCAAGAGTCAGCACAACGTGAATACCTGGATGGACCCGTCCGACGTTCCTGTATGCAAGAAGCACGCTGATGCTTATCCAACCAAGCTTGTCACCAAGAAAGTGGGCGGTGTCGATGTTGTCCTTGGTGTGTTTGCAAGCCAACACGACCGCCCGGGCAGCAGCGAAGGATATGGCTCCTCCGGTTCCGACTCTTCCGCAAGCTCAACGGCCACGCTGCGTCATCCCACCTCATCCAGCAGCGCCGGTGGCGACGGGTTCTTGATTTTCGCGGTGCCAGTTCAATTGGCTTTCCCCCAAGGCGCCTTTCTTCTACTCGGCAGAGGCTTGAAGCAAGAGGCGGACAATAACGATGACACCGTTGGCAGTTTGAGCGACGCACTTGTTCTCTTCATCAGTTCCTACCTCGACAAGTCGGCAGCTATAAACGTTTGGACTCGCCAGTTCGTGACTGCCGTAGGCCTCGCCGTCGACAACACCGGCAACATCCTGACCTTTACCGTATTGTTTGGGGGCCCTTCGGATCAAGTAGGAACCCTGACTGCGCGTTCGGTCGCGCTGGTGGGAGACGACACCTTCAACGCCGAGTTGACCGATGAGAGCTACACCACGTCCGAGGTCAGCGACGGCAGTCTGGTGTTCGATCGAGCGGCGGTTGGGAACGAGTTGGAACAGCTCCGGATAAATTTGGGCAAGCCCGCGGCAGAGCAGATCAACGGGCGTCCTCCTTCTGTGCCGCAGTTGGTGCCACTGACCACTGTGACGCCGCCGTCTCCGACCCCCAGTAGCGCGGTCATAACCCAAGCAGCCACAACCCATTCGACCCCTGCTGAGACATTCACCACCGTCGCAGCGACAACCACTACGGCCGACACCACAACTTCAACTTCAGCTGCACCAACAACCTCAACCCCTGGTGAGACCACCAACACCGTCGCAGCGACGACCACTACCGGCGAGACCGCCACTGCAGCAGCAACAACAACTTCAACCCCTGCCGAGACCACCACCACCGGCGCAGGGACGACCACTACTGCCGAGATCACCACTTCAGCAGCAACAACAATCTCAACCCCTGCTGAGACCACCACCACCGTCGCATCGACAACCACTACCGGCGAGACCACCACTTCAGCAGCACCAACAACGTCAACCCCTGCTGAGACCACCTTCACCGTCGCAGCGACGACCACTCCCGCCGAGACAACCACTTCAGCAGCACCGACAACGTCAACCCCTGGTGAGACCACCACCACCGTCGCAGCGACGACCACTACTGCCGGGGCCACCACTTCAGCAGCACCAACAACCTCAACCCCTGCTGAGACCACCACCACCGTCGCAGCGACGACCACTACTGCCGAGACCACCACTTCAGCAGCAACAACAACCGCCACCCCTTGCTGTGTCAAGAACAATACGGCCAGGGAGGGGTGGGTTTTTGGTGACGCCGGCGAAAGTTGCGATACTGTTTGTGCAAAATTTGACGATGATTGGACGTGTTACGTGGACGAGCTTCATACGATTATCAGCAAAGACACATTTCTGGCAGCACGAAACGCAGTCCTCGACTGCAACTTTCCCAACGGTAATTGCGAGGACGCAAGGGATGCTACAGCGACTTCTTTAGTTTATCCGTATGATCCATCTTTGTATATTAAAGGTGACAGTTATGATTTTAATACCCAATCTGGTAGCACCTGTGGTTCTAGAAGTGATAATGCAAGCCGGCTGTGCTACTGCAAAGCACCGCAGTAGTGACTACCTGGTAGTAGTGTCAAACAATATGGCGTGACCGAAACCTAGAAAGCGTTGGGATATTATGGCTACGGCCGCGCGCCTTTCTTGTCCATCGTCGCACTCTGTAAATTTGTTACGGCCGCCACCCCAGTTGGTGTAGTATGTGATGATGTGGTGGCGTTGCACGACCCGCACAGCAGAGTTTAGAAGGGGCCGTTGGTGAAAAAGAATCCGTTGCTTGCTGCCCAATAATATCATGGCATGACCTGCTTGATGGCTGCAGCCCCGCCCATATGTCCGCCATGACGAGCAAGAAACAGGTGTGACTGAGCGTCTACTTCCGATTTCATCATCTCCGCAAATTTCAAAAATACCTGTACGTTTTCTATTTCCCTGCCGCCTCCCTAAACTGACATCGTGGCTCGGTCTAATGGACTTTGTTAAATTTCAATTCGCACACGCATCGGCATCTTCACCGCGGTTTATGGCGCTTCGCTGTCTGCACTCGCTCATGCACAACAAGCGAATACACACACATTAATCCTTGAATTAGAGCAGCAGCAATGATTTTTCTAAATGTCATGTGGTAAAAGTAATTGATCCGCAAAATGATTGAATAAGCACGTCACTAGGTTACTAAGCCCTATTGTGAAAACAATAAGTTGTATTCATTACATGACATTCTCGTCATTGCAATAACCCTAAGCAACACACGAGCACGCTCATTCACCACTTTGAACAAATGAAACACATACATACAAAATGCGCGAACAAAGACATAAGCATAAATACACACTCACACACACAAAAGACAGGACACATGCACATCCTCACCGCGGCCATACGCACAATCATGTCCACATTCGCCACCTCCACATGCGCTTTTAATCTGCACACATTATTTCGCAAGAATCACCGGTTATTTCCACGATACCCCCTCACGCCCACATAGCTAGCACACACACACACACACACACACACACACACACACACACACACACACACACACACACACACACACACACACACACACAAGCACACAAGCACACACAAGCACATGCACATTATACAAAATGCGCGAACACAGATAAGATACAGTACACCTGCACATCCTCACCGCGGCCATACGCACAACCATGTCCACATTCTCGACTTTGACATGCGCTTAATCTGCACAAATTGAACGCAATAATCACCGGTTATTCCCACGATACCCCCAACCACCCACACATAGTTACGACACACACTCATACACCCCTTGTTACACCCACACACAACACTCACATGCAAATCTAGGCTTCGCATGTACACACACACGCTAATATATTCATACACACAGCAAACTCATTATTTGCATACAATTAAACAAGCCAGCACACACTATTGAACCATGCAAACACAGTTAGTGTGGAAGATAACGTACGCAAACGTAGTTACAGTCACAGTCCCGCAGACGGAACAGTTACGGCGACAACCAGCCTGCAGGCGTGGTGTCGGGACAACAGAAGTGAGAAAGTTGTAGCCTAGCGACAGCTCTGTACCGAGTCAAACAGTTTATCGGTATGTCCGATCTAGACATGTACTAATCATATCTAGAATAGCTTACAGTAGCTATCTGCAACTATTACGTATACGGTATTACTTACAACACTCCCCCTGAAGGTAGCTACGGGATGAAGCGTTGCAATGGGTCTTGTCCTCCAAGGATCGCACTTCGGTGTCTTGCTAGTGCAGGTCCCGGGAGGGGTTTGGTGAGCATGTCAGCCACCATCTGGTCAGTGGGGAGGTACCTCAACTTGATGGTTCCTTGTTCCACGTGGTCTTTGAGGAAGTGCCACTTCAAACCGATGTGCTTAGTCTTCTCGCTGACCAAGGCATTCTGGGAGTATGCAATGGCGCTTTGGTTGTCCTCCCAGATGGTGGTGGTTTCGGTGATGGGGGAGTTGAAGATTTCCCCCAGGAGTTGTCGGAGGTGGAGTCCCTCCGTGGTGGCGTCGGCCGCAGAGTAATACTCGGCTTCACACGTGGATTGAGCCACACGAGTATGTTGTTTGGACTTGTAACTGACTGGCCCGCGTCCGAGGGTGAAGAGATAGCCGGAGCGAGACTTGCGGGTGCTGCTGTCGTTGGCCCAATCAGCGTCGGCAAAGCCTGTGAGTTGGAGGCTGTGGTCCAGGCCCCCCCCCCAACGTCAGGCGCATGTCGATGGTGCCATGGAGGTAGCGGAGGACCTTTTTCAGAGCCTGCAAGTGTGCCTCGGTGGGCGAGGCTTGGGCAGAGCCGAGGATGCTCAACGCCGTGGAGACATCGGGGCGTGTACAAACGGCGGCGTACTGGAGGCTGCCCATGAGGCTAGGGTAGACGTCCTTGGCCACTCCTGTGAGAGAGGGCGAGTTCAAGTGTGCAAGGCCGGCGAGGAAGCCCGGGTCCATCGGAAGGGACGACGGCTTAGAGTCGGACATGCCGTACTTGGCGAGGATGTCGCGCAGGTACTTGGACTGGTCCAGCGAGATTGTGCGCGTGGAGCGATCGCGGGTAATGTGCATGCCGAGTAGTTGGGAGAGATCGCCTAGGTCCTTGATTTTGAACCGTGCTCCGAGTTGGGCTTTGAACGATGCGAGCCAGGTGGCGTCATTGCAGGCCGCGGGAATGTCATCGACGTACAGGGCGATCATGGCGAAGACGTGGCCGGTGCGAAAGATGTAGATGCACGGGTCGGAGACGCATTGTTGCCATCCATGGTCGATGAGCCACGCACGAAGTAGCATGTTGAACTCGCGGGGGGACTGCTTAAGGCCGTAGAGGCAACGCTTGAGGTGGCAAACCTTGGACGTTCCATCGGTGAAGCCGAGGGGCTGGCGGATGTACACATCCTCCCGGATGGGGGCGTAGAGAAACGCTGTGTCGATGTCAAGCTGGCAGAGTTCAAGGTCGCGGGCGGCTGCGATGGTTAGGAAGAGACGCAGGCTGGCCATGCGGATGACCGGGGAGAAGGTCTCCGTGTAGTCCAGTCCAGCGCGTTGACTACACCCCTTGGCGACGAACCGCGCTTTGAAGCGGGAGACGTCGCCGGCTGTATCCAATTTGACTTTGAAGATCCACATGCTGTTAACGACCATGCGGCCGGGGGAGAGGTCCACAAGGTCCCACGTGCCGTTGATGATGAGGGAGGAATACTCATGTTGCATAGCGGCTTGCCATTGGGGGGCTTTGGCGCTGTCCAGTGCAGCCCGGTAGGATTTTGGTTCCACACACTCTCGGGCGGAGAGGAGGGCGATGGCAGTAGGGGACGTGCCGGAAGGTGTGTGTGGGGGACCAGTGACAAGGTCGGGGACGTGAGGGTGCTCAAAGATGTCCTCTTGAGCTTGGCCTTGTTCAGGATCACAACACGCCGTTACGAGGGTTGGTGGGTAGTCGGACAAGTGGGCAACCATATCGCCGTAGCGAATGGGGTGGGAGCGGAGCCGAGTATGGCGAGAGGCTGCCGGGGGGGGTAGGGGTGTGGGCAATGTGAGGTCAATTCCCGCAGTGTCAGTCCCGCAGACGGAACAGATACGGCGACAACCAACCTACAAGCGTGGTGTCGGGACAACAGAAGTGAGAGAGTTGTAGCCTAGCGACAGCTCTGTACCGAGTCAAACAGTTTATCGGTATGTCCGATCTAGACATGTACTAATCATATCTAGAATAGCTTACAGTAACTATCTGCAACTAATACGTATACGGTATTACTTACAACACACACAAATACACACACACACACACACACACACACACACACACACACACACACACACACACACACACACACACACACACACACACACACACACGAACGCACAAACACACATTCTGACAAACACAGACGAGCAACTGGAGAGTGAAGCTGCATCTTTTGCGAACAGACAGAAAGTACTCAAATACGCAAACATTTCATAGATTTGCTTCACAACGAAATGATTTCGGGACAGTTTATTGAATCGAATACCATTAAAATGGTACGCTTTGTCTTCAAACCATTTTGTTTGCTACTACCGCTGACTCGAAGTCAGAGCGTTCCAAATCCAGTGAATATTGGTTTGCACTCATTTTGCTACGCACGCAATAATTCCTTTGCGGCGTTGGTTGGGATATATTTTACCCATACTAATTTCACCTTCTTAATCATCTCGCGTCAGTCGTCACGCAAGGCTGCCGACAACCAATGAAGTTTTATATGTGTCGCCGCGGGACGGATAACAACTGTATTTCGGTGTGAGTGATGGTGGCATCGCTCAATTCGGAGCCGAATATAGTTATATGATTGAAATGCCTGCATGGGTGACTGACAGTGCATCAGTTTTAGAGAGCGCGCATTTCATTTGCTAATTCGTTCCATTGCATTCATGGGAAGGATGGCTCTCACAATGAGCATTGCGTTTGTTTTCCGCACAACTTGTTCACGATTGTATGCTGAAGCCCAGTTGCAATAAGCTGCTCGTGAATATGTATGAATAAAGCAATTTTGTCATTTAAAACCATGGCCGAAGCAATAAGCAAAGCATCATTATTTGCTTACTCATCCATTGCAATTCCATGCCTTTATCAGAAAGAGTGTCTTAATGCCGAATGGTATCAATAGGTATGCATAGCCTCAAAGCAGGTGCTCCTTCATCCCATACGCTATGCTTAACTTAATTCTATTCATGGCGCGGCCGTTGTTTTCCGTACGCGAATTTGCGGAAATTGTACTGTGTCTTGCGCACATGGATAATGATTAGACGGGTTCATGGACAAGTATCACGTAAAACGATTTAGAAATGACCAGACGCGCTTAAGTGGACCTCAACAGCCTTGAGTTGCTGCGGTATATGAAATGCGATGTAAGGCGCAGTTAGGTGAAGTTTGTACGGCCGGTTCTTAGGTGAACTTTGCCACCATCCGCAAACGATGAGATGAAGGGCGCAAACCTACTAGCTGTGTGTGTGCGGAAATGATACACTTGTGTGTGTGTACGTGCGTGACTGTGTGTGTGTGTGTGTGTGTGTGTGTGTGTGTGTGTTTGTTTGTGCGTGTGTGGGTGTGTGTGTATGAGTGTGTGTGTGTGTGTGTGTGTGTGTGTGTGTGTGTGTGTGTGTGTGTGTGTGTGTGTGTGTGTGTGTGTGTGTTTGTTTGTGCGTGCGTGTGTGTTTGTTTGTGCGTGTGTGCGTGATGATTGACTGTGTTTGTGAGCGTGTGTGCGTGATGATTGACTGTGTGAATGTACGTGTTGTGCAATGTACTAGTCTCTTTGTTCGTGTGTTTGCCCGTTTCTATTTTCGTAGGTCATTGTGTGTCCATATGTTAGCTGGTTCACATGAATATATGTAAATGCATGTCACTTGTGTATCAATATCTTAGTGTATGTTTGCGTCCTTGCTATGTCTGTTTTTTTTTGGGGGGGGGGGGATGGGGTAAAAGTGCTGGAGATGTTGCTGAATGGATTAAGTGAATCGTCCGTGACCTTTCTGTTATCCAGTCTTCTTCATTAGCCCTTACCACATGACACCATGCTTAAAACAACCTGAACTGTTTGAATTGATCACGCTTCTTCTTGATTGTCGGGCATCGAGTGACGGAGCGACACGGAGTCAATGCTGCCTCAATCGGGGGCGATGTGCTGCGAACCAATAACTTGACTAAACTGTTTCGATTTCTTACAAGAGGGGGGGGCGAATGCATAGACAGATACGAATGCAAATGATCGAAATGGGGTGCAGCGGGAGGACACAATGAATGCAATACCACACCTGCACGTACGGTAAAGACGAGGAAGGTGTATGACACGGAAACTTCGGAAAACAATATCGCGAGGGGGGGCCGTCGAGGGATTGAGATCATCAACAAGCAGCAGAAACAACAGCAACAACAGCAATAACAGCAGTAGTAGCATGAAAATGCATAAACAAGAATGGAAGCAGCAACATCACCAAGTAATTATCATGCGAAACCAGCAGAAGCTGTAACATGCAGAGGCAATAGTAGAACGAGCAGCACAATGAGCAGCGAGTGATGGGTAGTATTACTTGAGAAACTACTAGTTTGGGAAACTGTGAAATCATCTTCACTTTTACATAAGGAACTATACACCAAAACACATACACACACACACACACAATCACAGACACACACACATACACACCCGCGCGCACACGCACACACACGCACACGCATACACAACCACACACACACACACACACACATACATACACAAAATAACACACACACACACACACACACACACGCGCGCGCGCGCGCACACACACACACACCCACATACACACACACTCATGCCTGCCATGCTGCTGGGCGCCAGCTTGCACATGCTTGCACATGCTGCCCTTTGAATCAACACTTAATGAACCATGCCGGTCCTGCACATGGAACATGGAACATGTTGGTCCCGTTCAAGATATGCGTCTCCTTCAACTTATGGGAGGACATCTTCAGTGAGCAAGTGCCGCGTCGCTCAATGGTAAGCGATCGCCAACTCCTCCGATGTCATTTGATTAGGAGGATGAAACTCGAATCCCTCCGGCCTTGTCTCGCACGGGTCGCTATCGATCGGGCATTCACAATAACAAAAAATCAACAAGAAAGCAAGGTGAGCCAATCATCAGCGTTCACCTCATCATGATATCAAATGCTACCAATGTTTAGGTGCGTACATATTGCGAGGCAAACAGAAGTCACCTCGTCGATCGGATGCATCCGCTCATGTATGTGCTTTGTAATTAAGGGCAAGGGTTGCCTGGTAGCGGTCTTCGTGAGAAACAACGCTATACGTTGTTGCGAGACGCGCCCAGCGGGAACGTCGTCAATTGGGAGAGGGTGCACTTCCGGGCCCTTTGTGCGGACACTCAAGGCACCTTCACGTATCCACGTGTAACATTTTGCTCGATTCAAACCAAACTGCGTGAGGATGTCGCCCTGAAACGAGACTCAAAACCAATACAACGAGCCACAGCACGTGCCATTTGGTTGAATCTAGAGCATGTGATGACGGTCGGAAGAAAGATGAATTATCCATATGAACTCGTCTACCTACAGATATCGCATGTCGCCCGCACAGCCGGCTAAAGAAGTGCGCCGACGCCGTCAGGGCATGACAGGCGACAACCACCACTCCTCTCCATTTGACAAGGAGTCACAGTTTTCACACTAGTACGGAATAATTAGAGACCGTCTTCCGCGGCGCATGAGCGGAGTTCCTACCGCGCGACTTGCCGTTTTTTTCTCTTCTTATACCGACTACCGCCGACCCTCCCAACGAAGCCTGGATCGCTATCCCTTTCACCTCCCTAGTAGCGGACGGGCCAATACTTTTTCTGCGCGATGATGGATAGAAGTGGTGGATACACGCATCCTGCTCCAGGCGAACATCGGCGTTACCCGTCGGGAAATAGGATGCCGACTAGCTGTGCTTAACAATTTGCATGTCACCATTGCTTCTACTCGAAAAATGCACTCGACACCGTCAGTTGCCTATACATGAGCGCGTCTGCGTGCTAGATCAGCAGCCAACAGTTGTTACGAGAGCCCGATAGCGGGAGGCGCAACCACGTCGAACTAGATCACTCTTCAATGGCAACAGCAGCGCAAGAATCAGCAAAAAACACTTCACTTGTATATTCATCACCACCAGCAGCCTTAGCACCGGCCCCAAAAAGAGACACGTGAGCAGGCAGTAGCAAGAATAGCAGGTGGACACTAACTTGCAGCAGTTGCAGCATCAACAACAGCAACAACATTAGCAGCAAATAACAATGCTTGAGTATTAGCGTGAAATCTTTAAGAACAACGCTAGCTACACAAGTAGGAGCAGTAGCACCAACGACACAAACCACATGCATACTTTGCATGTCAGCGTGTCTATGATACCTTCGCGAATGTTCGTGCGTGCGTGTGTGTGTACGCGCACGTGTGTGTGTGTGTGTGTGTGTGTGTGTGTGTGTGTGTGTGTGTGTGCGTTTCTGTGTGTGTGTGTGTGTGTGTGTGTGTGTGTGTGTGGGTGTGTGCGTGTGTGTGTGTGCGTGCGTGCGCGTCTGTGTGTATAGAGTAGCAGCAGCAAGAACGGTAGTCGAAGTATAACCACAAAATATTAAAGAACAACGTAAGCTACACAAGTGGAAGCATCAGCAGCCACGTTACAAACCACACGCATGCTTTCCCTTTCGGCATGTCTATGATACCACCAGTGCGTGCGAATCTGTGTGTATATGTGTGTGTGTGTGTGTGTGTGTGTGTGTGTGTGTGTGTGTGTGTGTGTGTGTGTGTGTGTGTGTGTGTGTGTGTGTGTGTGAGTGTGAGTATGTGTGTGTATGTGAGTATGTGTGAGTATGTGTGTGTGTGTGTGTGTGTGTGTGTGTGTGTGTGTGTGTGCCTTGCATCGGCTACACAAACACAAGCATCGATAATTCTGGAGTTAAAAGTTCGAGCAAAAACACAAACATGCAGCAGCTGCAGCAGCAAAGCCAACAGCAACATCAACAAGCAGCAGCAACAACAGCAAAGTCAGCTATAAGCATAAATAACAGCAACATGAGTTGTGCGACTGTACATGCAACAAAAATGTGGCGACCATCGTTGCAAAGGGACATGGGACCAGCACAACGACACGAAATACATGTTACAGCTACAGGTAGTTGGTCCTGGGGTTTGATTGAGGTGCTATACACCAAAGGCTCACCCCCCTCAGAACAGCATTGTTATATATTCATGTATTGCGTGTAAATCACGCCTACGCGCCCCCCCGCCGGAACACCCTCCAGCTAGAGCCGCCCCCCTCCTGCAACCTGAGCTCCAACCTGTGATACTGTTTTTCTATGTTCCGCGCTCCTCGAAGGTAGCCCTCGTTCCTGTAGGCACGATTGGTATCGCGAACTCGCCCGACCAACTGCATCTCCTTGCGCTCCCCGCTATACCGGCACGCCCTCCCGAGCACTGCCTCGCCCAATCTACACATATTCCGAAACCTCGAGTATTCACTGTCAATGCTTTTTAACAAATAAATTGGGGGGGGGGGGGGGGGGGGGGGGGGGGGGGGGGAGATTTTGTGTCGTGCGAGCAAAAAAATTGGGTGGTAGTGGGAGGGCTTAAAACCCGACAGTGATTGTGGTAAGAGCGGGCGTCCGATTCAGCCCGTAACCGTATACAAAAGCGCGACATGGCTCACCCCCGCACTTCGCTTATTCCGCGTCGGAGGCGCTATTCGAAAACTGCTTATGTCAGATGGTGACTCTAAGTTTACAGAACACGAAGGTGATGGTCCAATGTCATATGAGCGACGGTAGTGGACGGCGTAACTTTTCCCGAGGAGGTGGGTGAGCGTGCAACCGACGAGAAAACGCGCGCATCCCACCGACTCGCTATCGCGACGGCCCTAAATATGACACTAAGAGCTGCGTACCTGACGCACCGACTCCCGCTCAGGCAAGATTTGGGGATTGGCTAGCTTCGCTGGGAGTTTCAGCTGCAGGGTCTTACCAGCGCTCTCGCAATGGCGTGTAGGGGCCGGAGTGGTGTGAGTGCTTGACAGTAGGTACGCAATATCGCGTTTTTCGCGCGTTCCCGTCGATGCTTATTAACACGCGCGTTTTAGAGTACGCCGGAATATCGCTGTCTGCCACACTCGGTTCGGCAAAAAATTTGCCAAGCAGCCGCACAATCCCAAACTTGTGAAGTCTAACAACATCTGCGACCAAACTACCATTTTGGTGCCCTCGTTAAGGATCATGTGGAGAAGGGCACAGTCCGACTCAAGTACTTACCTACAGACCAGATGGTGGCGGGCACTCTCACCAAGCCACTCCCTGGACCAGAGCGCTGTCCAGGCACACCTCATCTGCAATGATGGGGACAATATTGGCCCTATGAAGCGTCACATCCCTTTGTTACCTTCAGGGGGAGTGTTGTAAGCAACTCAACAGCACTTACTAGTTATTCAGATATACTGGTAATAATGTGATAATATAAAGTACTCCGTACTTAGTACACATCATTAGTCTCTCTTCGAGAGTTAGAGTTTCCATTCGTTAGTCTCTAGTTACCACCTGCGGGGTTAAAGCGAGCGTGTTGCTCTCGCTCCTCATACTTCTTTCTACCGACTCCAGCCCGTTCACAGGCTGGGTGTCTATGCAACCATCGTTTACATGCTCCCCTTCTCGAACCACCTATACTTGGTTCAAAAGCAACAGCTACATGTATCTATGCGGCTTCGGAAATATATGAAACGCGCCTTTCGAGTACCTCGTTTCCGGCTGCAGAAGGACCTAAATGTCCAGATTTACTGCACATGTAGTATGTGTACGACTATCTGTGGGGAACGGCTACGGATTTATATAAAACTGAGCGTCTCCTTCCGATTTCATCACTCCCCGCAAATCTAAAAAATCTGCGTTTACGATTCCCCCCACCCCCCCAAGCTGGGCTCGTGGCTCTGTCTAATGGACTTTATCAAATTCCAATCCGCACACGCATCGGCATCTTCACCGCTCGCTGTCTACATTACCTCATACACAACAGGCGAATGCACACACATTAATCTTATCATCATAGCAGCAGCAATAAGTATATTAAATGTCCTGCATAAAAATTTTATGATCCACGAACTTATTAAATAACCATGTCACTAGGTTACTAAGCCCTATAGTGAAAATCATGAGTAGTATTCATTACATGGCATTGTCGTCATGACAATAACCCTAAGCAACACACGAGCACGCTCATTCACCACTTTGCGCAAATGAAACACATACATACAAAAACTCGCCAACACAGAAAGAAGCATAAACACACCTTCAGACACACAAAAGATAGGACATCTGCACATCCTCACCGCGGTCATACGCACAATCATGTCCACATTCTCCACCTTCACATGCGCTCAATTTGCACACATTGAACACAAGAATAACCGGTGATTCCCACGATACCCACGCATAGCTAAGTCACACACACACACACACACACACACACACACACACACACACACACAC
>JAPMLY010000268.1:0-257557 GCA_026401115.1 Tetraselmis chui | reverse complement strand
CGGCAGCAATGCCCCACACACATGGCACGGCACCAACATCGCCAACCCAAAATACGACCACGAATGCATGCGCCGCGCCATGGAACACGCAATCACCAGCGCACACCTCACAACCTCTCACACACCCTGCGCAACCATCCTCATACTCCCCCGATGGGAACACACACCATACCGCCACTCCGAATACATTAACTCCCCATACAAACACCACCTCTACACCCTTCCCAAAGACGCAAACACCTTCCTACCCCCCGACCAACACACTGACCACCCCACCCCTACCCCATTCGGAACACGCTGGATGGTCGACATCTACCTCGTCGCTAACCCCCTAGCCCTCTCCACCCTACCCTCACACACAGCCATGACCGCACTCCACAACACTCTCAAGTCTATCTAGGACACTCACCTCCCCAACCCCATAATCACCATCCCACCTCCACACCTCACCGACTCCTACTCACCACACTCAGCAAGCATCTACCATCTCCCCCCCAACCCCACTCACCCCCTTACCTACGCCCTCCATGAACGCATGCAACTAACATACCCCCCCACTAGAGGAATTCTTGCTTGGAACTGGCAGGACTTCGTTCACTCAGACGGCTCCAAGAAGGGAGGCAACTCCCCCCTCGGAGCAGCTGCCACCCACCCCGACTCGGACACCCGCATCAAAATTCTGGTGACCTCTACCCCACCCTCGCAAACCATTAATCGCGCTGAATTAGCTGGCATTGACATAGGCCTCCAACTTGGCCATACCCATCTCCTTACAAACAGTGCGTGCTCCCTTCACCTCATATAAGGCTACTTAAACTGCCCATCAGCTTACAGACACAACATCCACCGCGACACACTCCTCTCCATCACACACACCCTCAAAACCCGCTGCAACGCAGGCATCCGCACACACCTCGGCAAAATCAAAGCACACAACCACTCCCTAGGAAACGACCTCGCAGACATTCTAGCTAACCAAGTCGCGGATGGACACCCACCCGACGTAACTTACACCATAGGTTCAGACGTGTCGATAGGCCGCTGGACCTGGCCATACACCCTCATTCCACAAACCCTAGGGGAACCCATACCCTACAGATACACCAACCTCAAAGCAAACGCTCACACCTACAACACCAAACACACACACACACACCCCTCTCGCAAACATCCAAACACGGTGCCCTCCTCGCCCGCGCCGCGGAGGACGGCGCCGACTTCTCTTTCCACAAAAAAACACACAACACTCACCAACATCCAATTCACCCACAAGCAAGAATTCATGTGGGAAGTCCACAACACCCGCCTCCTCACACACAACCCCACCCTGCGCTGCCCCATGTGTGGCCAATTCACTAGCAATGGCCACATGGCCGGTAACTGCCCCACCATGTCGGGCATAAGACAAGACCGACACAACAACGCGCTGCAACTCCTACTCTCCCTCTTGGAACGCCACAACGGAGGTCGATGGGAGACCATCACCACGGACTTCGGTAACAAACCCATAAAATCATTTGCTTCCCCCACACCCACCCACACCCCTCTTAACTGTCACCCCCCCACCCCACTCACATGCCCACCCGCCTTGTTGCTATTGACGAAGGTCTCTCACCCGACTCCCTAACCTCGTGCCCCGCCATCCTCCCCCCCGAGATTCTCCCCCCCGCGATACGACCCCCCGCACACAAACCCGGCTTTATCCGCCTCCTCGAACCTCGATTCGTCGGTCACACAAACGGTCGCCGCCGTTACTCGTCCATTAAAAAGATTCAGATAGGAGAATGGAAATACTGCACAGACCACAACCTCTCCCAAACAGCCCACCTGATTCGTGCCAAATGCACACCCCTCGCAAATGCCATCCGCTAGCACTGGCGAGGTACCGAAGCCGACATCCTTCCCATCGTCATGAGCCGCACGGGCACGCCGCACTCATCCACCATTGCAAGTCTCACCTCTCTCCTCACCCTCCGCACCGACCCTCCTGACAAACTCATCTCTAAAGCACGACTCGACACATCTCACATACTCGCGCAACTCCACACGCACACTGTCCAATGGCTACACCATCTCCTACTTGTATACCGCAACAAGTCCCGCACGACCTCTCGCCGCGCCCCCGCACACTGCACCTTCGCACGCCCCTGATTGCACCCCATCTTCACCCTGCATCGCCCCCTCCCCGGGGGGGAGTAAAACCCCCGAATACCCTTGGAGAGGTTGGATTTAGGTGGTTAACGGTCTAGCCCTGACTAGTAAGTTTCATGTATGGCATAGTTGGGAGGGCCCAAAGACAGCAACCGGCGCATACGGTATTTGATGTAAACCGGCGCATACGGTACATGTTGTAAACAATTTCAATTTCAATATCAATAAGTATGAGGCATACGGCGAACGTCTAAGGGGTCTAGCGCCTCACCGGCACTTTCACACTGCGCTTCGTATCCATCAACATTGCAACCGCCGCTTCGGACACTTTGCCCGTACGGTCCCCCGCGGTCTTGGCATGGGCGAGAGCTACAGTGTAAGGCTAGGGATCAAGTGAATTTGTCGATGTTGATGGCGTTGATATTTTGAAACGTCGATGTTGATGGTATTGATATCTTGGATTGTCGATGTTGATGGTGTTGATAGTTTGGGTTGCTGACATTGATGGCAATTTAAGCCGATATTATCGCCGATGTATCGCTATTTGGGACGATATATCGATACATCAAGCTTAAATAATCAATATTTTCAAACTGTTTTGATAATTGATGGCATTGATACTAGCACTACTATCATCGTTTCGATGTCGATGTCGCAACCTATCACATCGATGGCACTATCACCAGGTGATGGTGATACTATCGACGATGCATCGATGGCTGATCCCTAGCCTTACTACAGTGACACCGTCGTGACCTTCCTCGACCGCGTTGACGATGCCACCCTAGATGTGGCGGCTGAGATACTGGGCCATCCCGTCGCTAGCCTACCCCGCAACACTCGCTCCGATATGTCTCTTCCCATATGTTTCGGAGGCATGGGGGTGGGGGACTTGGTTGCCATGGCCGATGCGGCCCATGTCGGAGCTGCCGGTTTGGCAATGGGCTTTGCTATCCGTTTACTTACAACACAAGATGCTCGCCCGCGCGGGGATTTCCACGACGAAGTTCCGATGGAGCCGACCATGTATGGACGGTTAGCGACTGCTATGACCACAGCGGTGTCCCGAAGGCATGGTACACCGGACGGAGACGACGGCGACAACAAACCCATGTGGTCGTTAGAACTCGCTTCGTCGTGGGCGCGCTTAGATGCCGCGCGCGGTTCTCACGCTCTCGCCGAGTGCGAACCCATGGTAACCATAGCCTTAGCGATGCTTCCCCCGTAACGTCCAACGGTGGCTCGCGCAGGCTGCGTAGCCGAAGCCCGATCAAACAACAAGCAGATTGATCGGTCCCTTGACGGCCTACCCTCGCTCGTACCCCTTTCAGCGTGCCACGGAAATGGTTCCAAAGCTAGAAGCCGACATCGGTGAGCGTGTCAACTTGCTTCGCTTCGAGAAGCTCGCTCCCACGTTTTCCAACCGCGCTCGGCCGAAGTTTAAGCGATTTGTAGCCCGTTTCGGCCACGGCGCCCTTGCGTTTTGGCTTCTGACCCGCCTACTTCGGGTCGCTTGGGCGAGCTCCGTGACAAGTTCCCTGAGCACTACGACGCAATTTTCCGCGTCGCGGTCTGTCGCATCTTCGGCCTACCCCCATCCCGCATCCTCTATACTCTACGCTCCCCCATTGCTTGTGCTTCTTGCCATTTCTTGGTTCAAGCTATGCGGGGTGCGTTCGCGTCGACGGGTGTTGACATGTCGGACGATTCATGGGCCACTGCTTTTGTTGACCATTTGGCTCGATGCGGCGGAGATGCTTCGGTCCACACCCCTCACTCTTGGTTAGTGACGGCCCTTGCGGAAATCATCTCGGAGGTTCATGGCGCACTCGGGGTTGGCGTCGAGGTTCTCACAGATCCCATGATGTTAGTTCAACTCCCCAACAACAACGACGGCCTCCCCGCGGATGTGGGTGTCTTGCACTATCACGGCATCCGAGGCTCAAAACTTGCTCGTGATGCAGTATTTTCCGGTTGGTTCGGCGTTTCTAGCCCCCCGTCTCCCGAAGTCGCTCTCCGCCATGATGAGAAGACCAAGTTCGAGAAGTACTCGGAGGGGTGAGGAGTCGCCCCGACATCCGTTTCATTCTCTTTGCAGTCTCGGAATTTGGTACTCTCGGCGGCCACGCCACGGCTTTCTTGACGGAGCTAGCCAAGCAGGCAGCCACCTCCGAAGGTATGCATGTGGGCAAGTTGTTGGCCTCGTGACGTCGAAAGGTCTCTCTCTCGCCGTCCATGTTGCTCACTCGGACAACTTATGCGCGGTTGGTCCGCCGCCGTAGACGGCGTGGAGGCCGCTTCTTCTTCACTTGGGATGCCTTCTCCTCCCACGGCGCTCTTCACCCGTACAATGGGCCGCAAGCGTCCCCGTGCTTCGTCGAGCGGCGCGTGAGGCGCCGCTTGTCGCCTCCGCGAGTTGCATTCTCGGCGTGGCCAAGGAGTTTCCTTAGTTTAATCTATCAGGTTTGTGCACAATGTAGTGCCTCCTTTTGCCGTGCTTTGGATTCCGTGATCCTCATGTCACTCTTGCCCTTTGATTTATTCCCCTCCCATTTTCCCTGTCCGTGCTCATCTTGTTCTTCATGTAACCATGTTTTTTAACACACTGATAATATCGCCATATTTCGTGTTTCTATTTTTATTCGGTCATCCTAGAGTCCTACAAAAACGTATCCTACCGTCACTAAAGACAGTAAACAGATCCAAAGTACTTCTAAAGAACTACTGAACCACATAACGGGGATGGGTCGGTAGCTCGAATGAGCAACGCCGATCGTCTTCGCTCTGGGCTTGGCCTCCCATCGAGCGCAAGACTGGTGGACAGGGCCGCTGAACAACGTGTACCATTCACCTCTCCCCACCCGAGCCTAGCTCACAATGGTCAGTGGATCCGTAGCGACACCAGACGGTACACACTCAAAGGCGCAGCTTCCAGGGATTTGAATTTCATCCCCCCGACAGCTATCGCGCCATCCACTTCGAATACCACACATGTACCCGTCAAAGTACTGCGACACACCAAAGTAACACATCGCTTACAAGAAGTCTCTTCCCCGGTAGGCGGCGCGCCACACCGCGCCCCTCCGAGCGTCCGGACGTTCCCGTCCGCCGCCAACATCCAACAAACCCAGGTCCCACCGGGCCTGGTCGCGTGCAGCCAACACGCGCACTACACTCAAACACCTACTCGAAAAGCCACACTCAACTCCACTACTTCTCTCACACACTCGAAATCCAACTCGATCGAAATGTCCTCGGCCCCTATCCCCCCCCCCCCCCCCCACTCACAGACAAATGCTTATGCCATTCCGGGATCGGCCCGTGAATGCGCCCGCCGCGGACCCCTACCACCCCCGGAGCTATCCAGCGGGACATCCGCTCGCTCTACTCAACACTGTGCCCCAACCACCCCCATCCACCCAAGACTTGGACACGGCTCTGGAATACTCACCAGTCAGAGGACTCTAGACGCCTCTGGTCCTCGCCGCTCCTAGGCCAACCACTGACCTGGGACGGGCCGCTGACTCAACAACCCACACAGAAGACCCGTACCGGTGCGATCGTCCCGCTCTGTCCCACAGTAAGGCCCAGTCTAGCACCCCCCCCCCTCCCGCTAGCCTACGCTGATACTCTCGTTAACAACGCACCTAAATCGATACCTTTCCCTCACCTTAGTGCTTCCCAGCCACAGTGTTGTAAAGCTCGACCAAAAAATGCCACATCATGCGACTCGAGAATCGTTTTCTTTAATCCAAATAAAACAATATTCTACATGCCTGATTCTTGCCTCTGCAGTAACCACTGCCCTGATCAGCACTCATCGCCAGCCCCCTCCCCCTCATGCTACTCTCCTACCCCATAACTGTACTAGTCTCCTCGCAGCTGCGCGTACCGCCTGGCCAGTCGCGCCGGCCCTTGCCCTATACGCTCCCTCTAGCCCGAACTTGCCGCTCGCCGACCGTCACCCCCCGTCCCACAATAAGGACTTGTCTTGCCCCCATCGTCCCCTCCCGCTAGCCTACGCTGATCCTATCGTTAACAACGCACTAAAATCGACACCTCTCCCTCACCATAATGCTTCCGAGCCACAGTGCTTCAAAACTCGATCAGTAATGCAATATCATGAAACTCGAATGTCGTTTTCTTTAATCAGAGATACAAAATGTTTTACATGCCTGATTCTTGCCCCTGCACTAAACACCGCCCTGATCAGTTCTCGTCGTTACCCCCCTCCCCCTCATGTTACCCTCCTACCCCACAAATACACTAGCATGTTCACAACTACACATGCCACCTGGCCTGTCGCGCCAGCCCGGGCCATGTACGCTCCCCCTCGCACGCACTCCCCGCTTGCTGACCGACACGATCCATCCGCCGACGACTCCCACTCTCCTCCCCCGGTATCAGCCGCAGACCCCGGTGCCCCGCTCACCTTTTTCCCCCTACCTAACCCTCCAGTTGACGGCTGTCCCTCCGCTGCTCCCTTGCTCCGTCCAACGCTCGCTCCTGTCGCTGTGCCCCTCCGATTTCTAATTTTCTTTCCCTTTTCTATTTACATAATGGCCCGCCTAACCCGACTGACCCATCAGACACTCGCGCTTACCTGCGGTTACCTCACTGTAGACCCTAGTGCAGTCGTTCTCCCTCCTACTTTTTCCACCCTCCATGCTCTGCCCTACTCGCATGTCGTTACAATAATGACAACTCTTCCCCCGATGCGACTAGCCCGCCCGCCCTGCTCTATCCGACAGCTTAACCGATCACCCGCCCCTCCGCGTACTTACCTACCCCGGAAATATCGCACCCCTCGTACATACACGGTCTTGCAATCACGTACCCCTAACACTCTCAGTGAAACACGTATTCCCCCGCCACTACATTCCTCACCCCCTTTAGGCCTGCTCCGAGGCTTCTCTCGGAAGCCCCGAAGCACTTTTGATACGATATCGACAGCCCCCTCTGTCACTGCAGTTCCCCACTATCGCCCTCCTCCTAATACCTACCACACCTTGCTTATATTTTTTCAATCCCCCCTCCCCTTCCCTCTCATACTCTCTCCGCCATCCCTACACCTCCCACCCCCTCTCAAGCTCCAAACGACCATCCGTTCCAAGGACCTTCTGCTCGCCGAAATGCGCAAGACCTCGACGATCGGACCCTCCGGAGCCTCACACCCTCGCCCTCCACAAGCCTCGGCCCGCAAGGCCGCTTGTCATCATTAGTCCCCCACAAGACGGGCCTCACGGCCCGGAGGTTAGACCCCACAACCAACCCCCCACCCCCCAGCCCGATATCCGCAGACACACTGTCAACACCACGCTACATTCCACTCTCCCGGCCCACGTTAACCCCCTCACCTGCTGCATAGCGTTGCATAACTACTTATTCGACCTAAACCTTGAATACGGCCTCCCCACACCCATCGGCTACCTCGATACCTATGTTGTCCTCTCCTTCCAATGGGGACAATATCAGGACCTCTGTTGTAAGTAATACCTTATAGTTATTAGTTGCAGATAGCTATTGTAAGCTATTCTAGATATGATTAGTACATGTCTAGATCGGACATACCGATAACCTGTTTGTACTGGTACAGAGCTGTCGCTAGGCTTCAGCTCTAACACTTCTGTTGTCCCGACACCACGCCTCGGGCTGGTTGTCTCTGTGACTGTCCCTTTGCGTGACTGTGACTGTAACTACGTATGCGTTAGTTACCTTCCTTAGTGATCGTGTGTGCACGGTTTAACAACCTCTCTAACCTATACTGCCTCGCTACCACAATAACCAAACTCCACTCGACTCCCACCGCCTCGTACACAATTATCACTAACAACGAAGTCGATAATCACCACCACAACTCCCAATACCCCAGCCACTGGACTAACCTCGCCAACCGCGGCTCTCCCCCCCGTCCGGGGACGCCTAACCACTCTCTCCTCGTCCTCACATGGCAAAACTCTCACTTCGGCCTCCTACACCTAACTCACTCCTCCGCTACCTGGATTGACTCTCTACACCACCCCCCTCCGTCCGACCTCCTCGCCCGCTCTCTCAGTCTCCTCTCCGACTGGAACTCCTCCCCCCCCTCCCGTCGGAGTCCTACGCTCACTCAACCCGCCTAGCCAAAACGACTCCGACGGAGCATGGTCGTGCGGAACCCACGCCCTCCTACACACCTACTTCATCACCACTGCCCCCCCGGACCAACCATACAACCCCCCTCCTTCGACCCCCGGTCCTCGGTATACTCCCTCCACACTCTCCTATGGAACCACACCTTCCGCTCCGCCCCCCTCCCACAGGGACGCCCTCGCCTTCTCGACGCCCTCCACCCCCCCACACCCCCCTCCCCCCTCAGCTCCCCACCCCTCCACAACCTCTCCCCCCCTCCCCCCCTCCCCCCCTCCCCTCCCCCCTCCCTTCCAACCTCCGCCCGTCGAACGCCCCCCCGACGACCCCCCCTGCACCACCTCCTCCTTCCCCTCCCCCATCCTCCCACACCACACATCCCAACCACTACACCTCATCCACCTCAACACCCGCGGCCTCCATACCTCCATTATGGATGTTGAACACCTCTCCACCTCGCACCGTCCGGACGTCCTCATCCTCACCGAAACCAACCACGACACCCACAAATCCCGCTGGCGCATAGCCCTCCCCCAATACCACCTCAAAAGCTCCCGACCTTGCTACTCACCTGTGCCCCTACCCAACGCAGGCGTTCTCTTCGCGGGCCGCAGAGCCTCATTCCAATCTGCCACTGTTCTAACCCCGCCCCCCCCACCTCATCCCCAATATCGCCGGACTAAAAATCGTTCCCCACTCAGGCACCCCTTACCTCCTTATAGGTACTTACATGCCCCAGCTCTACACGCCCCAACTGACCCGTCTATATGCAGAAGTTGAAGCATGGGGTCTCCGCCTAGCCGACGACCACCCGCAACACCGCACCCTATGGGGAGGAGACTTCCAATCGACCACCACCACAGGTACATGTCACCCTGCCCTCACCTCCCTACTCAAATCCCACCTCCAACCCCTCCACAACCCCATCCCTACCTTCCCCCGCAGCGGAGGCTGCCTTGACCACTGGCTCACCACGCCCCCTTCACCTCTCTCCCTCCCACCGTCCTCTTGCCCGATATTCCCCTCTCCCTCCCACTTTACTGACCACTCTGCAATCCACCTCGTCATCCGCAGCCATTGGCCAGGCACAGTGGTTGACATCCTCCCCATCGTCATGAGCCGCACAGGTACACCGCACTCCTCCACTATCATGAGTCTCACCTCCCTACTCACCGCCCGCACCGACCCTCCTGATAAACTCGTCTCCAAAGCACGCCTCGACACATCTCGCAACCTTGCACAACTCCACACGCATATTGTCCAATGGCTGCATCACCTCCTACTCATATACCGCGTCAAGTCCCGCACGACCTCCCGCCGCGCCTCCGCAGATTGCCCCTTCGCACGACCCTAAATGCACGCAGCCCTCGCCTCTTCTTGCACACCTCCCCGGGGGGGGAGTAAAACCCCCGACCCCCATTGGAGAGGTTGGATCTAGGTGGTTAACGGTCTAGCCCTGACTTGTAAGTTCCCTGCATGACATAGTTGGGAGGGCCCAGAGACAGCAGCCGACGCATCCGGCTTTTGGTGAAAAACCGGCGCATACGGTACATGTTGTAAACAATTTCAATTTCAATTTCAATTTCGGTCATCCTTTCGTGCTAAGGCTAAAGTGCATTTTTTTTTCGGTCATCCCTTTAAAATTGTGCCAATACAAATATAAATACCATTATTATTAATGTTTACTGCAATATCGCTACCGTATTATCGAACCTCGATTTCGTCAGATTACCTACTGATGTGGAGCCCGGACTAATATCGTCGGTAAAAGTAATACCCGTAAGGATTTATCTAGAGTATCAGTACTGTACTAATCGCTCGCCGCCTCTCTGTGCGGCGGTCCCAGTGCCAGTCAGGAAACCCCAGGAACGCGTTAGGCAGATGATGAGGAGAAATAACAGCATCAGTAGGCAAATAAATCGCCGACGGTTTTGTCGTGCACTCTTTTTTTCTTCCAGCGACTGCTTCTCACTTTCACTGTCCAGCGTTACCAGACCGCGGTTCATTCACGATGCACTCGACTTCTGAAATTTTCTTCGGGCAGCTGAGTGAAGCTGCTCGTGCGTAGACGTGTTCGTGAGCTTTCAAGAAGCCAACTGCAACCGGTGTACAGACCGCAGGGAAGCTGCGTAGCGGAAGACGACTATCAGTAGTAATAACGGCTAAGGGTTAACTACCGCCGAGTTTACTTCGTTGCCTCGTAGCCGCGACCTTCGTTGTGCCGGTGATAAGGCCTGACACGTAATTCGCAGCGGGGTACTGAATAAGACTGGCGGTATCAAACACATCAGCGTGACCACGGGTGCTGCGTAGCCACAGGGTTCATTGACGCGCTTTGGGCTGAGGTACAGGTACGTCTCTGCCTTGCTGCGGTGATGTACGTCTGAACTTTTTGGTGCTGAGTAGTACTGTAAAGCCTTTTCGCTGCTCCGCCCAGCTGTCACCGCGCTGTACTGCTGCGCAACCTTTGATGCCGCTCTAACTCTCACCGGCCCGGGGTAAAGAGGTGACGGGGCACGCAGGGTACCACAGATCTCCTCATGAATTATGGTGCTGCCCGGATGCTGAAGGCATAGGGAGGTCATCATAGGCGTCTCCGGCGGCATCATGGCGACGGGCGCTGCGGATGACCGGCCGTCGCTGTGCGAGACAGTGCAGTTTGAGGTGGTGCCGGGGGCGAGTGTTGCAGCACGAGAAGAGAATCGTCAGCGTTGGGGCTCGCGGCAGGCCTTCTTGCTAGCGACGATAGGAAGCGTCGTAGGTATCGGCAACATTTGGCGCTTCCCAGCGCTCTGCTATAAACACGGAGGTACGTAGTCGTAGCGCACTATAGCGAGGTGATGGATTTCAGCGACGCCGTAACATCTCCAGCCGAGCATAAAGTAATCTATCAGTAAAATTAAGTAGACAATATTATTGATTATCGCCAGTTGATTATAAATCAAGGTACGTTGTTTCCGCCGCGTCGCTGTTGCTGCAGGCGGGATGTTTCTGGTGCCCTACTTCCTATGTCTCTTAGTTATTGGGCTCCCCATCCTCCTGATGGAGCTCAGCCTGGGGATGATGTTCCGAGCGGGCGACATCGAGTCCTTCGGCGGCATCCACCGACGACTGCGCGGAATCGGCATCAGCAGCATGATCGCCGCGGCTTTCACGTCTTCATACTACGGTACGAGGTCTTGACGGAGGAGGCACCTGTGACTGACTGCTTAATCAGGGCCGCGCTTCCATCTGACGGAACGTTATTGTTCCTCTCGTTATGGCAGTGGCCATTCTTGCGTGGTCGGTGGTCTACATCGTGTCGTCGTTTGTGAGCCCACTGCCGTGGACGGCACAGGCGCAGGGGATGGACCCTCCGGGCTGCCAATCCTCAGGCGAGGAGCAGCCCATGGCCTTTGCAGCGGAGGAGAATTATCTATACAACACAGTGCTGCATCTGGCGCCGCCGGAGCAGTTGGCTGCGGGAAGGTCATACATCATCGCGGGATGGGTCTACGGTGCGCACACTCAACTACTCCTTTCTCAGTAGCCCTCCTCTAATCCTTCTCGCGTTGCGAAAGCCGTTTCTAACAGCGAGGCTGTCTGAGTGTCTGTCAGGAGGTTTGCTGGTTATCTGCATCGCATGCTACTTTTCCCTACGAAAGGTAACCATACATTTGGCAAGCAGCCCCCAAATGCGCTTCTTCTCATCACTCCGATTAATTGGGCGAGTTTTTTAATGATCTTTATGGCAGCGTCTTTCCCATCCCTACCCCTAAGTGTCTCCCATGTGGTGGACTGGAGGCTAGAACCGCATGGCAGCACCCATCACCAATACAGGGTATTGCTGCGCTGTTGCTTGTATAGCTGATTAGTGTGTGTGTGTGTGTGTGTGTGTGTGTGTGTGTGTCACTATTGCCTCGGGTAGGGGATCTCCACTCTCGTGCGAGCGCTCTACTTCACCTGCACGGTGCCTCTGCTGCTGCTGGTGGTGCTGTTCGCCTATAACATCTCCCTGCCAGGGGCCACGGAAGGAGTTGTGAGTGGCGGATGTTTCAATTGACCCTGTCTAAATTTTGTCCCCCCCCCCCCCCCCCATGTCTACCGTCGCTTCCACTTTATTCACTCCTCTGACGAGCTGCACCTCCCCTTCCTTCCCCCTTTCGCCCCCTCTCACTTTGTGCAGGTCCAGTATATTGGCGTGTGGGACACAGCGGCACTGCGGGATCCCCAGATCTGGACGGACGCGGCAGGGCAGGTATTCTTCACACTGACAATTGGCGTTGGTGTGATGACGGCGTACGGCAGCTACGTCCCTCAGGAGATCGACCTTGTGGCGGTGCGGCTTTGCATCGTACATGCACGCTGCGCTACTGATCTCCATCGTGCATACATCGTCAAATGCACGCTGCGCTACTGCCCTCCATCGTACATGCGCAGTCACTGTTGAAAAAAAAAAAAAAAAAGTGCCACAAACAATGTGCACCAGTCACTGATTGCATTCTACCTCTGCGCACACAGGACCACATAATTGTGGTGTCGGCCAACACAGTGGTGTCACTTCTTGCGGGGTATGTGCCACAGGCAGTGCAGATACATTCCACTCATATAATCCGCCATGCGACGCGGGACTATGCAACTCTTGCGTTAACACTGACGATTGCGTTGCCACCCCGCCCGTGTTTCAGGTCAGTGGTGTACGCAGTTTTGGGGAATGTGGTTTATGAAGAGCAAAAGGTTGGTATTGCACCTTTCAGACGGCCGTTTCTGCACTGCATCTGAGTTCCACAGAAGCGGTATCTTCAGATATACATCTGATCCAACTCAATCCATCTCAAAGAATGACAGCGTCCTGTTTTGGTCTTGCCTTAAATTTTTGTTCCGTCACTTTTTAAAATTAAATCATTTTTATTACATTATTACCCGTACCAGGTACCCTGTACTTTTTTGTGAACCCTTGTACGGAATAACTCAACTTTTAGGGAATCGATCCAGCGATTGATGCTGCTGACGATAAATAATGATGATTTTAGTGACGGCGTAGGGTTTTTCCTGTTTTCTTCTTTTTGCTTGGTGGCCTCCGCTGCTTTTTCATGTAAGAATTTTTTTGGTATGATTATTTTTAGTGATGGGGGACAGTAGATACTCGTACGGGTATTCGTACTGGTACGGGTATTCGTACCAATATCGCTACCGCGTATCTGATGCCTGCTTAGTAGCAAACTTCACGGGAATCTAGTAGGATATGTGCTGCAGCAGGAGAAATACTGATCCTCCGGGTATTAGACAAAAGACATAGGGATGTGGTCCATATTTTTAAAAATGTATATGCAAATGATACGGCGAAGGGGGCGGTCACAGCACAGCATCTGTGTCTGTGTGCCAAATGCTTGGCGGTAGGTGGCCACAACGGACTGCGGGTCCAGAAAATCTTATTTTCATGCTGGGCCTGACACGTTTCTTTTTCACGGTCTCTTATTTTTCTGAGCAAGGGGCATACCTACCTGTCCCTGTAGCTCCGTAAAATATGTTAGTGTTTGATTCCCCTTTTGTTTTAAGTGCATGTGAAAAATATTTACTTGGCGATTAAGCTTTCATCGATCGTTTTAGGCTTTTATTTAGCCCCCCTTCTCCGGAACAGCTACTTTCGTCCAACACAAAATTAAATTACAGCGAATGACATGTTTTCAAATGCCGCAAGATAACAGCACTACAACAAGGTGTAGGCCTTTAGGGTTTTGTAAAATATGATTCGGGTTTTGTGAGTTGTGCGGTTGTGAGATTTGGGGTTGTGAGGAGATTGTGCGGCAACTGACAATTTATACGTATTAAGGGGAAAAAGAACTTCCGCCAAGAAGGATATATCTCTTCCTCCCCATTTTATTTTGAGAAGACCTAAATCAAGAAATATATCGCCTTGTCCAGTTCTCTTTTTTACGGCATACGGCAAACATCTAATGATCATCGATTTTTCCTCTATTTCACATGTGATGGCTTTTTTACGTTTAATAATTGTCGTCGACGTTAGGAGCTAACATGGCCATGGGGCGCAAGTGCCCCCGTGCTTCCTTTAGCGGCGCGTGAGGCGCCGCTTTTCGCCTCCACTTGCTGCATTCTCTGCGTTCCCTAGGAGTTTCCTTCGTTTAATCTGCCAAGTTGGTGCACAATGTAGTGCTTTGCTATGCCGTGCTTTGGATTCTGTAATCCTCTTGTCACTCTTGCCCTTTTGGTTCCCCTCCCTTTTTCCCTGTCCGTGTTTATGTCATTCTTCTTGTAATCCACGACTTTAGCAACTAGTCCTTATATCTTGTTTAACAGCCCTCTAACTTGTCACTCTTAGTCCCCCCCCCTTTTTGCGGGCCACGACGTTCCTATAGTGCTTCTCGTAATCGATTTTATTTCAACAGCTACAGGTACGCGCGGAAGGGATTATTCGCGATTGTTATGAGCATGATCAATAGAATTGTTTTGTATTTCTTGTAATGCTGAGGAAAAATAGGCAAAATTTTGACTCAAGGTTGGCTATCTACTTGCGTGCGATGCTCTTCAATCGCATGATTTTCGCTTTCTTCAGAATAACATCACACCGCAGCGTATGACTCATCTCAAGATATTTTAATGTTTTTGTCATCATGTCGTTTGTTCTTTTATGGTAGTCAAGATCTGTGATAGTCACTTCCCTTCTTCTCACTATCTCTATCGGTGGGTACAAGCAGAAAAAAACTGCACGTGACAGGGGGTTAAGCGAAAGATCGAAAAGAATGACTACAGGGTCACAACAACAAGACGCAACAGCATCTCAGAGAAAATGGTACACATCGTTTGGTCTTATTAATGGCAATGAAGCGCGGCAAATAAGCTGTGAGTACAAGTACCTCCACGCGAGGGCGTCAACGGCCATAGATCATGTGCCATCCAAGCATTTCCACTAATGCCCATACTCTGATGTATTTCCTGACTACTCGATTGTATTTTCCGACATATACTATTGTGTGTATGGATGTGAGTTGAATGACATTCAAAACGCGGACAGACAGGTGAAGAGAAACTGTGTGTCGTTGAATCAACTGGCATTTTACCAAGTTCTGAAAATGAAGTGATTTGAAATATTTACGTATCTTTTCGTCAATATTATGCATATTGTGGTGCGTCCCCTTGCCGTGCCTTGGGTTACGTGCCCCTCTTTTGTCTCTCTTGCCATCTTGGTTCCCCCTCTTGGTTCTATTATCACTCTTCCCCCCTTGGCTCCCCCTCTGTTTCCCCAGCGGTGCCACTTTTTGCTAATCATTACTTAAAATTTCTTACAAGAAAAAGCAGTGGAGGCCACCAAGCAAAAAGAAGAAAAGAGGGAAAAACCTAAGCCCGAGGAACAGGAAGGCATGCCACAGCACCAGCAGCAGAAAGACCTTGCATGAATTCACGTCGCACATCCCCCAAAAAACGCCGAAAGAGTGCCACTTTCATATAGTGCTTACTGTTATTATTTACGTATCATCTTTACGTCCGATACTTTCCACCCTTCTTCGTGAAAAACGCCGTATATATCGCAGTAATTTAAATACGGGTACCAGTACCAAATTCATTACCGACGGGTACCAATTTTTCGCCGTATTTTTTTTATTTTTTTTTCTCCGTCGCCATCTCCCAACTCTCCGGCGGTAACTCGTCGTAGCATCAAAACCTCGTAGCATTAATCGCCGTACCTGTACCTACAGGCACCGTAGCGATACTGTACGTTAAAAGGGTGCAGGTGCATTCATGAACCCTACGCGGTGAAAAGTGATGGGCTTGATTTTTACTGTCCTTACTGAGGACACGGCCTCCTCGCCCGGACATCAATGATGACTTGTAATAACATAAGAAAGCAGTAAAAAGGCACAAGGGCGGGGAGATAGGGAATGGATTACAAGAAGAACAACATGAGCACGGACAGTGAAAATGGGGGAGAAAACAAAAGCAGGGCGAGAGTGACAAGAGGAAATAGGCACATTGATTGATATTTCAAAATCTTGTATACAAGAAGGTAAGTGGAAAAAGGAAGAGGAGGGAAAAACAGAAAACCCCACTTGCCCAAGCCGGAGAAACAGGAAGCATGCCACAGCATCCAGGGCATTAATTAAAATAAATCTAAAAAGAAAAAGAACCGGAGACCACCAATGATCAGATCAGAGATTAATAATCGGGGAGATCAGTCAGGGGCATTAATTAAAAATATATATTCTTACAAGAAAAAGCTGCATAAGCCACCAAGCAAAAAGGGGCATTCATGATGAAGTCGCACCGAGAAGGATTTGCGATATCTTTTTCACACCGCTCGTTATCTTCACACCGCTCGTTATTTTAGTAATACATACCGGTCACGTGGCACGTGGCGCGTAGTAGTGTTGCGTAGTCCGGCGTAATTTTCGACAGACATGTCAAGGTAGCGTGAATCTTTAAAATTTGCCACTTGGATTTTAATTTGCCACCTCCGCACTTCGACCTCCCTTGGCACGCCTTCCATTCAGTCCGTTCATGACTATTACCCCTTTGCTCTTGAGGAAGGGGGCCGGTTGGCTCCTAAGGCGGTCGACCTTGTTGATCGCTTGGCCATTCTGGTGGCATTTCGACAAGGTCCCAAGCATGGGTGCAGCGGACTCTCGCTCTTAACGGTTTGAAAGTTATGCCCGCATGAAGGAGTTTGTACGGCGGTCTACATCTGTCCCCTTCCGTCGATTTCTTTGGGATGTGCGTCGTCAGTTCATGCAACGTCTTTCTTTGGCTCTTCGTAGCACGCTGGGTTCCTATCTTCGTGATGCCTTGCATGAGGGTGTAACTGTTGTTGGTTGCTTGCCTCCCTGCTCCGAGGGCTTAGGCTTCCGTGCATGTTTCATTTCTTCTTTGCTGGTGGATTCCTCTACTTCATTTTTATTACATAAAACCAAGAGTGACGAGGTTTTCATTGCAGACACAATCCTTCATCTTGACACATCATCGTCATAAAATAACATGCGCAAAATAGATGCATCGAGTAGAACCGGTTGCGCGCGCGTTTATTGTCGCTCTACTCCATCCAACTCTACTTCATTCTTATGGAATATGACGCTGTCCTGACGGTCCTGCCGCCCCACTTGTCGTGCTGCTGTTCACTGCAGAGGTGCCCCGACGCGAAGGTGGACATGCAGTCAATTTACAACTCTGCCTCCATATCGCTTGTGTTCGTCGTGTACCCGCGGGTATGGATCCAACTCCATGCCACCACCTGACAGTTCATGTTGACCTCCTCCACCCTCCGCATTCTGCCTACGCCCCGGTCTACCTCCACGCCGCGGGTCCCGCCTCGCTCACGAGTGTCCCTATGCATTTTTGGCATTCGCGCCTTTCAGGGGCTGTCCAATTTTCCGGATGCCGTGGCAAATCTGATGGGAGTGTTATTTTTCTTCGCCTTTGCCGCTCTCGGCCTCGACTCTGTCTTCTCAGTGTATCAGGCGTACATCACCGTCGTGCGTGACACAACGCGGTACAGGTATGTAACTGTCCACACCCTCATCATCTCTGACAAGCAGTGCTCTCAAACCCCCCATGCAGTCGCTCTCCTGTAAACCAATGCGTTGGAGCTTATTGCGTTCATTTGCAGGTACGAGGCGACATCCACCGTGGTCACGGTTGTGGTGGGCGCAACATTCGTTGCAGCCACTCTCTTTTGCACAGACATTGGTCCCTACCTCTTCGACTGCATGGACCATTACATCTCCAGCTATGTCCTACTCACGGTGCCGCCCCGCCCCCCCGCCCCCCCCCCCCCCCCCCTAATCGTTTCTGGGCCCACTCTTCTCTATCTAGATATGTTGGACTATTGCAATAAAGGTGTTTGTAGACATGCGCAGATTATACTATGCGTTAGAACGCTTGTCCACTTTCCTCTTTGAATGCCCTGATTTATGGAATCGATATTCCTTATTTGAGTGCCATTTGGAGGCCCTAAGTTTTGTGATTCGTGTTTCCTGCGTGTCATGGCTCCGAAGATGGGCGTTCTAGAGTGCAATGCGGTGGGTTGGGTGTACGGGCACCGCGACTGCATCAAGCGTGTGGGGAAGCCATCAACGTACGTCTACACATCTGGGTGAGTCACGCCCGGCAAGCTGCTCTCCAACCCTCCTCCCCATGGACGTGCGTATCTATTTGTATTCCTGTCGCTGTGTGATTGCGCCCATTTTAGAAGTTACCATCATGAGATTCGTATGCACATGTGTTCTTGTCTGTCCCCATTCACTGGTGCCTGCGTGACATTTATGTGGCTACGGATTTTTGTAAAGGTCACCATTACTCTTGGTGATGAGCATGCGTTTGTGATGTGTCCTCTGTCGCGTGCACTCGACCCTCGTTTGTTGGCCGTTTGCATTGGCAGGTACCACTTGGGCTACTTGGTGGGTATCACCATCTGCGCATCTCTGTCATACGCGTATGATTTCCCGAACTACGAGAACCTCGCCATTGGAATATTCGTGGGAGTGGGCGTCTTCCTGGTCTGCAGCCTCGTCGCCTTCACCCTCCGCTGCGACTGCCGAATAACCTTTGTGTCCTTCTTTCGGTCGGTCATATTTTGCGGAACGGAGAAGCTGCGTGAGGAGGTGCGCACCACACTAACCACACTCCACCGGCAAAGTTGAAAGTGATTTACAACAACAACCGCTCGCACCGGACGGGTGCTCTGAGGGCCTTCTTGCCAATGTCAACAAGGGAAAACACTTCACATATGCATATATTCCATAAGATGCACCCCAACCTGGCCACACTCGGCGCGTACTGATCTCCCCCACATACTCCTTTCAACCCAACTCGCAGCTACACTCCCCGTGCCTGCCGTTCCCCTGGCTGTGGGATGTGATGATCAAGTACACTTGCCCTCCCCTCCTGCTGGCCCTCATCGTGATGGAGGCGTTGGGGGACATCGGCAGAATGGGCTACCTAATGCCCGGGTTGCAGGGCAGCGACAGCCAGCCCATGCCGTACCCTCTTTGGCTACAGCTCACCTCCGTCGTGGTGCTGTTTTTTGTGTGGCTAGCCTTTTTCAGTGCGTGACCCCTCATCATTCCTCTTTTTCTGTCCTTCCCTCCCTAAATCGATTCCCAATGACGCTTATTATTTTTTCATATGGTTTTGTTTTTTCCCGTTTCCTTACTATTTGTTTTGTCGCGTTACAGTCAACATCTTCCTCCCTGCGGCCTGGGAGGCGGCTGCCGGGATGGTGGTGCTGCAGTCCTCGCGTGGGAACAGCTTTGCGGAGCAGACCGCCAACATGGAGCTGCAACGACGGGTTGCACAGGACAACAATAGAGAGCGCGATGAGCACTCATCGGCCAATAGTAGCCCAATGGACGAGACATCGGAACGGGAGCATGAGGAGTGAAGGGGCCACCTATCCCCACTCATTTTGTTGTAGCCACATAAGTCCCTGTCACCAGCAGGACAGTAGACCGCAGTAGTATCTCGTGATGTTACCCGTGATGGGGGACTCCTGATAGCCGCAATACGAAGGTTGTTGAAATATCTAAGCTGAGCTCCGCACCGGACGTTGCTCCGATTCATAGAATGGATAGTATAGCTATCATCATCGCGATCGACGGCAAGTCTGTGTGGGTGGGCTCTGTAAAAGTGCGCATCTATTGACATACATTGTCAACATCTACTGCCCGAGACCAGTTATTGTTTTGTGGAGGCTGCAGGCGTCGTTTCTTACGCGGCGACGTGAATCAGCGTCGACGAACGGCTCGCTTGACTGGATCGGTTGTCGCGGGCCGGCCAAGTCGCCAGGTGAGGTAGCTAACAAGATGAAAGCAGTTGCAAGTTCCGAGCAATGTAGCACCTCCTGGACTTGCTTCCCGTTGCATGCTCTCATGACAACATTCGCAATGGAACGAAAATCGCACCAGCGCTCCGAGAGACAGCATTTTGTATTCGACCCTTTTCCTCACAGAAATTGAACTCCGCTGTTTTCGATCGTGAAAGCGTATCATGATTTATGTCTTGTGGTCATCATGTTGGTACTTCAACTGCATGAAACCATGGATGGGATAGTTTGGGTCGGCGGGGAGAAAACACTGAAATAGCGGCGCCCATGGGAGAGCGCCCAGTAAAATGACTCACAATCACGAAATCTTGATATTTCCATTTCACCAGGCTTGCTTATTACAGTAATGGCTGAGGGCGAAGAATGATAGCAACGAACTTGGGCTGCTAGGCAGCAACAGCGGCTCTTTTTAAACGCAGAGTTGCTGTCGTACCGAGCTACGCCGGCCATGGTAATGAAGCTACAATTCGGCAGACAAGTCTTGGCTGGCCCCAGGGTGCCGGCCGCCCGGGTCCGAAGTGCATACGCGCACACAACACCCTATGATATCCTCCCGGGGGGGGGGGGGGGGGGCGCTGTCCTCTTCCATAGACGAGAAACCATCGCCGCATTTTTTCTTCCTCCGGCTCTTCTCGAAGGCCCTTTAGGCGTGGTGGACCAAGTAGCCATTAGTAGGCGAGATCAAGCTTTGTTCGTTGATATGCGCTCTTCCCATAAAGTCCGTTACTAGTGAAATAGGGCTTTCCGCGTAGGGCGGGTGTTGATCATGTAGGGTTTAACTGTACTTTAGCTCGTTGAAAAGGCGGACCGAAACTTGCGTTGACAGTGAAGTAAAAGGGGAAGCGGGGCACAAATGGAGCTCGTCACGGCTATTATCCGACGTATCATGGTTTGCGACCCAACCCCAATTTCGAGGCATACCCTGATTTGGGCGCCCCGGAATTTTGATTTTCCACACTATGGCTGGTGAATACTCCCGAAATCGGCGACACAACATGCGGTTTCATAATACGATCCTAGTAGCATGTTGTCCGCGAACATGGGAGCACGTGGGTGTGATGGCATGTGCCGTTAAAGTGCTTGACGTGGGTGGGATTGGGGCCGGAAAACCACAACTTGGGTCTTGGGAAGCTTTAAAATCCCGAACTTTCCCGTACGGTGTCCAATTGAAGCAAAGTTGCAAAAGGAAGCCGTTCCCACATGTGAAGGTACGCATACTGGCTAGTTTCGCGTCAAATTCGCCGTCCGATGTCATCTAGGCCATCGCATAGGCAGCTAAAGTTTTTGGGGTTTCAAAGTATGCCACATTCGCGCGGGGCTAGCAACCCATGGACTAGTGGTACCCGCACACTCGCTTCGCCAATATGCTCAACAATCAGCGCTCTGTCGTTCTTCTATTCATGGGGCCGTGCCATTTGCCGTAGGCCAAATAAAAGCCCCTGCTAGGGTAATTTGAAAGCCCCCCGTAATGTTTAACGCCCGGCCATGCGCAAGCGTCAAAGGCCAAAGATCCGTGCGCTAGGGTGTTTACATTGCAAGTCAACCGCCCTTCAAGCCCAATAGGTTCCTAGCTAGCTCGTGCTCCTTGTTCGTATTTCCGGGCACGTGGCAAGAAAACCGAGTGCACACTACATGCAATCCTCGGTGTCGCCGCTTTGTAGACGGCCGGGCGCAACACACTCGGCGGATACTAGTGCAATTGTGCAAACATGTTGAAAACCCAGTGTCGAGTAATCTCCCTACTGTCGCGACACTACGTGCACATAGCAACACATAGAAGCGTGCATAAACTACACATGCACGCATTTCGGCCCGCAAAATATGGGCCGCAAATCCAACGTGTAATTGGGGCGTGACGATAGAGGTGCCCATATCAGTGAACAACGCGCCGTGGTGTGTTGCTCGCAAATCATAGTCTACCCCCCAATTGAGTTGCATGGACATCCCAGGGTCTGGCGGGTAATAAAATTCGTGCCTCTAGAAACGGACTCTATGGGAATAGCGTACGTTGTGCTTTGTTTCGAAAGGGGGGTGCTTTCATTTCCACAATGTATTTGCTTTCAGATAATTTGTCTGGAGTTATGCTAATTGCCCCACAACCTACTACTATCCCCCCACTAAACCCTTACTCCCCATAAACCCCTAACCATCTTCGCATGCATGTAGTTGCCTTGCTGCATTGCTCAAGACCTGAAAATATGCCATTTGCAGTACTTCAACATTGGGTTGTGTAAAAGCAAGTTTTCTAAATGGGCGCCAAAAGGGGTTGGCAACAAAACCAACCGCAACACCAAAACCACAAATAAAAGGTTAACAACCTTCTGTGATATTGTTATGTTAAATTGGGGTGTTGCGGTCCGATGATGTATCAAAGCATCACTTGAGATAATAACAACTACTCGATCCAAACCTTGTCCAGAACATGCCCTATTACTTGAGCTATCCATAATAATATATACCTTTGCTCCAGTAAGTGCTTGTGCCTAACTGTCTACACATTTGCCGTGCCTTGGCTGTGTCCGCTCAAGTTATCCTCATCATTCTGCATTATTTTCACTAATAGTAATGTTGCTTTTGAATAATGTAATTTGAAGCAATATATATAATAAACTCGTGCTGCTTACATTCGCGGAAGCTACTACGAAGAACCTATTGAACAGAAGGAAAATCTTACAAGAAAAAGCAGCGGAGACCACCAAGCAAAAAGCATAATCCGCAGGAAAACATATGTACATAGAAACTACACGAATTGTACAAAATACCCCGGCATTGGAGATGTGAGAGGATGAGTTAACATGTACCCGCCAAAAGCACACGGCTCTCATTACATGAGACGACCGGACGTCCCTTACCGTAGAAGCTGCGGTACGGGTACTAAATGCGAACCGCGACTTCTTTTGGCGCGGGACAAGAGCGCCGTGGTTGGAGAAGGCATCCCACCCGAGGAAGAAGCGGCCTCCACACCGTTTGCGGCGGCGGACAAACCGCGCAAGGCGCTGTCCGCGTGAGCAACGTGGACGGCGAGAGAGACCTTTCGGCGCCAAGAGGCCAACGACTTGCCCACATGCATCCCTTTAGAGGCGGGTGCTTGCTTGGCAAGCTTCGTCAAGAAAGCCGTGGCGTGGCTGCCGAGAATACCAAATTCCATTATTGCAAAGCGAATGAAGCGGATGTCGGGGCGACTCCTCACCCCCTCCGACTACTTCTCGAATGTGTAGAAACTCATGTTGCTTACACGCGTATACTACCTCTATTGAACATAGTCCGAAGGAAAAAAATCTTACAAGAAAAAGCAGCGGAAACCACCAAGCAAAAAGCGGAACCCGAAGGAAAACACATATACAAAGAAACAACACGAACAGTACGAAGTACCCCGGCTTTTGAGACGACCGGACGTCCGGTACGGTAGAAGCTACAGTACGGGTTTTTTTTTTCCGAAGGCCACTTCTTTTTCCGAAGGAGGGTCCTCTAATATGTTCCATTAAAGCAGTAAGCACTGTCGGAACGTCCATGTGCTCGTTGTGATGCTTCTTGTAATTCATGCTATAGGAACGTGGGCAGGGAGAGAAGGAGGGGGGCCAAGAGAGCAAGTGTGACAAGAGAGTCACGACAAGTCAAACCAAGGCACGGCACGGCACATATCCCAATCGTCATCGATATTCTGCTCATATTCTATCGTGTATCATAGGAAGACACCTCTCACGCGAGGTCTTTTTTGGAATATGTGCGGGTACGGTGCCGGAAGCGACTTTTACTTGGGGGGTTTACCTACACCCTAAAGACAAACCTTAAGGCCTACCGCGTACTAAATATTTAGTTACTGCTGGTACAATTTGAATACCTTCGAGCGGCTAATAAGGATTTACTGATTTTTCGATGTCAATGACGGAGAGAATTCAGGAGGAGCTCAGAAGTTGATTTATCTATTACAAGAAACAGCTGTGGAGGCCACTAAGCAAAAAGACGGTAAAAGAAAAAACCCTAAGGCCGAGGAACAGGAAGGCGCATGCCACAGCGTCGGCACTGCCCTCCTGCAAAGCGTCGCGGAGATAGGAATCCAGAGTGCCATGAAGAGCAGCAGAAAGACGTTGCATGAAGTACAGCGGTAGCTTCCGCCTCAGTGGGCTGCAATGCTGACAATGCATTTCAACATCTCATTTCATATAATTGTGCATTCATGGACGCGTTTATTTTGCGCGAGTTCACATTTGGCTCAGGTATTACTTACATACTTGATAAGCGCCAAGACCGCCAGGTAAAGTGCTCAAAACAAGCGAAACTAGGATGATTACAAGAGAAACAAGCGAAACTGGTAAGTCTGTTTAGCCAATTACCAACAAGTTTTGAAAGTAATGGTGGCGTCGCTGAATCATCTGATGTTCTAATCTCTCAATCGAACTCCCAATCCCAATAAATCTGTGGCGGCACATCTATTTCCAGCCAGTACGGCGCAGCAGCAGGCAGCACAGGCAAGCACCTGACGCGGTGTGTTCAAAGACATACAGTCAGGCAGCTCGCTGCAAATAGAAATCATGGAGGGAGGGGGGGCAAGGTATGGGGGCGCACTTTGCTCGCTGTTGCCCATGAATACATCACCGATGTTCTCCATGGCTCCACAAAGTGGTTCCTTTCTCGAGTGTTGGCGGTTGGTTGATGCAGGCTGGCGGTGGGGTGGGCGCTTCTCTCCGAGGAAGGGTTGGGTTGCACCGCGGAAGCGGGAGACGGCGGGGACCCGGTGCCCAAAAACAACCCTCACCCAAAAACCCCAACCCCTACATTTAACACTAACATATTGTTCGGATAACCTACAGCCCTAACCCTATGCATGTATACCCTAGAATTAACTTGTACCTCTTAAGTTTTTACTCTAGTGGACCCTAACCGAGTGGTACCCTTACCGACGTCAAGATTACCTGCGAGTGGGGGTCCGACCGTCTCGTCGTCGTCTCTTCTTCGCGGAACGGCAAGCGACCTCGACATCCTGCGTCTGGGTCTGGTCTGGGCAGGAACCAAGCGGGGGGTGCTCGGCGTAGAGGTTCCTGCACCAGACCAGCCCGGGGCTGCCTGCGAATAACAGCCACATTCCCTCAAAACACCACTCTTGTGATTCGACGCAGTTGCTTTGCAGGTATGTCAGCGGGGTGGGGCGGTACCTTGGTGGTGGGAGAGTGCGCTGGGCGCCCTGCAGGAGGCAAAATTGAAAGCGTTAAAAGACTGGCTGGAGGAAGAAGGGAAAATTGGATAAAATGCAAGGTTTCGGGGAGGCCTTACCAGTGGGCGCGCCAGCTCTGTTCGTGTGCAGCTCTCGTCGGGGCGCCACACCTGAGGGGAAGGGGTCTAAAGGCCGACGCAAGTCAGTCACGGGACTTATTACAAAAGCATGACGAACAAGTCGTATGATGGACAGCTCACGGCTTCGCGGCTCCTAACCAACGGCTCCTCTATCTAACGCTGCCAATAGATAACGCTGCGGTTGAGAGAGTGAGATGCTCATTATGAATGCGAAACAACTCGCTACCAAACCCCGTCCATGTAGGGAAAGCAGCAGAAGTGCTCACCTGATAACAGCGCATCAGTGGCCGTCTTCCTCCCCTCCACTGTCAGGTGTGCGCCGACGAGGGGCGAGTCTGGGTCTGGTCTGGGCAGCAACGGCGACGGTGCGGGCCCTCGGAAGAGGTTGCTGCGCCAGGCCAGCCCGGGGCGACCTGCGGGTAAAAAAATGTTGCAGGCTGTCAGGGCGGAAGACGAGAGCGCATTAGAGGGGTTTTAGGGTTTAGGGTTTAGAGTTGATGATAATGGGAAGCGTCAAACGCACAATTCAAGGCACTCGGAATATTTACGTGTCGGTCAGTTCGATTCACTTTTCATTCATCTGCCGTTTTCAGTGTACAAATACACACTAACAATCGATCGGTGCACAAATAAATGGGGGACGGATTCACGCTCGCCAGTCCTTTGCAAAATCGACGTGACAAGAGAACGAGAAGAGGCGAGATGTGCATATCGACGAGATGGTTGCTAAGGTTGTATTAGGGATTTCCAAGCTTGTCGAATGTCTGGAATTGACAGTCTGCGCCCCTCTACCTGTTGAATGCCCCCGTTGTGCGTTCTTATTTTGGCCCCTCCTTGTTGTATCCACCTCCCCCTCTACCCATCATAGGGATCCGCAGTACCCTAGCCAGTGCATGAGGTGCAACCTATCGCCAATAACAACAATAGACCAGAGTGGGTGATGCTGCAAGGAAAAGAATGAAATTAATGTCCTATATCATATCGATGATCTCAATCGAGGTAAGGATGATGGGCGACATGCGGACACACAAGAAAGGAGAGAGACAGGTTCTAGCAAATTATTGCAGTGGGTGGAGTTGTTTATTTCAGCTCTACTTCAGCCTCGCACTACTGCCCGAAATATGCCCCTTTACCGAGCAGTGAAGTAACCATTTCTTTTCTTTCCATCGGTGACCTAGGTAGGGTGTTGTCATTTTACTTGAGACTGCTCATACCACTTCATAGCTTGCCTCTCTTTTTACTCGTCTCTCGTGCTATTTTGCCTCTATTTTGCCTCTCTGTTTAACTGAGCACGAAGTAGACATGTTCAAATGGAAACCTATGTGAATGTATAAAGTTAAAATACACAACAGCCGACGCAAAACAGCGCTAAAAAACAGAGAGAACAGTGAAAGCAAATGCTCTCGCAAGTCAAAAACAGGCATACGGAGGAGCTCATTGCTATGTTGATTGATTGCTAGATCGATTTCGAGAAAGCCATGCCATCATTCAAAATAATTCCCAGCAACACGAGCTTCAACTGACACTTGAGCACGCTATGATGAAACATGCGTTCAGAGTTGTAGGGTGTCGCATGTTTTAGGGTTTACCAATCCCACTGATAATGAAGACAGTCCGCTTAACTGCGAACTGAGAAAACAACACGAGAGACCATAGCAACGCCTACTAAACATAATTTCTTCTTAACAATGACCCTGCACCCTAAAACACCCCGGCATTCGCGCTGTTTACGGACTATACTATTGTAGACAACGCACTCGGCCACCTATCACCTGCAGTCTTTGCAATGAACTCTGACAATTTGAAAATTATCATATTAATATTAATCTTTTGGTTATCAGTTCGCTCGTTATTATTAAACCTTTGCCTTATTGGTTGGCGCACATATGATTCTACACTGCTATCCCTACTAGCAACACTGATAAGCCCTAATGAAAAAGACAAATCACGGCTATGATAGTATCGGAGCTAACAAAAATGATTGAACACTGAGACTGGTGATAGAACGCACCTTCATGAAGAGGAGCAAGCTGCTGGCCAGCTGCGGGGAAAATACAGGCAATCAGTGAAGAAATCTTTGACGAGCGGAAGGTCTTGCAATCTCTTGTTGAGGGACGGCGGGGGATGGAGGGAGCACCGACCAACATCACATAAGCTCCTCTGCTGTCGGTCCACTCTTGAGCATGTCCGTCTCTTGCGAATGTCTTCCGCGTCGCTATGACAGCTTAAGCTACTCCACGGCGAGGCTATGTCGGCGTCCTCATTCATCATATTTCATGTTTCACTTGCATCACAATACTACCCTCCACACAGAAGTCGTCCCTTTCCATATATAGCCAAGTTCCAAAGGAGTGATGATGGACACGACTCGATGCACTCTGCACTCTTGTTCGCTCCCCACCTACGCATCTTCGCACTCCCCACAAGCTACGCATCTCCCCCACCGCCACACACATTACTCGGCAGCCCGCTAATCCAACCTGTCAAAACATCAATAATTGGCCTCGCAGCAACCGACGCTCCAAACTCTTCCCTCCATTACCCTTCCCTGCTTGCCCTGGCTTATATATTCACCCTCTTGCTGCCGCCTGCCTCGCTCGGGCTGCTGTATACGTAGTGGGTAGTAAGCGCTCCGCCCTCGACATGCTTCTCCATCCCATAAATCACTCCCGCGCCGTACCAATCCAGTTCGTCAAGTTGTCACGTGGTCCCTTCCCATCACTGAAATCTAAAAACCGACGACCCATATGTGATGCTACCTTGCGAAGCGCTAATACAGCGGCCAGGGAAGAGCCTGAACTGCCTCGGAGCAGGAAGACGCAGGCTAGCAGTTGTAGATGTCGTTGGAAGACGTCAAAACGATAGGTCGTAATAAGCTACTTCGTCTCATCGAATGGATGTCGATAGATCGGCGGCCACGACTGATGTAGAAGTGCAGTGTAGTCGACCCCGATGAAGATATATGACGGCTCATCCTCTTCCGTCGTCGTAGGGCCCGGCTTGGGTTCGCACACGACGCAAGGACATACATTTGCAGAATAACTTGGGAGGGACATACATACTGTGATAGTATATGGACATACGGCGGACCTCTTTCTCTGCTGGACAGTTCATCGAGTATGGCCGTATGTACATCGGCCCTGGAACGCTGCACCAACATCACGTCCAAGATATAGCGGTGATCATCATCGGCGGTAAATTTGGCCTGCAGCGGGAATGAGCGGGCGTGCGCGGGTGCTTCCGGCCGCCGGACTACGATGACGTATGATGAAGCTGCTGGCGATATATAGTAACGGACTGCGTTGCTGCCATAGCTGAAGAAGGTAGTAAAAGTAAGTGCATATAGCAACGATGGACAGACCTCATCAACAGACGCGTAGCCACGACGTAGACAGCCGAAGTGGCAAGTTGTAGACATATTTCTCGAAAAACAGCCGGTGACGTGGAGATGGTTCTTCACGTAGGTGCACGTCGCATATCGCCTTCATATTCAATGTCGTCCATGCCCGATCGCGGCAGGATGATATGGCCCGAGTACATAGTGACGAGTGATATCCTAACCTTCATCTGACAAAAGATCCGGAAGCAAAATGCTCGCCTTATGGGCATCAGTTCCTCGCTCCTCGCTCGGAGTTGGTTATTGGACATTGGTGCTGGCGGTCGTCATCATCTGCGTAACCAGTTCAGTGCGTATACAGCAGGCGCGCATCACGCGAGTGTACTGTATGTAATAAAAGCGCCATATATACTGTGCCTTGTTGCGCTGCGCCGTATTCTGAGAAGAGTGTGCATGCAACCTTGGCGCCATCTATATACGGCAGGTCCAGCAAGAAGGAAATCACAGTTAGAATCGGTGCCACGAGACAGAGAGAAACGCACGTCGCCGACATACTTGTATATAGTCGTCGTTGCCTGTTCGATATTTATTCGACAATCGCTCATGCCGAAAAGCTAAGAACTTTCATGGTTACAAACAAAAGAAACAACAGTAGAATAAAAAAGGCAAACTAAGATCTGCGCGGTGCTGAACAACGCGTTTCATACTATGAAAGCGAATGAACGCGAATTAGTAGCCGCACTCTCACTAAGATAACCACATTGACACCATACGACCCTGCTGCCACTTGCCTGCGTGCGTGCACATCACTAAATAAGCATCATCCCTCGGCGGGTGAAAGTCGTTGAGCCCAACTATTCATACGAAGTGAGTTACACACGCTATTACGCTGCTGATGGAGCTCCGGACGGACGTATAAGAACTTGATGAAGAATAAGCGCAATAAATGATATGTCAAAAGGTGCCCACGCGTATAATAGGCCGATGATATGAGTGGTCAATAACATAGCGATGATAGCATGTACAGCGATAAATGTCGAGTAGCCGACGAGCAGCGTGGGACAGGCGAATATTAATAAGCGCTGCTGCTTGAAAACCCCTGGTTCGGGAAACGACGGTCCGACTGCTGGAAATCGAACAGTCGCAAAGAGAAGCAAGACAATATCGAGATTGTACTAAAACTGCGAATTTATCATTATTTGTTGTCTCCGTGTCACAGACTTACGGAGCACGGCCGTCGGCACATACAGCGACGTGTTAGGCATCCGGCGGCGCATTTTTTTCTAAAAACTATTGGAAATATTAGGTGCGTCGATGTGTCGCCAATAAGCCACGAGTAGTATTATGGAAGGACGTTTGGCAAACATTCGCATTGCTGCACATGTGCACGGAAAGCCGACGAAAATCGGACGACAACGGAATACTGCCTACGCACGGCATAAATATGCACCGAGAAGGGAAAATGATCCGAGAGTACGAGCTGCCCGACGACGTCGTCTCCATATCGTCTGCAGAGCATTTCTTACATAGAAAACCAGAAAACACGGATTGAGAAACAGGAAGCAGGCGCTATAACCTGTTCCGGAATATCCAACTCTTCGTTCGAGCTATCCAGGTCTTTGAGTGATATGGTCATCGTGACCATACAGACACAATCTATAATCTAATATTGCATGAATCATATCATATGTCGATAAAATAAAAGCGGGAACAATTTTACTCAAGACCCAATCCAGAAGGGGCGCAATAGAGAGGGGCTCGAAGCCACGGCGGTGGGATACATCGTACAGAGAACAGACATATGTATATAGAGCAATATGAAGAGACATTCCGATAAAGCCTTACATTTCGCCTTCATGCATGGCCGTGACATCTATATATGACACAAGCATCAATAATAAGCACTTAAGCAGAGCTAACGAAAGCACTCTACTACGTACAGGCTTGTCTAAAAACAACGCCCGACGACTGCTGAATCGACATAACAGTGAGAGAGAGGAAAACTACGAGGTTGCTTGCTCGAATTATGTTGTATATAGAAGGACGCACCGACTCGGCAAGCCGGCCAGTTTCGAGAAATTGCTGACACGTACGCCTAATAGGCAAATACTCGGTCTCTCCGTGAGCTAGATTTACATATATATTTGAGGCCGCAAGTCATTGTCGCGGAGGACTACTAGCAGATAGAGATCACTCAAGTCGCTACTCACCGTAGGTCGTCCTTTGTCGAAGAGTAACACGTTACATTGTGTATACGTGCTTGCATATTGTTATTGCAACAGCCAGCAGCATCCCGCCCGGCGGGTTTTCAGCCGCAACATCTGGACAGGGCGTCGAGGCTTCACTGCATATTGCAACCTCCACTACGGTAGCAGTGGTGTGTGCTGTCTTACAGTGCCGTGTGGAAGCGAGCGTCGCTTTATATTCCGTCACCCGACGCGCTTGTAGTCTTCCACTGCCTTCACGGCGACGTAACCTGTTTGGCTGACGCGGGGTTGCGCCGGAGCGTGTGGCGGAATCAGGCAGCGATACACGCATCGACGCTCACCCCTCGTGTGCCCTCGCTCCGATGGATATGATTTCCCCCATTTTAATATCCATCAACGAATCAAAGTTAATAAATTGGTTTGGCTACGGTATACTTGTGCGGATATTTCCGCCGTATAATGGTACGGGCACAGAAATAACTCGCTGACGCAGCCGTCATAAACATAATTTAGATTTGTTTTTCCGGTACCCGTGCCCCACGGTACGCGCATTATCTGCTCTAATTCACAAATATCATACGAGTCCTGCAGTTCACGTACAGGAGCACGCGTTATATCATCCGGAGCCGAAAATAATCATGAGCAATATTATAGATTTCCCGGATGATGCGATGCTGTTTCATGCGCCGGTTCGTGCTGGATTGCGAACGCGTGGCCGATATTATTATTTATTGATCTGGCAGCGGGTCAGTACCTAGTCAGCCACCGAGGCAGTTAGTAATATGGCGTATACTCGAATCGCGAGGCTGTACCTGTACCGCACCAGGTCATCAGTGCAAATGGATTACAGGAAATAGAGATGAGCACGGACAGGGAAATGGGGGGGGGGGGGGGGGGGGGGAACAAAAGGGCAAGCGTGACAAGAGGATCACGGAATCCAAAACACGGCAAAAGGAAGCACTACATTGTGCATAAACCTAGCGCAGATTAGACTAAGGAAACTCCGAAGGCCGCGCCGAGAATGCAACACCAGGAGGCAACAAGCGGCGTCAGTGCAAGTATCGCGATCTTTAGTTGACATTACGGATTTCCCATTTTATAGTTGACAGTTTACCGCCGGTTTTTGGGTGAACTTTGCAACCATCCGCGAAAGATTTTAGTTGACATTGCGCTGCTGAACTTACCTATGCTGGGTTTTGATGTCCGTCTGAGAACAAAAAATACACGAAAGGTCCGAATTAATATCCCAAACGGAAGTGAACGCACCATTTACAACCGATTGGAACTTACTCCTTTTTGGTTTGAGCGTGAAATTTGCCAGACTAATAATACCAGGCGGAGCATTTCCTTTACTCATCAAACATTCTTACAAGAAAAGGCAGTGGAAACCGCCAAGCAAAAAAGATAGAGGAGCCTTTTCCGTCTGGCAAATCCCCGTTCCACAAGCGAACTAGTGCCGCCTTGTTCTCGTTTTAAAAAGATACCGACTCCCGGTCACAGTACTCTAGTCGCCAGGACAAATCTACTAAGACGCCATTCGGGATGAGGTCCATGTATCCCCGCCGCGATGCACGGAAGCATCCTTCCCTTCCGCTCCCCTCCCAGGTGTTGATTCACCCCACCTTTGCGCACTCGCTACCCGTACCTCTCTTCCCTTATCTACGTTGCACGAACAATGTTTCCCTTGTTTCCAAAGTCTATGGCACAGCTTGTACAAGTTATTCTTATCTAAGTACTTATAGATGAGTATCTACGGGTTTACGGCGAAAGAATAATAAATATTCGATTATGAAGTGAACCATAATACCCCGGTTTAGTGCCTTGGGAGAATGGGTGCTCACGTACCACTTCTTTGGTACGTACACCACGAGCAGAGGGATTTTTCAGCGCGTCCACACTAGTTCGTAAAAATTCAAATTAGGGAGTGGCTACAAGAAGAACAAGATGAGCACGGACAGGGAAAGTGGGAGGGGAAACAAAAGGGCAAAAGTGACAAGAGGATTACGGAATCCAAAGCACGGCAAAAGGAACGCACTACATTGTGCACAAACCTAGCAGATTAAACTAAGGAAACTCATAGGCCACGCCGAGAATGCAACACGTGGAGGCGACAAGCGGCGCCTCACGCGCCGCTCGAGGAAGCACGGGGACGCTTGCGGCCCATGGCGCGGGTGAACAACGCCGTGGCAGTAGAAGGCATCCCACCCGAGGAAGAAGCGGCCTCCACGCCATCCGCAGCGGCGGACAAACCGCGCAAGACGTTGTCCGCGTGAGCAACATGGATGTGGCGGTTAGCGTTCTAAAGCTAACTGCTAGCACAAATCTGTTTTGTTCTGTTCAGTTCTTTCGCTGCTGGATGTCAAAGCGATAGTGCAAATGGGAGATGATGAGAGGATGTTTCACTGCTTGTACTTTAGCAGTATCTATTGTAATTGAACAAAGGAATTGTTAAATGGTTATGTCACCTCCCTCTGCCGCACTTGGCTTAAATAGCTTTCCGCCGAGATAGCTTACGCCTGCTCACACTCGCTTACGTGTCAAGCGTTAGGGTTTTCCAACTTTCGTCAATAGTCTAGCGACGCGGCTCGACTGGCATGGAGAATCACGACGTTGCTCATTGTGCATCGGAAACCTCGCTTGGGCGCGTCTTCTGGCTAGTTAGATTAATTGTGCGTACCTGTACGTACCGGGAGGTTTTGGTCGTATAGTACGCATCAGAACCCTCGCTAATATTGCAGTAGCGACGTACCCACGTTGTACGTCCGTCCGATGGAAAAGCACGAATAATTGGAATTAGTAACGAGTACATGTACAATGCAATGTAATGTACTGTTGGAGGACTATACTCATCACATGGACGGCGGGAGAGACCTTTCGACGCTAGGAGGCCAACAACTTGCCCACTTGCATCCCGTTAGATGCGGCTGTGTGCTTGGCTAGCTCCGTCAAAAAGCCTTGGCGTGGCCGGAAAATTCCCACAAGAAATGCATTCTGTGACACGCCGTTCTTCCATAGGACTCGATTTCCAAATGAAATCTGAATTTGGAGGCATGCATCCAAAATGGCGGCAATTCTACCGCCATGCATCCATCGCACCGACACCTCTCGCCAACTGCGCATCGAATAAAAGGTAGAGGGTGGGCCTATACATGTGTTATGCGCTAATACAAGGGTACCACATGCATACCATGCCACCCGGGTTTTATTTTTACTCGTATGAATCGCATCCACATTGAAAATCGTCCTCCGCACTGGCAAAGGACATTCTACTAACAATCCATCCGTCTAGAAAAATAAGGGGCAAATTGTCTAGTCGTTTGCAAATCGATGGGACAAGAAAAAGAGACCACATGTGTTCATAACCATGAGATAATTGTTTGGGTCTTAGGGTTTTCAAGTCGATGGGACAAGAAAAAGAGACCAGATATGTTCATAACGATGAGATAGTTGTTAAGGTCTTAGAGCTTTCCAAATTTGCTATTGTATTCTTTGAAATTGACAGTCTGCCCCTAGTTGAATGCCCCCGTTGTACATCCTAGTTTTGTTCCCCGTTGTTGTATCCACCAACCCCTCTACCCTACCGCAGTACATGAAATGCAATCCATCGCCAGTAACAACAACTGACCAGAGTGGGTGATGCTACATCCACAAGGAAAAGAATGAAATCGACGATCTCAGTCGAGCAAAGGATGATGGGCGACATGCGGACACACAAACAAGCAGAGAGACATGTTTAAGCAAGTTATTGCAGTGGGTGAAGTTGTTTATTTCAGCTCTACTCCAGCCTCGCACTGCCCGAAAGACACCCCTTTACCGAGCAGGGAAGTGGCTATTTCTTTTCTTTCCATCGGTGATGTAGGGTGTTAACGTAAACCGTCGTTATACAACATCCGACGCAAACCAGCGATCGGTGAAAGCAAATGCTCTTGCTAATCAAAACATGCATACGGAGGACCTCATTACTACGTTGATTGATTGCTAGCTCGATACTTGAGCACGCTATCTATGATTCAACGTGCGTTTTGAGCTTTCAAGCGTTATATGTTTTAGGGTTTAGGGACAATGAAGATTATACTGCGAACTGAGAAAACAACATGAGAGACCATACCAACGCCTACAAAACTTTATTTCTTCTTAACAATGACCGTGCACCCTAAAACACGCCTACATTCGCGTTCTTTACAAATTATACAATTGTAGGCAAAGCACTAGGCCTCCTATCACATGTGGTCTTCGCAATGAACTCTTGCAATTTGAAAAGTATCATATCAATAGTCTTTTGGTTATCACTTCGCTCGTTATTATCCACAAACATTTGCCCAAGCTGGCGCACATATGATTCTACACTATCCCTACCAATACCATTGAGCCCTAATGAAGAAGACAAATCACAACTTTTTTATCCGAATTAACAAAACAGTGGGACACTTCGCGTGAAAGTAGTAACGTAACTCGCGGGCATCGATATCGGCCTACACCTCGGACACACCCACCTCCTTACAGACAGCGCATGCTCACTCCACCTTATCCAAGGCTTCATGAACTGCCCATCCGCGTACGGTCATCACATCCACCGCGGCACACTTGACTCAATCACACAAACCCTCAAACACACGATGCACATTAGGCATTCGCACCCATCTCGGCAAAGTCAAAGCTCACAATGACTCTCTCGGCAACGACCTCGCCGACGCTCTCGCTAACCAAATGGCAGACGGCCACGCACCCGACACGACCTACACCGCCGGTTTAGACGTGTCTATTGGCACATGGACATTGCCATACACACTCACACCTCAAACCCTAGAAGAACCCACACCCCACAGGTACACTAACCTCAAAACCGACGCACACACATAGAGCACCAAACACACCCATACGCCCCTCCCACGAACCACCAAACACGGCGCCCTCCTCGCCCGCGCCGCTGCGGACCGGGCGGACTTCACTTTCCACAAAACACACACATCACTAACCAATGTTCAATTCACACACAAGCAAACAAGAATTCATGTGGGGAATACACAACACACGCCTCCCTTCACACAACCCCACCCTGCGCTGCCCCCTGTGCGGTCAATTCACAAGCAACAGCTTCATGGCAGGTAACTGCCCCTCTATGTCCGGACTCAGACATGACCGCCACAACATCGCGCTGCAACTCCTCCCCTCCCTCTTGGAATGCCACAACGGCGGTCGGTGGGAAACCATAACGGCAGACTTTGGTAACAAGCCCATGAAATCATTAACATCCACCACACTCATCCATACACCCTTGATTGCCACCCCCCTCCCCCCTCCCACATGCCCACCCGTCTAGTTGTTGTTGACGAAGGCCACTCGCCCGACTCCCTTAGCACATGCCATGCCGTCTTACATGAAGATTTACTCCCATCATCGCTGATGTGGCGGTTAGCCTTCTCAAGCTAACTGCTAGCACAAATCAGAACTAATATGTTTAGTTCTGTCTGCTGCTTAATGTCATAGTGACATTGCAGATGGGAGATGATGACAAAATGTTTCACTGTTTGTGTTTTAGCAGTATATATATTGTAATTCAGGCGCCCGCCGGCGGCGTAGCGGCGGCGGCCCCGGAGAGGAGAGCGCTCGCAGGCCCGTCGGCACCTACCTCTACCTCCACGCGATGGGCGCTATTAACCTTGTAGCCGTGCCATGCATGGCACGGTAGGGGGCTAAACGAGGTACCGACATCTACGATCCGAGGGATAAGCAACTGTCGGGAAGCCCGGTACGGAGGGTTTTGGAAAACATAATATCCGTACACCGGCACAAGGATCTCCCGCTCGGCCAGTCCGATACGTCTTTTCCGCGACTAAATACTCGCAGATACTCTCTCGACGATGGGGCGGGGACGGCGTTTGCGACATATATTTTGGCGAAGAAGGGTACGGACGGATCGGCGGAGGGACGAGGGTGTTGGAGATGGCGGCGGACAGCTGGGAAGCACCGCTAGGGCACGGCGCTCACTAGAAGTCGCCAGCCCTGCGAGAGCCTTAAGTCTCCCCTGGGGGCGAGGCATGATGCTACGTAGGAAGGAGGTGGGTCGCAGCCAGGGGGGCGGCACGGTCTGGCGGCGGCGGTCCTCATGATCACTTGCCGCCGGAAAAGCCCGGTACGGGGGATTTTGGAAAAATTCCCGTACCCATCATCTGTTGAGGACCGGCGACTCGATCCATGTGTTCTTCCAACCCCTTCCCTAGTCGGTACCCGGTTATCGATAGGCTGCCTCAGGCAGTGTGCCTAGGGTTATCATAACGGCACACTGCTCATAATGGCGGCCCCCTAACAACGTGAACCACCGGGGGAGGGTAAGGACGGCCATAGCGCGATCAAATAGGTGTTAAAAACAGACGGAACAAGGACATGGGACAAGAGAAAATCTGGCTCGGAGGCATGAGAGCTAGCCGGACACCGTCTGCAGCCTAGTCATTTTCTCTTCTCAGCCCCCGAAGGAGGAGAGAAGACTCGGCTAGGTGGCGCGCTGCGTCGAGAGGAGCAGCTAATACCTCGGGCGGGGTTGAGCACGGATCGAGACGGGACAGACGACGACCTAAGCGAGGAGGGTTTTTCACCTGCCTTTCCCCCCTGGCTCCGGCACGACTTGAGTCGCATAGGAGCCGAGGTCAGGCAGGTTCGACTCGACTAGCTCAAGCTCAACAACCTTGCTGATCAGCGACCCCGCAGCGGCTGGAGCAGGCCGCGTATCGTGGAGACCAGCGACACTTTTTTTCATTTCATATTGTATCCAAAAAATTACGTAAAGATCAAAAAATAATAAGTACATGGTTATATGTATGTTTTGGACGGTATCGTCACTGCCAATGGAGAGGTTGGGATTAGTGGTTAACGGTCTACTCTAGCATATAAGTCCACAAATAACTAACGTTAAACGGGGGGGGCTAGAGACAGCAGCCGGTTTATATTGATATTGTTGTAAACAATTTCATTTCATATTGTAATTGAACAAAGGAATTGTTAAATGGTTATGTCACCTCCCTCTATTGCACCGGGCTTTAATAGGTTTCTGCCCAGATAGCTTACACTTGCTTGTCTCGCTTACGTGTCAGGCGTTAGGGCTTTCCAACTTTCGTCAATAGTCTAGAGACGCGGCTCGACTAGCATGGAGAATCACGACGCGGCTCATTCTGCATCGGAAACCTCGCTTGGGCGCGTCTTCGTCTGGCTAGTTAGATTAAGTGTGCGTACATGTACGTACCGGGAGGTACTGGTCGTATAGTATGCATTAGAACCCTTGCTAGTATTGCAGTAGCGACGTACCCACGTTGTACGTCCGTCAGATGGAATAGCACGAATAATTGGAATTATTAACGAGTACATGTACAATGTCGTGTAATGTACTTTGTTGGACTGTACTCGTCACACTCGTACCCTCCCCCTCTTGACCGATATGTGAGGCCGCCGTGAGACAGACCTTCGTGGTAGAAGCTCCTTTACTGAAGCAGTTACTGGGACTCAGGAATGCGCGCTGGGTGAGCGTACATGAAGTCGATGTACGCCTGAGTCTTGGCAAACTTGTGCCATTGGGGCGTCTCCAAGAAATCTTGTAATGCCATTGTTCTGTGTACCTCGTTCAACTGGTGCCAGACATGTGGAATGTCGTCATCATGGAAGTGCGTCATGAAGGGCAAATATTTGCCTCGCCGTTCAGGTAACGACTTGATGCACACAACAAAGATGTGCGAGACATCAAACTCCTCGTCGTCTCCTTCATGAACAGTTACTGAGACAAATGGTCGTAGTGGAACGGTAGAGCAGGGTCGTAAATTGTTCACATGGAGCACATGATGTAAGCGTAATGTCGCTGGAAGTTTCAATCTCTAATTGTGTTTCCCAATTTGCTCCTCCATTATAAAGGGTCCAAGATGTGTGTCTCTGAGTTTCCTTTTAGGTTGTCCACGTAGAAGAAGGTTTGCTGTAACGACTGACACCTTGTCTCCTTTGACGAAGTGTGGCGATGTAGACGGTTCTATGCGCGCTTGCATCTCGTCCTTGTGTAGCTGTAACACAATGCGTACCATAGTATGTATTTCCAGTAACAATTGTAACCACTCTTTTGCGTCTTGCGAAACCGGAATTGACGATCGCATGCTAAACAACAGGTTTGGAGGCTCCTCAAGAGAGAACACAAAATTAACCTCAAACGGGGTGTGTTCAATTCCCAGTGCACGAAAGGCGATGTACGCAAATTCCACTTGCGGTAGCAAAGTCGTCCAATCAGAGCCGTCATAACAACAGAAGCAACGAAGAAGTTGTTGAAATGTGTTGTTCACTCGCTCTCAGGGTGTCGACTAGAAGACATGTTTAAGCGCGTTCCGAGGCGTCGCCAAAGTGTCCGCCAGAAGCCACTAATGAACTTCGGGTCACGATCACTGACAAGCACACGGGGTAGTCCATGTAATCGGTAGACTCCCTATAAAAACAAGGTTGCAGTTTCTTCGGCAGTAACAGTCTATGTACACGGCAGAGAATGGGCCATTCGAGTTAGATGGTCTACTACAATCAGTACACTGTTAAAGCCATTGCTCGCAGGCAAGTGTGTCAAGTAGTGAAGACCAACTGTGTGCCACGGTCTAGGTGGAACAAGCAATGGGTAGAGAGTCGCAGCCATATGCGGTCGAATCTTCGCTCGTCGACATACGACGCAACGCTCACAAACATCTTTCACATCTTGGCGAAGTAGTTTCCACCAGAATCTGTCGAGCGCTTTAGCAAGTGTGCTAGCAACTCCTCTGTGACCAGCTGGCGAACTTGCGTGCAACTCTGTGATCAATCTCAGTCGGAGCTCAGAGTTCAGCGGAATACAGAGGCGATCGAGGCGCCAAAAATATCAAGCTCATGCTTCTATCCGGCTGTCTTTCGTCCACTCACCCTTGCCCCATAAAACGAGTCTTGGGAGTACCCCTCGCGAATGAGATCAGCGAACTCAGGGCTCGGCTGCAACGCGTTAACTGTCAGTAAGTTTAACTATGCGTCTTCAAACAACAGCTGGGACTTCCGTCGTAATTCTCGATTTGACGGAACCTCGCCATCCCAAAATAATTGAACTGTAGCATGAGGTACGAAGTCTTGACGCCGGCTTAACGGGTCAGCTTCATTCAGAGCTCCCTTGCGATATGCAAGTGTCATTGAGCGCACAAACGGTTGCAAATCCCGCAGGTATCTCGCTTGCGGCTTGTTCATCATGTTGTTTGGTTGCCTCAGCATATGTCGCATTGTGTCGTGGTCTGTTACGACAAGGAACTGAGAGCACCCTTCAAGATAGCACCTCCAATGTTTGACAGCTTCGCATACGGCCAAAGCTTTTAAGTCGTTTACATAGTAAGTGTTACCACGCTCAGCTGGATTCAACTTACGCGCCCAGTAAGAGACTGGTTGAAGGCCTCCTCCTTGGTCTTGCAAAAGGACTGCGGCAATCCCCAATGTTGAAGCATATGTAGCCACGGTGAACATCGCGTCCGAGCTCACCTCCGGAAGGATCAGGCATGGCGCGGAAATGAGCCGTAACTTGAGAGTCTCAAAGGCTTCCAGACGGGCAGGCGTCAGTGTAACCTTATGTGGTTGGGACTTCCGCAGTAAGTCCGTCAATGGAGCCGTAAGGTCGCTGAAATGATGAATAAATCTGATATAGAAGTTGCAAAACTGCACGAAACTGCGAACCTCCTTCTGCGTCGTGGGCACTGGCCAGTCTGCAACGGCCTCGACTTTCTTTGTTGAAACAGAAATTTTACCAGCTGACACGGTATAGCCTAGATACTCCATCTCTTGAAGGCCGAAGAAGCATTTCTTGAGGCGTAACTTCAAGCCCCCCTCCTTGAATCGCTGTAAAACGAGACGCATGTGCTCCATGTGTTCCTCCAGAGTTCGACTGTAGATAGAGACGTCATCGAGGTAGACAGTAACGAACTTATGTAAAAAGTCGCGAAGAATGTCATTCATCATCCTCTGGAATTTCGCCGGTGCATTGCATAATCCAAACGGCATGGCGACCCATTCCATTCAGCCATCATGGGTTTGAATCGCCGTCTTGTGGATGTCCTTATCACGCACTCGAACTTGCCAGAAGCCAGAGGCGAGGTCGAGATGGGTGTAGAAGTTTGCGTCCTTAAGTTCGTCAAGCGTGTCGTCCAAACGCGGAAGTGGGTAAGCATCTTTACGCGTAACCTCATTAAGGCCACGGTAGTCAATGCACAGACGAAGCGAGCCATCATCCTTACGCACAAAAAGAATTGGCGAGCCGAACTCACAGTAATTGGGACGTACTAAACCAGCGTCCACGGCATCTTTGAGCTTTCGGTTCAGCTCAGCGCGTTCTGCAGGGGACAATCTGTTTAGCCGCTGACGTTTCATCGGGCCATTTGTTTCAACGGGATGATCCCACTGTCGGCTCACATGTGGAGAGTCCACGGGTTGCAATAACTCCGGGAAGTCATCGTAGAGTAACGACCGGAAGTTGTCACGTTGGTCTTTTGTTAGCTCCTCTCTAGTGTGAAATTCAGTTGGTTGGTCGGCGGTGGCGTAAGTTCAATTACGTAGAATTCAGCTTTACGTCCCTTGCTGCGGCGCGTCTTGCGCATGAGTTTCTGAAGTTTGGTAGAGGACATCAGGAGACATTCAGGACGTCGTTCCTCGAGTTGAGTATCCACTGTTGTGCCGTCCATCAGAGTAAATACCCTGGTAGAACCAAACTATAAAGAGGTATGTTCGTCGTCAAGCCATGGTAAGCCCATGATTAAATCAGCGGCACGTAAATCACGTAAGACGTAAAAAGTCCGTTGAAATTCGTGTCGAGCCAGCTCGAAAGTAACATCACAGACTGTCGAAGAAGTCACACGCTGTCCGTTAGCAAGGCGAACATGAGTCTTGGTTAAAGACTTTCGAGTCTGTAAAGCAAAGCGTTGTATGAAGTCCTCAAAAACGAAGTCAAGAGTCGCAGCGCAATCCACCAAGCCAGAAATCTGGTGTCCACCATCAGGAGTTTTCACAGTCAGCTCGGTTCGAATTAACGGTCGAGCTTCCGTGAGGTCATTCAGTAAAGATGTAGCTGGCGGAGAAAATTGTTGTAGCGTAGCGATGGACTCTTCCGTGTCGACAAGAGGTACATATACCGAGATGGGTTGGTCAGGTTCTGTAGGCGAAGCCGTTTGTAAATATTACAATTGTCGTAGTTCGGTACATATGTGGTACGTGGCCACATATGTCAACTATGCTAATTTCGGTGAGCCGGTAAAGCGCACGCCCAATACGCGAAAGGTCGCGGGTTCGATACCCGGTGAGTCCGATCATGGCATGTAGGCGTGTCACGGCCCGAGATGAACCCCCACCTTCCACATTGGTTTCGAAGCCGGGCTGCGGTCCGGGGAGAGTTCGGGGGGGGGGGGGGCGTGATAGTGTCGTAGTTCGGTACATATGTGGTATGTGGCCACATATGTCAACTATGCTTTTTCGGTGAGCCGGTAAAGCGCACGCCTAATACGCAGAAGGTCGCGGGTTCGATACCCGGTGAGTCCGATCATGGTATGTAGGCGTGTCACGGCCCGAGATGAACCCCCACCTTCCACACAATCGGCGTCGACTAACCACAGTTGTACATGCCAGGGAGCTGGAGCAACCACCTCATGCTGAGTTGGGTTCTCCAAGGACTGACGAGTGTAAGTCACCCTCTCAAGAATCGAATCACTCGGCGAAAAGTGAGGTAAGTCACCATGCGAGTTTAAACCCTCATCATCAGCATAGCCCTCTAGAGTAAAGTCGAATCGTGCGTGCATAGGTTCGAAAACATAGTCAACCAGCTTCCAATCCATCGAACGTCGTTACATGTTTACGGCTGTGTCTCTGCTTTGTCCGACGACGACGACCTGCCAAGCACGAGTGACGAGTGTGTTGGGATGTCGAGCGTGAGTCGACGACCTAGGTCGCTAACTGTGTTTAAGGACGAATAGTATATGTAGCCGGCTACTCGAGTTAGCTAGTAGAACAGCCATGCCACCATCAATGCTTCTTAGACGGCGGCACTCCAACTGCCGCGTTGCCGTGCAGTTCGGGGCATTGAAACAGTCGGTGTCCCTTCTTGTGGCACTTGAAACATTGTCCCTCCTCAATGTGCTTCTTGCGCTCCTCAGGAGTCAACGCATTAGCGATAGCACTGAAATCAATTCGGCAAGAGTTTGAAGAAGGTCGGCCACGACCACCACCTTGATTGCTTCCTCGTCCACGGCCACGACCACGGCCACCAACATTGCGCTTCCATATCTTAGAGGCTCCCACCAACGGGTCATCAAAGTTGCGCTTCATGGTTGGGTGGCCTCCTCCAAGCGTTGTAGATGGACCCACTGTAGACCTTATTCCGCCGAGTTGCGGTGAATATGTTACGACGTCGTTAAGGAAGTTTTGTAGTTCCACAAGTTGAACGTTGTAACCCCTCTGGAAGCGATGTGACTTAGCCTCAGTCTTCAACTCGAAGTTAGCCAGTCCATTGATAAAGCGAACACACTGAACATCAGCCGTAAGTTTCTGACGAGACCGACGTAAGAAGTCGTTGAACTGCTAGGAGTATATAGCGTAACTCATGCTTCCTTGCGTTAGTTTGAGCAGAGCGTTAATCGCATCATCTTGTATGTTTGGGAGAAAAGTCGTCTTTCGCAGCTCCGCGACAAGAAGGTCAAACGTAGACGGGATGGAGGCTTGCACTTTCCGGTTCAACCACCAATCGTTCAGATGTCCAGAAAACTGTCAAGTAACCCAAATAATTGAGTTGTACGAGTCAGCCGTAATTCCAATCAAAAGAAAGCGCCGAGGTTGCGCTTCGAGCCAATCCTCCAGGTCACGGGCATCTGCACTAGACTGGAATGGCGAGTTAACCGATGCTTTGCGCTGCGTCTCCGTAAGGGTCACAGGTAAGCCAGCCAAATTAGACGTAGGCATGGGAGTGCCCACTCGTAAATCAGTATGTGTCTCTCCACACAACTGATTGATGTAACCACGAATGAGAAGCCATACTGGGCCAAAATCAACCGACGAAAACCGGGGGTACGTGAAAAACTGTCTCGGGATAGTCGTGTCATCATGGAAGAGTGCATGGGACGTATACACTGCACGGCGGAAAGATTCCCATTGAGTCACGTAACCAAAGTGAAGTAACTCGCTCTTATGCTTCATGGCAGAAGTAACCCCGTCTTGGCGGGCGTAAGATTTAGACCACCGACATTGATTGTTTCCGGTACGGCGTAAGAACCATCTGGATTGATAGTCGACTGAGCTGTCACAGCATGCTCGAGCTGAGCAGGTGTACGCAAGTGGGTCGTAACGCACGGAACATGAACATAAGCCGAGTAGACGTAAACGAGATGTTGTCCGACAGGTAACGCGACACGAACATGTGCGTCACTCCACAGCGTCAAATCATCCGGAGTCATGATAAGGGCAGTTTCCTCATGCAACTCACGAACGCCAGCATCAACATGCTCTTCGTTAGCTGGGATTGAGCGAGCCGGAAACCAAGTTTTACTAGTACGAGGCTCACGTTGTAACACAAGCTTAACGTCGGAAAGCTTAGTCCCTCCTACATGGAGTACAACCACAACGTAACGTCCACGTCCAAGAGAAGCCATTCCGAGTCAATCAAGCAACGTCGAGCGAATCAAACGATAGCGAAAACGTGTGTCGACCAAAGAGCTCCGAAATCAGTGTGGCGGTTAGCGTTCTAAAGCTAACTGCTAGCACAAATCAGTTCTAATATGTTTAGTTTTATCTACTGCTTAATGTCAGAGTGACTGTGTAGATGGGAGATGGTGAGAGGATGTCTCATTGCTTGTGCTTTAGCAGTATATGTATTGTAATTGAACAAAGGAATTGTTAAATGGTTCTGTCACCTCCCTCTACTGCACTTGGCTTAAATAGGTTTCTGCCCAGATAGCTTACACTTGCTTGTCTCGCTTACGTGTCAGGCGTTAAGGCTCTCCAACTTTCGTCAACAGTCTAGAGCCGCGGCTCGACTAGCATGGAGAATCACGACGCGGCTCATTCTGCATCGGAAACCTCGCTTAGGCGCGTCATCTGGCTGGTTAGATTAACTGTGCGTACATGTACGTACCGGGAGGTAATGGTCGTACAATATGCATCAAAACCCTTGCTAATATTGCAGTAGCGACGTACCCACGTTGTACGTCCGTCCGATGGAAAAGCACGAATTGGAATTAGTAACGAGTACATGTACAATGTAATGTAATGTATTGTTGCATGACTGTACTCGTCACACTGAGAACCCCCGCACACAAACAGCAGGTGAGTTGAATGACGACTCGTAGGCTCCACATGCGCGTGCATAAGCCTCATTAGCTTCATAATATTGAATACATGCAATATCAAAAGCAAGGATACTAGGAGGCGAGGCACGTGGAGCTGAGAGGTTGTCATGACGCGTACCAACGGGAGAAAGGCGAGCAACTAGATCCCGAGCGGTATCATCCATGGGGTCACGGTCCGTCTGCTGGGGTGGGTGACCGGATGGCCGACATCTTCCAGTGGTTCAGTGGGAGAGGGGGGCGGGAGTAAAAGACGAGCAAATGGCGTTCCTCGGCATTGGTAGAGGGCAGACGACGGTACGGATGGCCATTTGGAGGACATCGTTCTCGTCGTCGGTGGAGAACATGTCGTCATAGTCGGAAACGAGGCTCGGGCAGTCATCGGTATCATATGAGAAGGGACTATGGCTGGCATCCAGTTGGCAGCCGTCTGGCATCGTGTGATGAGCACGGAAGTGTGTGACAACATCGCGGTAGGTGAAGAGCACGCCACCACCGTAGGTGATAGAGGTGACCTCGTTATCGTCGCAGATGTCATCCATGAGCGCGTGTGGAGATGGCACGGAGAGCGAGGTCTCGTGAATGGGGGGAGTTGTGACTGGGAAGGTGTCGAAGAAGAACACATCCGCGGCAGCAAAGGGGGTGGCGTCTATCGCAAGTGGTGTCTGAACTAGACGTGCTTGCATAGCCTAGGGAGCCCCAGTCGGTGAAGGAGGCGCGACATGAGTTTGGGGGGTAAAGGCAGCAACAACCACTGTTTCAATAGGGGCTCCATTGTCAGTTTTTATTTTCTAATCACGTTGGCGTTTGTAGTTGTTAGCTCAAACGTGTCCGCGTCTGTCGCAGTATGTGCAGATAATGGGCCCACGACCATCGTGCCCACGGCTCGGGCGAGTTTAGGAGGCTACCATTGCTGCCACCGATTCAGCGAGAGACTTCATTTGGGCTATTAGGGTAGAGAACTGAGTAACAATGGCCTCCTGAGTCACCACGGCATGAGTAGGTGGTGAAATAGCTTCAGCCGGAAAGGCCGAGGCGGGGACGTCCGCATGAGTTGAGACGATAGGCATGGAGTCACGGACATGTTGAACAACATCATCAAGGGTGAGAGCGTCGACAACACCCTTAGAAAGGACTTAAGCAGCAGTCTTGAATTCCTCACGAAGCCCCTGAATAAAGGCGACAATGAGGGTAGACTTGACAGGGGGCTTGTGGAGCTGCTCGAGCTCCATGCAAACGTGGTTAAGGCGGTTCTCGAAGTCAGTGAGATCCTCGGCACGCTGCATCGGAAGATACATTGCCTGATTCAGAATTTTAGAGCGGAACCTGGGGAACGGGAGAAATGGAGCAAAAAGCTAGTCGACAGCACGTCGACCACGGTGGGGGTCGTCACTCGACACGAACCGTAGAAATTTAGTCTTGGCTTGATTATCTTGAATTGCTTGAGTGAGTATCGACATGACACTCGCATGGTGTTGAACGGAGCAAGCCGAGGTCGGCGACCAAAAATCAGTAAACCATGGTATGTTACAAACTTCCGCCTTAAAATGTAACCACAATACTAAGAAGGTAGTAGGGTCCTTGGCATCCCTGAGCGTGAGGTGCTCAAAGTCCTTATGTCGTAGAAGGGAAGAGACGGCTGGGATATCAGCCGACCAAGAGTCTCGGTAGAATACAACAGTATCACCATCATAAATCGAGGGGGAGTCATCGTGTCTTCGAGTCAGGTGCGAGTACGGAAGCGCAAGATAAGATGATCCAATCGTCACAAGGCGACTAGAGAAGAGTCCAATGGATGAACGTGTCGAGGAGCTCGACATATAGAGGTGTCAAAGCGCCACAGTTGAAGATGGTTGCAGTGAATAGCAACTAGCAAGAGGCACATAGGCCAGTCCTCAGAGGGACAACATAAGGGCAACACGGACACCACTTAAGGCTAAGTATAGGAAGACTCCCAAGTAGAAGGGCCCATAACCTATCGAAACTACAGACTTAAGTAAGGTGTGTGTGTGTGTGTGTGTGTGTGTGTGATGCAAAAGGAGGTTGAGACTCTTGAATCGTGAGGGAAACAAGGAAGTGAATTACAAGTGGAGCTGCAAGCTCATGTCTTCAGCTAATTTGTTCTAGTATTTAGTGACATGTTAGCATGACCTTTGTGAGACGTGTCCTGTCGATAAGAAACTAAGAGGGCTGTGTTGACACCCTCCTTTAGAGAAACTGCGCATCACCTCGGTGGTTGCGCAAATCTGGTGGTCGTGTTTAGTTGACTGTCTGTTCAGATCACACATCCGATCTGAACAGTCACTGTGATAATAGACTAGATATTTTCTACATCAGTCCAGTACATTAACTCCCTATTTTGCAGTACTTAGTTTTAGTCTTGACTCAGGCACTTTCAACAGGCAGACGTCGATCAGCTCGCGTCGCGTCGGCACGACTGTAGAAGTATTGCTTACAAGACAAAACGTAACATTAAAAAACAACTGCTGCAGCTGCTGCACCGAGAGTAACAGGAGCGCAGTCTGATGGGCGGTAGCCATCCTGCCACTTCCCCTTTCCATCCATCCAGGATCGAAGCAGGAAGGCTCTGTTCGTCAGCGAAGTTGATTAGATGTTTCGTACACTCCACGCCACGCGAGGCTTGCTTGCAGGCCGCTCTGCGGTGCTTCCTTCCGCCGCCACAGCTTTGCTGTCGAGTCTACCTTCGTTTGGTAGCCCGCCCACCTCCGCATGCGCCACACCGACCGCTGCCTCAGCGAGAGGCGTGGGTACTTTCAGGGCTGTCATCGTTGGGAGTGGACCAGCGGGGATGTACACCGTACAGAGGGTGAGTGAGTCTTCGCACGTTCCGCTAGCAAACTATTTGTGAGTTTGTGTCGTCCTCATTCCTCAACCGGTCTTCCGAAACACCTCGTGTCGAAAACCTGGCGCACAATACAGACGATGGGTCAAATTATTGGACCCAGGGTTTCCGACGGTCTCCCCAGGGGTGAAGAAAATACAATAGAACAAAACGTGTATTGCCTTTCTGCGCCGTTGACCAGTTGACTGTATGTACTGCCCAGCGCAGTTGTTAAAGCAGTACGGCGATGATGTGACGGTCGATGTGCTGGTGAGGACGGAACTCCCCGGGTCTGCTGCTACCTTGCACGTCTTTCCTCTCCGCACTTACATCGACTGACATTAGCGCACCCGTGCGGTTGGCGCGTTGTCTTTTCAGGACCGACTGCCAACACCCTTTGGACTGGTGCGCTCCGGCGTGGCGGCGGATCACGCCGAAACAAAGGTGCTTGTGTCACTGCCCTAATACATTTTCTCTCACCCACTCATCCATCCATTCACGACGTCAGGCCTGCGCGTTACTTACCTACTGTCACCTGAACTCGTTCGTCGACTACAACCAAGTTTGTCAGACTTTGCATCCACTCAACATCACACCACACCACACCACGAGCGACTGACACCCCTACTGTCTCCTCTCCGCCTTCAGAACGTGACGAACCAGTTCTCGCGGATCCTGAGCGACGCGAGAGTTCGATATTTCGGCAATGTCCACGTCAACACCCATGTCAAAGTTGCGGAGCTTCAACAGCTGTACCACGCCGTGCGCCCCCTCTCCACCCCCGGGTAGCACCACCTCACCAACGGTACCATTCGCATCAAGCCTCGTGCACTGCCCATCGTGACGCAGGTGGTGCTAACGTGCGGGACGGAGGCGGACAGGCGGTTGGGCATTATCGGCGAGGTGATATTACCACTCGAGTCCTTGCTCTGTCCTCAAAATCTAACTCGAGTGCCTCGGACATACTCGGTAGCAGCTCCAGCTGACTACCTCTACGCCAAACTTGAACACGGCCTAGCTGATGGCACTCGCTGCCGCTCTGCCGTTTCCAGGAGTTAACGGGAGTGCTGTCCGCGCGAGAGTTTGTCTGGTGAGCCTTCGTCGTGATTTCTTGCTTTTATATCATTCAACCAACTCAAAGCCCACGACACACTGCGCCCGCGCCATGAATGCTCCTTTGCCTCTTGTATCCTATTGCCTCGCATGCTTGTCCGTCACCCACCCACTGCCAGACTCACGTGCTTTTTTGTGCCTGTCGTCGTGCGGGGGGGGGGGGGGGGGGGGGGGAGTAGGTGGTTCAACGGCCACCCCGACTGCGCGGACCTGCCGATAGACCTTTCAAAGACGCGCTCTGTGGCAGTGTTGGGCCTCGGAAATGTGGCACTGGACTGTGCCCGAGTATTGCTGCGGGTAAGGAATCTAGCACCTTGGGGGGGTGTGTGTGTGTGTGTGTGTGTGTGTGTGGTGCGAGGGTGGGTATGGGAGGGAGCGTGTGTGCTTTGTCTGTGTGTGTGTGAGGAAGAGAGTGAGGCAGTGGATCAGTCTTTTGTCTTCTATGATTGTTATTTTCGATGAGTGTTATTTTGTGGCTCAAGTGCCGGATTTAGACGAACATCATGGGTGGAGGAGGAGGCCAGCCCACCTAGCGTTGTTGAGTTCTGCTCCAGCGGTGCTGTGTGTGTGTGTGTGTGTGTGTGTGTGTGTGTGTGTGTGTGTGTGTGTGTGTGTGTGTGCGTGTGTGTGGGTGTGTGTGTGTGCTAGAGTCAATTATTGAAGCACTGTTTTGTCTTTGCGGCATTTATGACTATCAGTTTTAGATGGGTGTTGTTTATATATATATACATTACAATTTTTTGTGGTTCGAAAAATGGATGGAGGAGGTGAGGGGGGAGGGGAGGTCAGCCCACTCCGCGCTGTTGCGTGTTCACTCCTGCAGCGCCATTTGTTTCTGCGTGCAGGACCCCACCGGCCCGCTCGCCGCCACCGACATTTCGGCCGGCGCACACAAGGAGCTCTGCCGCAGCGCTGTGGAAGCGGTGCACATTGTGGGGCGCCGCGGCGCAGTTCAGGTGCGGTGTGTGGAAGCGCGGCAGACCAAACAAACGAAATGAAAGTGTCACCAAGCGAAACAAAAAACAGCACACAACACACACTGCAACAAACACACTGTGAGTGGAGGCGATGATAGCCTAACGCTGTGCCGCGTCCTGTCCTTTCCCTTTCTGCTCCCCCGCCAACAATCAAACAAGTTCAGGCTCAGTTTACGGGAATGGAGCTGAAGGAGCTGCTGTTTGAGATCCCCGGCATCCGCACCTCCATCCCCCCCGAGTCGCTGACCATCACTGCGAAGGACGAGGCGGAGATGAAGGCGGAGCGGCGGAAGAAGCGGTGCTTTGGTCTGTTGAGGGACAAGGCGGCGCAGGAGGCGAGGTGAGGATGCCCCGGGCGCTCGGAAGGCGCAGGGGTGGTAGGAAAGGGTTGGGGGGTGGAGTTCAGTGGGATGTGCCCTCACAGTATCATGAACATGGGGCTGCGGTTGAGCACGCTGTGCTGGGGTTGGAAGTGATCATTAACGAGAGGGGTTCGTGTTGGGGGGAGGGAGAGGGAGAGAGGGGGGCTTGGAGCAGACAGTCGGAATCAAACACGAGTCTCATACCTGTATGGAGGTGGAGATAAGTGTTTTGGGACATGGGGTTTCGGGGCTCAGCGTTTCGTTGGTATGTCGCTGTGAACCAGGCGAAGCATGATGATGGACTGTTTAGGGTTTGGGTGCGGTCAACTGGGAATGGGATGATGAGCGTGTGTGTTGGTTGCCAAGGAGGAGGGGGGGGGGGGGGGGGGGGGGGGGGGGGAGGCGGAGGATGTGTGTGTTTGGGAAATGGGGCTGTTGTGGGTTTGAAAGTATATGCGGCTGGTAAATTGTGTCTATCAGAGAAAGCAATGAGGAGGGAGTGAAATGTCGATGGGGTGGGAGGGGGGGGGGGGGGGGGGCGACGAGGAGGAAGGATTAGGCAGGTACAAGGAGTGAGGTGGAATGTGATTGAGGGTGTTCGCTGTGGGGTGCAGTGTGAGTGAGGGGGCGCGTTCGCTGCACTTCCACTTTCTGCGGAGCCCCACTGAGGTGCTGGCGGGGCCGGACGGGCGCGCGCAGACGCTGCGGATGGAAAAGAATGTGCTGACGGGTGCGTTACAGTGTCTGCTATCTCTGCCATTTTCTTTCGGAACCGTCCTGGCGTGTTTCAAGACATGTTAGGGTTTTCCGTTAGGGTCGATTACAATTTACCCTAATTCCTGTTTCAAAACACCAACCCTAAGGTGCCATTCTCTGGCGACTCCGGCGCTTGATGCAAACAACACTGTCGCTCGTCGAGAACGAGCGCCCTCCGGGTGATGCCATCCAGCATTCGAAATATGGGACGTTTATTTGAAGAGGTGGGTGTATTTTGCGCCGGGCAGGCGGTGAAGACGGTGGCGAGCAGAGGGCGCGCGGGACGGGCGAGTTTGAGGAGTTGCGCGTGGATTTGGTGCTGACGTGCATCGGCTATCGTGCTCTCCCGCTGGAAGGCGTCCCCTTCGACGACCGTCGCGGCGTGATCCCCAACGAGCGGGGGCGGGTGGAGGGGATGGTGGGGGTGTACGCCGGGGGCTGGGCTGCACGGGGACCGTCGGGTAAGATCGGCACCAACCTCGCGGACGCCAACGACGTGGCTGGCATGATCGAGGAGGACCGTGCTGGGGGCGTGCTTGGTGCGTCGGGGTCAAAGCAAGGTGCGTACTGCGTTATACAACAATATCAACTCTCCGAACGTCCAACAAGGGAAATAGTTTCTGCTTCATAGAAACGTGAAATGACAGCATCGTCTTATGATTTTTTTCAGATTTTGTCAAGTTGCGCTTCCCCTTGTCAAATAATGATATTGAGCCGAAGAATTTGGCTCGCGTCTGAATTTTTGCATTCTGTAGGGGACCTCGCGGAGCTACTGAAGGAGCGGGGGGTGCCGTTTGTGGACTACAATGCATGGCTGCTGATCGACGAGGCAGAAATGCGAAACGGAAAGGCAACGTGCGTTTATTTTTGTTTTCTAGACATAGCCGTTTCAAAATTTGCCCTTGTTTGTTGTTGCCAGCGCCCGACTCTCTCTGTGACGCAACCTGTTTGTCGACGGATATGACCGTTACTACTTACTGCGACCTGATAATGAGGTGCTATAGTCAGCTCGCTTGTCGAGTAAATTCCCGGTGCTTGTCTCGACCGTGCCGTGCAGGGGGAAGGTGCGTCAAAAGTTTGACCGCGTGGAGGAGATGCTGCGAGTAGTGAAGCAAACTTAAGAGCCACCATTTCATATGGCGAGAAGGGGGGATACCCATCTACCGACAATTTTGTTACTAGTTTCGTGAGGAGAGAAAGTTCGTCGTCGTCTGTGACAATTGCGTCGACTAACTCACATTGTGAACATAGTCCGGAAGCGGGAGGAAGAGGGTGAGCTGCGAGCGTCCATCATATAGTGTTTTCGATGCAGGGAACGAGCGCCGGTAAGCGTAAATTGGAGAGAAAGGAGGGGCACTTCGAGTGGATTGGCGCGTCGTCGAGCAGCGTGATGGGTCATCACACTGGAGGAGGTTTATTTTTAAAACTGTAACGCCCGCGCTAACTCGAAAATAATTTCATACACGCCACTCACACCCCCTCACACCAACGCGCGTCGCCCTAATTTCGCACAAATTAGCGACTGTCGCGGTGTCGCCCGACGAAATGCTCGCTCTTCACAGGCTCTCGTCGCTAGACTCGAGATCCTCGTTGGCCTTGGCCCACAGGCCTCCGCCCGCACCGGTCGTGTGTGCGCCGCTCGGTGAGGATGTCCCATTGGCTCCCCACTTCGGCGCGACCCCACTACCGCCGCCCTTGAGCGCGTCACGACCGCCCGTGCCGTGTCCCGACTTGCCATACTCCTTGTCGCCGGCACCCCTCGCCTCCTCGCGGCTACCCTGCGTCGTGAAAGGCACCTGCCAGGCCTCGGCCAGGCAGGTGAGGTCGCGTTGCTGACGAGGCACAGACTCCAGAGCCACAGCGCCCGCAGCCGCGAGTATGCCCGCCAGTTGCTCCTCCCCCACCGTCCCCTCCACCCCCCGCCCCGTCTGCATGGCCAACCAACTCGCAAAAGCTGCCGTTGCCAAGCTGCCGAAGGACATCTTCACACACACACACACACACACACACACACACACACACACACACACACACACACACACACTCGCAATCAGCCACCACATTCCATAAACAGCACATCCAGGAGTTGTCTAGAAACATTAACTTCAAACGCCTGCATCCCTGGCCGAACACAACTCGCCTGCAACCAGACCTTTCCAGCTCACAGAAGTAAAACAGCGCCCCCTTTCCAGGCAATGGCCACTATAACAAACGGTTATTGTCTGCCTAATCCTGACGAAATGACGGTGGTGGCTGCAGTGATCGCGCACTCACAAATGACCCCATCCCGCTAAACCCAACCACCAATGGTAGACGCGAAGGTGATTCATGAAGCCAATAAGACACGCCAGAACAGAATGCGAGTTCTCGTGAATCCAAATGACCCCAACCCTCATTATTTCCTTCCATGGCAACGACGCTATGAGCTCGTCAATTCCCCTCACCTCTAGCAATACAAGAGATTACCCCCAGTTAAAACAAACTCCAAAGACGCTAACGCACACAGTCTGCTGAAATTTGGAAGTAGCCCTGTCAATCCCAGACTGATGACTGAACAAGCACGAATCCAACCCATTTAGTCAAGTCAGGGTGAACAGATCCATCGCCATCGCAGCCCTACATGACTTCACTACATCCATGAGCCCCGCCCATCTCGTACTCCCAGCACACCCATTCCAAAACCCTCCTCACCACACCCACGCGCCCTACTTCAGTGTCACAAATCCAATCCCAAGCACAAGGCATAAGAAATAGTCACAAATGGAAAGGATGGTGGGTTGAGCCGGGGGATGGCCTACCGGGAGAGCGAGCAGCTGATCGACTAGCCCTCGTTTCGGTGGCAGCAGACGGAGGAGGGAGAGCACGCCCAGGCTGGCCTCCGCCCCTGGCTCCGGCAGGCCGTCGCCGTCAGGGGACGAGATGTCGTCGCTCTGGGAGCCAGCGGAGGCCGCGGCGCGCGCAAAGTCGCCTAACACCTGCGCCACAAGCTCCTCCGCCGCGAGCAGCCCCTTTGCGGGCAGCTCCGCCGTCAGAAGCTGCCACAGCACCCCCTGCGCATGCCCGTCCCACGCGTAGCTGCGCCTCACCACCTCCATCGCAGAGCCACTTCCGTAGCACAGCCTCGCCTTCCCACAGCTGAGGGACGCGGACAGCAGCGCCACCTGCTCTGGCGTGCAGATGGACGCCGCAATCTCCACCACCGGAGGGTTCCCTGCCGCCAGCGGCATCCCCTCCAGCGACAACAACCGTAGGAGAGCCCCCAGCCCCTCCGCTAGTCCCCACTGCAAGCAGCCCCGCAGATCCTCCGCTACAACCTGCCCCGGCGTGTCAGGAGCCACGCATCCCACGTACGCCATATACAACTCCTGCAGACTCTCCGGCTGCACCTCCCCCCCCGCCCCACCGTCCCTACCAACGCCCTCCGTTCCCTCCGTGCACGAGTCCGCGCTGTCGCTCACCGTGGCTGTAATATGACTCAGTAAACAGGCGCCGGTGTGCGGGACGGCCTCGCTGGCGCGGAGCGCGGCAAAGAGGCGGGGGACCGCCATTTCGGCAGCCCGGCGGGAGGAGGCGGGGGTGGAGGGTTGGGAGGTGGCGAGGGCGGAGGCAGCCGCCCGGATAAGAGCGCCGCCAAGGCACTGCTCACTCGCTAGGCGGGGGCACTGAGCAAGCACCGCCTGGAAATCGGTGGCGCCCGTCTGTCGTCGCCCATTACTTTGGGGAAGGTTGTCAAAAACAGCCAGCCCTGCGAAACGGTAAGGCATACGCATCCGTCAGGAGCAGTGAGAGAAAAAATAAGGGGGACGGGGGGGGGATGGAAGACGCCGGAAACGAGGCCCACGCGGCAGGTGTTTGAAACTTATCAACCCAAAAGGCGACTGAAGCAGTGGATGGTGGTGAATGACTCCCCTTCATATTATGTTAGTGACTGTGCAAATGTGTGTGTTGGGGGTGGGGCCGGAGAATCATATTTCTATTTTCGAATCTTCAGGTGTCACTCGACTACCAACATATTCATAATTTCATTGAGTATTTCATTTACAGGCACAGAAATTTTGGAGACAGCAACGAATGTTGTAAGTTAGCTACGGAATGCAAATGGTGGCGCGCGGGGCTATCAGAGACCTATCCTTGTGTGTGTGTGTGTGTGTGTGTGTGTGTGTGTGTGTGTGTGTGTGTGTGTGTGTGTGTGTGTGTGTGTGTGTGTGTGTGTGTGTGTGTGTGTGCGTGCTTGTTGAGGTATGTGTGTGGACGGGGGGGGGGGAGGAGCGGCAGCGCACCAGCATCCTGACATAGTTTGGCGCATTCCACGACGCTCTGAACTGCCGCGTCCGCGGCAGCAGCCCCCGCCTGTTGATTCCGCCCACCCTGACTCCGACGCTGCTCTACCACCAGTGCATCTACCAGCTGACTCGCTAGCGAAGCAAAGCAGATTTCCGTCCGGTCACCCGCCCCCGTCCCCGCCTCAATGTCACTCCGCATCCGCGCCACTGCATTTGCCAAGCTGGACGACGACGCTGCACCCTCCACTTCGCCCTCTGCACCAAATCCCAAAACAGTCTCAGTCGCCAACAGAACACACACACACACACACACACACAGCGCCATAGAGAGAGCGAGAGAGATGAGTGAGCTCTACAGAACATTTCAGCGAATGAGTTGAATCGTAAAAGAACATCGGAAAGAAGCGCTGACACAAAAAAGCGATTGCGTCGTGTGGCCGAGCGAGGAACCGCACCGTCTTCAGACTGCGCCGGCGTCCTTCGTTCGCTGGCACCAAAAGCCTCCCCAGCGCTTTCTGTTGCTCTCTGTCGAGGGGAGTCAGGAGGTTCGCCCGCAGAGGAAGTCGAGGCTAGTCCGCCGCGCGATGTTGGAGTGCCTACGAGGAGGACATCGAGTAAGCTTAACGGGCAGGAATGAGAGAGGACGCTACTGACCGCGCATGGTTCTGTGGGATGGGAGTGCGCGGGGAGAAAAGGGTGTAGGTGGGGGGATAGAGGAAGGGGTAGCAGGGCGGACGCCCTACCGGGGTCATCTGCGTGAGAGGCAGCCGTCCCATCCAGAGACCTGCGCTGGCTACCTTCAGGGTTGAAAGAGGGCAGAGAGCCGCTACCAGACAACGTGCGCGGAGAGCGCATGCTGCCATCCTGCCCACCGTTGTATCCATAGCAATCGCATATCAGTATGCATTATGGAAAGAGACAGGTGATTGGCGAGGAGGATTGAGGGAAGTGGAGGTAGGAGGGGACCTTAGATTCGGGGGTGGCAAATTTCTTGGAAACTGGTGATGCGAAGTTGTTGGAGTCCGGGGCTGAGCGCTTCCCGTCCCCGCTATTACCAGAAGAGAGACGCATGAAAGTGCGAGCCATATGGTCTCGCAGCGCCGGAGATAGTTGCTCTGCCTTGATGATGGGGTCCAGCGAGCGGACCTGCGCATTGCATAGCATCGCGTGACAGGTGAAGGGAGATAGAAAATAGATAAATGTATGAAGGGAGGGGGGTGAGGGGGGAGGACAAAGCCAAGGAGGCATGAAGACGTGGATAGTTTTGAGGTAGGAAGTCTGAGTTAGAGGGGCGCACCACTCCACGTTGCACAAGCGCGGATATACCCTTCTCAAAGCTGCGATGCGTGAGCGCGCGGCGTGCGGGGTTGTAGTGATCCTTTGCCATTATCAGGAACTCCAGCAGCGTGTTGGTCATGCTGGGGTAGCGCGGGATGGAGTGCACCATCAGGAGCATGGCTGGTTCGATGTTCATGATGGAATCCGTCTGTTTGGGCGAGAAGCCAGAGACCGCACTCAGGCTCAGCCAAAACCCTAAACCAACAGGAGAGAAAAAGAAAAGAGTAAGGGTGGCATAAGAGGGGGCCGTGCTTCTCACCTGAGGCTGAAACAGAAGTAGGTCATAGAGCACCGCCAGGCGGGTATTTGCCACTTGCGGCTGTGATCTTGCGCACTGCATCAGCCAACCCAGCACAGCCCTGCGCAGCATAACCAGTCATCAAAGGGGCAGAAGCAGCAACGGGCGGCCCCTCACATATTAAATTGTTCTCTATCAATAATTTGAGGGGGGGTGTATCGGAAGTGCTGCTCCTGGCGCTCACCATCGAGGGATGATTTCGGAGGAGAGGATGTGGTTGGGGGGGTGGTAGCAGCCGCAGATGTAGCGGACGAGGTCGGGTACAACGGTTTCGCTGTCGGGGAGGCTGAGGTGGCGAGCCATGAACCATTGCTGGTAGCGCTTCTGGTTCCCCATGCGAACCTGCGTCAGCATAAAGTACATCTCCTTCTCCATGTCCTGTGTCAGCCCTGCCTGCAGCACGGTGGTGGGCGTGCGCGTGGAAAGCAGCTTGGCCAGCACGTCATCCGCGCCGCAGATTGTGGCCGGGGGGCCCGCCCCACTGCCTGGTGGCCGCCCAGACAGCAGCTCCTTCCACAGCGCCTTGAACTCAGCGATCTGACTCACGTCTTGAAGCGCACGGGCAAGGTCACGCCCCATAGAGGCAGCGATCTCCCACCGCTCGGTGAGAATCCGCGTGCAGAGCGCAATCGCGTGCTGACTCAGCGCCACCTCACCACTTTTCGTCCCCCTCGCCGCGTCCGGCAGCAGGCGGAGGTACTTGAACAGCACCGCCTGCGTCAGTGACGCCGAGCGAAACATCCACGCTGCCGCGCCCTTCAGCGTGTGAAGCAGATTGCACGCTAGCCACACGTTGGCCTCCGTGAGGTCGCCCGTTGCCACTTGGCGAACCAGCGACAACACCAGCGTGTCCGCACCTGACACACGCGTACATGTGATTGTGTGAAGGACTGCTCGCTGCACATTGACTTCCCGTTTTGTGTACGCCGATATTTTATCTAACAATGTGCACATTTGGAACATGGAGGGTATAGGAACGCACCTGGTGCCTCCCACTGGATGAGCTCCTTTGCCAGTGCGAGCAGCGCCGGCCTTACGGGTGGTAGTAGCTGAGGGTAGTGCGTGTGGGCCAACACACGCACCTGCGAGGCCGTGAACTGGTGCCCATCCCGATTGTTCTGACTCATGTAGCCAATACACCTTTCGGAACAAACAACAGTAGCTCAAATCAACTTGAATCCAGGTAGGGACCAAAGAGACAGGGGAGATAATTCACTACCACCACAATCACCACCACCACATCCACTTGTGGTGTGCAGCTAGGCATGTGCACTGCAGCCCCGTGCTACACTGACGATGTGTGTATCCTGTGCTGAGTAGGGTGAAGAGGAGGCAAATACCCACCGATTGGCCAAGGCTTTGTCCGCAGTCAGCGCACCATACAGCATCGCCAGATTGACATCCTCAGCGCTGCTGCCCTGCACGGGTGCGGCCCCTGGCTCCCGGTTCATCAGCTTCACTAGTGCTGCAGCAGCCGCCGTCTCCGTATCCGCCTGGTCACATGCAACGCCCGACCTCTCACTCAATCTCAACTCACATGATGCACCCTCCACACTTTTGACCCCCACCCTTTTCCCGTCTCTCCAACACCCCCCACCCCCTCCCCCCAGCACCTTCCCTCTTTCCCTCAACAGCATCCGCCGTGACATTTCATGTCTAAACATGCAATTCTATCCATGATTGGCAATGTTTGGGAAATTGTTTTGCTGCACATGCATTCACGGGTGGTTTTGGGCAGTGGGGGTTGTGAGCTGTAGGGGGCTGAGAGTTTGGTGGTTGCCAGCTTAAATGAGGGAAGTGGGACCTGGCGCGCACCTGCTGCAGCACCTCCTCATGCCTCCCCCAGCAGCTGCTCCAATACTTGTCCAACTTGCTGGCGGCCGAGTCCGGACGCTCAAACAGCCGCGAGGGCGGCAGCTGCACCACCGGCATCGCCCCCCTTCTCCCGCCACCTTCGACCCCCTCCCACGCAGCTTCGCTACACGCTGTCTTCTGTTTTGGCCTTGAATTTCAAGACGCAAGCTGGGAAACTGTCTCCGGCTCGACGCTGCACACGAAAAGACGCTAATTTCGTAATTAATTCAAGACAAAACCGCTGCGAAAGGGAAGAAAAGCCAACGGGGGCATCACGCAAACTGCCGTCCAGATGGACTGTATAAACATGAAAATCGCTTGGAATAGGCGATACGTACGATTACAAGGGGAAGGGGCGGATCGTAGTGGGGGTGCTGGGCAGCTTGCCCGTACCTGGCTACTGCTCCCGAGTCGCGACGCAGCGGGGGGCCGCCTGGAAACTTGATCGGAGTCGATCGGAGTCGAGTGCTATTATCGGCGAGGGCAGGCGGGTCGGGCGCTAGCTTGGGGCTCGCGCCCGGTTACGCAGAGGCAAAGGAGCCAATTTGGGCAGGGTGGCAATGAGTGTGAGGAGGTTGGCTCGACGGCCGGCAGGTGGGGAGGTGTGTGTGGGCGAGATGGGTTATGAGGGTGTGCGTTGGGATTGGCAGAATATCAGAGCGGCGCGCATCTGATGCCCCACAGGCGCGCTGCTGCTGGCGGTAATGTACTACCAAGCATCATGACATAAATAAGGATCCTTGCTACGAGCTCTAGTTATTTATGTACTGATTCTGAGATGGAATTAATGTACAGGCTTTTCCGCTGCTTTTTCTTTAAGAATTTGAATATGAATGAATGCCCTCGGTGCGATGAGACCCCTTCAGAATCTCGCGGGTATGGATCTTCGTCGACGGTATCGAGCATCTTTATGTCGGGTGAGCGCTCAACAGCCGCTATGCTCATGGACCATATCCCCCGGTGCCCGTGCTCTTGGTATACCATTCAACTCCACGACCGTATTGCCCACGTGCTTGAAGAGTTCATGCTTGAAGCGGGGGCTACTAAGGGCCGGGACTTGCGGTTGGAGGTCCGCCGTATTCGGTCGGGAGCTTCACGTGATTGTCCTGGGGATGTGGTTTGGTTAGACTTCGGGGTTCCACACCGTCATCTTGTTGTGGTTGTGACGGTCACAAGTGCTCACACGAACACAATTGTTCCTCATATAGGTGCTTGTCTCTCACTCCCGGGCGGTCGTGCATTGGGAGCTAGCAAGGCAAACTCGATGCGGACCTCCGCACTTCCGCTTTGCTTGGCACGCCTTCGGTTTAGTCCGCCCATGACTACTACCCCTGCGCTTTGGAGGATGGGGGCCGGTTGGCGCCTATGGTGGCTGAGTTGGTTGATCGCTTGGCTATTTTGGTGGTTGTTCATCGCTGCCCTGGCATGGGGGCCGCTGACTCTCGTTCCTTGCGCTCTGACAGTTATGTCCGTATGCAACATTTTGTTCGTCGATCTACTTATGTTCCGTTTCGGCGTTTTTTGGGGGATGTGCGACGTGAATTCATGCAACGTCTTTCTGCTGCTCTTCATGGCACTCTGGGTTCTTATCTCCGCGACGCTTTTCAGGAGGGCTGTGCTGGTGCTGTGGCATGCCTTCCCGTTCCTCGGGCTTAGGTTTTTTTCCCTCCTTTCTTCTTTTTTGCTTGGTGGCCTCCACTGATTTTTCTTGTAAATAATTATCAATATTAATCAATTCATATAATCCTTACAGGACCACTCGCCATGGTTTATCCGCGTCATCATCAGCAGCAGCAGCAGCGCGCGGAAGGGGAGCAGGAGCCGAGAAAATATTTTGATTACAGGAGAAACGACATGAGCACGAGGAGGTATGAATGAATGTCCTTTTGGCTTGGTGGCTTTCACTGCTTTTTCTTGTAAAAATATTGACTACTTTTTGTTCATTGGTGATACTGCCTTTCCTTGCATTTACACTAGGGCATGTTTTGCCAAAGATGTTATTTTTCTTACAATTTGGCCACAAGACACCCACAGGCGGGGCCTGGGGGCCGATTAGCGCAGGATTACAGGGTTGGGTGGGTGGGTTCGCGCGAAGCCTAGATTGGCTGAGCGCGAAAGCAGAGAGTGCTAGGCTCGTGGCTAGTTCCGACTTATGAGGCGAGGACTAGCTAGAGCTGACCGTTGGGGAGGTCGTTGGTCGTTGGTTGCGTCTAACTGCCAAGGCAAGGTGGTTGCCATGCAGGTGCGACGCGCCGCTATTAACGGTAACAGTAACCGCTAGTGTCACTGTCCCGTACACATGGGAGTTGGATATGCAAACCTCTAGATTTAAATCAATCTGACCAACAATAGTATTCTTAGGTACGAATGAACCACATCATCAATATATAATGAAAATTCTTGCAAGAAAAAGCAGCGGAGACCAACAAGCAAAAAGAAGAAAAGAGGAAAAACAAAAAACCCAAGCCCGAGGAACAGGAAGGCAGGCCACAGCATCGGCACTGCCCTCCTGCAAAGCGTCGCGGAGATAGGAACCCAAAGTACCGTGAAGAGCTATTGAGAGACGTTGCATGAGTTCACATCACACATCCCCCAATTCACGTATACATCATCAATATATCATGGTGCCATCGTCGCCCTTAATTCATCATGATCGGTTCATAAGTTTGCATTATACACAGGGTAAGTAATACCCGTAGTATATATATTGGGTTTCTACTGCTTGCTTTCTTATAATCAGCCATAGTGTTGCTTTGCAACAGTATGCACATATCGTGTCTCGCCCCCCCCCCACCTGCCCTCGAGGTGACGGGGGACCTCGACAAGGGAACCGTCGCGTCGGTAGACGCGGCAACGACCTTGGGGCGGGGCTTACGGGATGCGGCGGCGGGATCGACGAGCGACCACGTGAAGAGGGGTATTTTGCCAGCCTTTCCCCTCCTATCTTCGGCAAGACCGAAGTCACGCGGGAGCTAGATTAGGTTGGCCCGTCGTCTCTCCCGCACGCCGACCGGCCTAGGCCGGTCGGCACCCCGTTTCGGTGGGAGCGGGCCGTGCATCGTGAAGGTCGAGCAGCAGTTTAGTTTTGAGTTTCTTGACAAGTGGATTTATTTTTAGATCTGTTTTTCTTGATTACAAAATATTAAGTTGTTATTGCTTATTAGGCGGGGGGGCTGTGGCAATTGTTGTGATTGCTTACAGTTCTTTAACTCCCGAGGAACGTCGACACACAGTGAAGCTAGGTGTGTCGATAGGTGTACCTGGTCGAAGAGACCCGGGCCCAACTTGCTCATAAGTCTTGTATGGCTAGGTAGAGTGGCCCGATAGATGGCCTCCGGTCCAGTTTGCCGGCTCGTTGTGAACAATTTCAATTTCGGACGAGCCAAGCGGGAGATCTTGACGTTGGTGTACATTTAATCTTTTTTAAAGCCCTCCGTACTGAGGCTTCCCGAGAGCCGTTGATCCGCGGATTGTAGCCGCTGGTTTTCACCCCGCCTAGCCCCCAACCGTGCCATGCATGGCACGGCTATAGGGTTATCATCGCCCACCACGAGGAGGTGGGGGTGAGTGCCGACGGGCCCGCGAGCGCACCCCCCTCCGGGGCCGCCGCCGCTGCGCCGCGGGCGGGCGCCATGTGATGGGTAGCTGCAATTTTGTGGGCACAGGTAGGATGCCCGACTTCAGCCCGATGTGGCACCAGTCAGCCCACTTCATACTATCCGACCTGTTCAGCAGCTGACTGGGCGGGTAGTCCTGCATCATCCACTGCAGCGCCCGGTGTTGCAGCCACGAATGCTCGTTCGCGTACTCCAAGTCCTTCACCACAAACTTGCAGAGGTTGTGAAACACCGCAGCGGGCCCAAGGTTGACAAAGTCGAGCTCACGGCAGGCGCAAAAGTTGATGGAGGACAGCGTGGTGTACAATCGGGTGAGGGCGCCCAGCGTCATCGGCTTCCCGGGTATGAGCTCCACACCCTCAAAGTTCCGCAGCGCCGCACCGTTGGTGGGCTGCATTCCCCACGCCGTCTCTGGTCCACCCATCATCGTCAGCAAATCCCTGCGAAACAGAAGCGATCAAAATCTGAAATTCAGAGCCTTCCAATACAGTCGACAAACAGACGACGCGTCCGATCTCGAGTGACGACACCGCAGGAAATGGGAACTGCAGTGTCTACCACCACTCACCACGCCCCCTGATCCATCATGACAACCACGAGAGGCTTGTTGTGCTCCACAGCGTATGCCAGCTCCTGCAAGGGGGAAGGAAATGAGGCGACAGCGGTTAGATGAGAGACTACGCTCCAAAGCCAATGTTTATCCATCGAAGTATTTTACCAGCCCGATTGCTAAGTATGTGGCAATGGTTGAGCCACTACGTAGGCAACCCTGGCAACGTTTCTCCATTCCATTGCTTGCGATGTAGATTCAAACACTTCATCGGCAGCTCAAGAAAGAAGGCAAGGCGCTGCGAAAGGAATTTCGGAGTTGATATGTCAACGAACCTGTCAGCGAGAGCAAATAAAGTGCACAGCGGATCTCACCTGAAGACAGTTGAACGAGAGTAGATAGTCCTGGTCGATGAAGCACACCATCTTGCAGCAGGGCAGACAGTCGATGTGTCAATCCCAATTCGTAAGGTGATGGCGATTCGATCGGCGTTGATGTGTGAATGCGTTGACAGTCTTCCATTCTGTCACTGACGCGACAACCCGCGCACCTTTGAGCACTGTCGAATGGCAATCTCGATCTCTCGCCGCCACGGCACAGGCCCCTCCGCGTGTAGGTCCAGAAAGTCTGCCCAGAAGATCAGCCCTGGGCCGCCCTCCTGTGGTATTTCAGTTGCGCTAGCGTATATCAGCACGCTGCACTGATGGTTTTCAAAATAAAATGCCAAGAAGCACAACCCACCACCACTCACCTAACTCTTACAGCGCACCTATCTACCGAGATACATATGGTGTAAGACGCACCAGACGACACACAGTAGCGTTGCTTGATTGACCGTAATTTAGGTGTGGTTTAAGCATTTTTCTCAGAATACGGTAAAAAGGAACTTTGGCCTTGTGTGAAAAGTTTGAGAGACTCTGGTCGTGACCGGTGGCGAACACAAGCGAGTACATGTGGTAGCTGAACGCACCCGCCGAGCTTGAGTGAGCGAGGAGAAGAGGTCGAATTTCCGCTTCTGACGCGCTGGGTCGCCGCTGCGCCAGCAGTGCGACACGAATATCTGGTTTCCGACTTGGTCGCCGCTGCCGATAGAAGAAAACCGTTTTAACACGTTTCTCCGGCGCTTTGCGAGCTCCGCCTCGCGAAACAGCCCCACGTCGTCACACCGCGAACCATGATCAGTCCCAGTGCGTGAAATGTTGATGAGAAGGTCGTCGCCACTGGAACAATTTGGCCCCGCGTGGTCGTAGTCCGTGAGTATAGATACGCGCTGCTGATTTTCCTCATCGTCGGATGGTAAACCGACGCGGGGCGAGGCAGTACAAGTACGAGGCGGCGACTTTCCCTCCTCTCCAGCTTCGCTGGAGCCAGTGTAACAGGAAGAGTGTATTCTTGGTAGCATCGTAGCTGCTGCCAACCCGGAAGGAAGAACCCGGAGGTGCTCCTATATTAAGAGCGCCATGCGAGCTGGGTCGCGACACGTTGTGGTGAGAGGTACCATCAGTAGCGTAGGGTTCCCTTGCTCCCTCGCTTCCCGTATCGGAGGGGCGCAGCAGGGTGAAGAGCTGAGTTGAGCATATACTACGCGATGAAATAAGTAAAGTATCATCGTCCCGCAGTACAGGTACCTATACTGATGGTACCCGGTATGAGCAAGAATTAGTACCCGTATATTAGTAACTGTCCGTACTGGATGAATGCCGCGCGGCCCCGCGCCCGAATGAATCACATAATATAAGAATACTCATGCTTTAATTTAAGTACGGGTGTACGGCTTGGGTTTGTGGATCCGCTTGTAAAAGAATTTCTTACAAGAAAAAGCAGCGGAGGCCACCAAGCAAAAAGAAGAAAAGAGGAAAAAACCCAAGCCCGAGGAACAGGAAGGCATGCCACAGCATCAGTACTGCCTTCCTGCAAAGCGTCGCGGAGATAGGAATCCAAAGTACCATGAAGAACAGCAAAAAGACTTTGCATGAACTCTCGCCGCACATTCCCCCCCAAAAACGCCGAAAAGGAACATAAGTAGTTCGACGAACGAAATGTAAGAGCGCAAAGAACGAGAGTCAGCATCACCCATGCAAGGGAAGCGACGAATTGCCACCAAAACAGCAAGGAGAACAACCAACTCAGCCGCCATGGGCGCCAACCGACACCCATCCTCCATAGCGAAGGGATAGTAGTCATGGACCGACTGAACCGAAGGGCTGGCGTGCCAAGCAACGCGAAAGTGTGGAGGGTCCGCATCAAGTTTGCCATGCTGAGCTCCCAGTGCATGACTGCCCGAGAGTGGGAGACGAGCTCCTCTACGAGGAACATTGGTGTTCGTGCGAGCGCTTGTAACCGTCACATCAACAAGATGGACATGCTTGTCTATCGAGTACAGTACGTTGCGTCTCAACAAGTGTTGCGCTTAACCAACAAAGTTGGTTGTAGGGGCCGGAACTTCCATACGTAAATTAATATGTGTCTCATCACACAGCTGATCGACGTAACCCTTGATTAATACCCACACACATAGAGTCGACAACCGTGAAACGGGGATGAAAGAAGAGCTTCTTTGGTAGCGACGTGTCTTGGTGAACGTAAATTTGCCGAGACAACACAAATGCTCGAAAAGGCTGCCATTGAGCCACGAAGCCAAAATTCAACAACTCGTATATACGATGAGTCTACTTGTAAAGCCCCGTAACAGACGGCGTCAAAGTTAAGTTAAGCCATCAATGCCAATCGTAGTCGGAACGACGCAAGAGCCATCATGATGAAGGGTCGACTGACTAGCATGCTCGATCTTGGCTTGTGTACGAAGGTTAGCATTCACGTACGGGACACGAACGGAAGCCGAGTACACGTACACATGCTGAAGTTTGCCATCGGGAAACGGAACTCGAACAAGAGCGCCACTCAACATGGTCAAATAGTCGACGGTTAGGGTAAGGCCGGTTTCCTTGAATTTTTTACGAAGGGCCGTGTCGATTGGTTCTTCGTTAGGCAAAACATTACATGCGGGAAACCATGATTTACTGGAGCGCGGTTCGCGCTTTAACCTAAGCTTGATGCATGAGGCCTTTGTTCCTCCGACATGCAATACGACCACAACGTTGTTACCGAGCCCAACGGATGCCATGCATGTCAAATCAAACAAACGGCGTCGAGCGGACTCCACACCTCCATCATGGATGTGGAACACCTCTCCACCTCACACCGTCCGGACATTCTTATCCTCACCGAAACTAACCACAACACCCACAAATCGCGCTGGCGCATAGCCCTTCCCCAATACCACCTCAAAAGCTCCCGCCCTTGCCACTCAACTGTGCCCCTACCCAACGCAGGCGTTCTCTTCGCGGTCCGCAGAGCCTCTTTCCAGTCTGCCACCGTGCTAACTCCGCCCCCCCACCTCATCCCCCATATAGCCGGCCTAAAAATCGTTCCCCACTCAGGCACCCCTTACCTCCTTATCGGCGCTTATATGCCCCAGCTCTCCACCCCACAACTGACCCGCCTCTACGCGGAGGTTGCAGCCTGGGGCCTCCGCTTAACGGACGACCACCCGCACCACCGCACTCTCTGGGGAGGGGACTTCCAATCGACCACCGACACAGGTACAGGACAACCCGCCTTCACCTCCCTACTCAAATCCCACCTCCACCCCCTCCACGACCCCATCCCCACCTTCCCCCGCAGCGGGGGCTGCCTTGACCACTGGCTCACCACGCCTCCTTCACCTATCACCCTCCCACCATCCTCCTGCTCGATATTCCCCTCCCCCTCCCACTTTACTGATCACTCTGCAATCCACCTCGTCATCCCCGCCCCTTCCTCCCTCATGGCTCATCCCCCCCCTCCCCATACCCACCCCCACACACATCACACAACGCGCAAACTCAACTTTCGACTTCCCCTCACACCCGACCACATTAAAACATACCAAACCAGCACCCCCGACCTCATCAACCAAACGGCCGCCCTACACGCAGAAATACTCAACACCTCACACACCTCGGCCTCCCCCGACACCCTCGACACCCTCGCCTCACAATTCACCACACTCCTCTCCCATCACATGAACCACGCAGCCACAATTTGGCCCCTCCTCCCCGACAAGAAACCCCGACCACCCCAAGCGTCCCTTGACCCTACTTGGTTACCAAAGAAAACGCGCATTCACATCCTCAAACTCCGTAAATGCAGTAAAAATAACGGCCCCCTCCCCGCCGCCCAAGCCCTCTTAAACACAACTGAATATCTCTCCCCTGACGCCATCAAACAACAGTGCCAAGCACGCATACGCCAGCTCCTTCGCGCCACCACAACGGATAAGATAAAGAAAATAAAAACTCGAGTCAACGCGGCCTACGACTCCTGCCCCAAACTCTCCCACCGCCGATTGAAAATTAAAAGCGGCCTCCTACCCCCCGCCGGCGCCGCCTCCACCCTCCACCGCATTACCAAACCCGATAAAACCACCGCATCCTCTCCCTCCGCCGTCATTGACGCGGTACACTCTCACTTCGCCACCGAACTCGGCTGCGCCACCCCACACGAACTACCCACCCCCCCATGGGAACTCCCCGACAACCCCGACAACTTTACCATCGAACCCCGCGGTGACCCCTCTCTCACCCTTGCCGACATGATTACCCGCGACACTTTCGATAAAACCCTCAACTCCCTAGGCACCGGCAAAGCCCCCGGCCCCGACGGTATCCCCAATGAAATAATCAAATTCCTACCACCGGCGACCCGCTCCGCCCTCTTCTCTCTCCTCTCCCTCCTAGCACACAAATCCTACACCCCTCCTGATTGGTGCCACAGCACAACATGCCTCCTACATAAAAAAGGCGACCCCTCCCTCCTCGATAACTACCGCCCTATCGCCCTCATGAATAACCTCCTTAAACTATGGACAGCACTAATAAAAGACGCAGGCTCGAAGTACGCCGAAACCCACGGCATTCTCAGCGACCAACAAGACGGATTCCGACAACACCGCAGTATCCACGACGCCCTCTCCTCCCTCATTATGACAATGGAGGACGCGAAACTCCACAACAAAGACATCTACGTCATGTACGCCGATTTCAAAGGCGCCTTCAACGCCGCGGACCACCGTATCATGTTCAAACACATGCGTCAACTCGGTATGCCCCCCACCTTTGTCGACACATGCGAACACCTCTACGGGGTCTCAACCACAGACTATATTACACCACATGGCCCCACCCCTTCTATAGACATTAATCGCGGAACCCTCCAGGGCGACACCCTCTCCCCCTTTCTATTCACCCTCTTCCTTGAACCCTTTCTTCGCTGGCTCACGGTGGGAAGCCGGGGATACCGCCCAGGCCCCCCCGCTACTAACGTCGACCCCACAGAACCCACAGCCACATACCCAGGACACGGATTCGCCGACGACCTCAGCCTTGCCACGGGCTCGACCCCCAACATGACCATCCAGCTCAGAAAACTCTCCCTCTTCAGCGCCTACACGGGCATGACCGTCAACATCCGCAAATGCTGCATCACCGGCGCGCTCTGGCGCACAGGCAACGCCCTCACCCTCGCCAACACTACCCTCCTCGCATCCCGCCTGCAGACACAGTTCATCTCCCTAAACTCCACCCCGGCCCCCATCCCCTCCATTAGCCCCAGGGACACATACCGTGTCCTAGGGGTAGAACTCAACACCTCCCTCAACTTCACCAAACACTGGCAAGAACTCAAACGCACCACTGCATCCCTCATCACCACCCTTTCCACCTCCCCACTAACACAATCCCGCAGAATCAGGGTCATCCGTGGACTCCTCATCGGAAAGCATTTCACCCTCCAGCTTGGCCTCTTCACCGACTCCCAACTCGACACTCTCGAAGGACAAATCTGCCGCGCACTCCGCTCCGCCGTCTCCTCGGTACGTAACCTTCCCCGCACCGCCCTCCACCGCCCTACCTCAGACCTAGGATACGGCCTCCCCTCCCTCAAAGCCCACGCCGCACAACTCACAGTTTGCCACCTACATAAAATCATGAACAACTCGGGCTACAGAGGCCACATGGCCCGCGCACACATACGCACCCTATCCACCACGTACTCCCACTGGCCCTCGGAATCCATCATGTCAACATGTTACACCCCACCCACACTCAAGTGCTTAGTCCGAGCTCAACGCGATGCGGGCACCCTATTCCACAACATCCCTCCACTCTCCCTCACCAACCCTATCGCCTCCACAATCCGCGCCCACTTCACCACTCAAGACAACGCCCTCCTCGCCTCACTCCGGGACAAAGCCACACACATCACCGACCCTCACACATATAAACAAGCCTACTGCGATTTCTCTCCCCGCAAAACACACGCCTCCCTCCTACCCCGCCTCACCCCCCTCTGGAAAAGTAACATCACCTCGTGGCCACAAGTCCTCCTCAGAGCCACCTCATCCTCCTTCATCCTCAAATCATGCAAATCCATCACCACACTCACGGGGTCCACCACCCCACTCTCAGTTCCCATCCGCCTCCTCGCCGCAATCCTCACTGAACCCCTCGATACTATCCACAACCGCCTCCCCATCACAAGCCTCACTACCAACCAAGCATCCCCCCCCACCACTATACACCCCTCATGGATTCCCCTCCTCTCCCCTCACCTCCCCCGCTCGCCCCCCACCCTCTCATCAGGCATCTACACCCCCCGCACCACTCACCCCACCCCCACCGCACCCACCACACACTTAGACACTGAATACCTCACCCCCTCAGACCACCACTACCCTCCCTGCGACGTAACACGCATCATTTCCAAACACAAGGACACAGAATACGGCCAGACGCAGTACATGGTTGAATGGGCCCCGGAACACCTCACGGAATGGGACATTCAGTTACAACTCGACGACGGCTTCCGCCTCATCTCCTCCACTCCTACATCGGTATGCCTCCCCTCCCCCTCCCCCACCGCCTGCTCCATGTGTCATGACCCCCTGCACATAGAACCCTCCTCCACCTGCTGCACATGCCCGCACTTTGCCATACACTCCCAATGCCGCCCAGCTCAGGGACCCGCCTCATGGCAGTGCGACTGGTGTGCTCGCGGCCAACACCACGACCTCACCCACCTCCACGAAGTGCAGTGGGCCCCGTGCCTACAACTCCACGACACCATCAGTGAGACCCCCTCCGGCCCCACCGCCCTCACCGCATTTAACTCAGGCTATGTCCCCTCCACCACACCCATTTTGCCAGAACCCGGACCCCCTCCGTGGTCACACCCCCTAATCACATTCAACCATGACCCCATCAACCCCGACCTCGACATGCTCCCTACCGGTAAATTCGCTATCCACGCACACCCATCACTCCTCGACACCACCATACTCTGCACTCCCGACGGCCGCGCGGTCACCACCCTTAACGGCCCCCGCGTCCGCCACCTCTTTCAGCTCTTTCGCCCCGACCTCTCGCAGCATACGTTCGAAGAGGAGGTCTACCACCTCCTGACCCGCCTAGGTTCCCGCTCAGAAATCCACTCACCCACACCCGCCACCACCACCCGTAATAGATGGGCCACTAGAGAAGACCTACTCACAGCTCTCCGTCACACATTCCGCGTCCAGACAGAACTCTACTCCGACCCCCTCAATAAATCCCTCCACTCCCACACCTACCACTCCCTCTACCCTGAAGATATAGTCTTCTCATCTAGCGGCAGCAATGCCCCACACACATGGCAAGGCACCAACATAGCCAACCCCGAATACGACCACGAATGCATGAGACGAGCCATGGAACACGCAATCACCAGCGCACACCTCACAGCCCCTCACACACCCAGCGCAACCATCCTCATCCTCCCCCGTTGGGAACACACACCATACCGCCACTCCAAATACATCAACTCCCCATACACCCACCACCTTTACACCCTGCCCAATGACGCAAACACATTCCTACCCCCCGACCAACACACTGGCAACCCCACCCCTACCCCATTCGGCACACGATGGATGGTCGACATATACCTCGTCGCTAACCCCCTCGCACTCACCACCCTCCCGTCACCCGCAGCCATGACCGCACTTCACAACACTCTCGAATCTATCTACGACACTCACCTCCCCAACCCCATCATCACCCCCCCTCCTCCACACCTCTTTGTCACATACTCACCCCACTCAGCAGGTATATACCACCGCCCCCCAAACCCAACTCACCCCCTCACATACCCCCTCCCAGACCGCGTGCATCTAACGTACCCCCCCACCAGAGGCACCCCTGCTTGGAACTGGCAGGACTTCGTATACACGGACGGCTCGAAAAAAGGCGGCTCGACCCCCCTCGGAGCAGCAGCTACCCACCCCGCCTCGGACACCCGAGTCAAAATCATGGTGACCTCTACCCCTCCCTCACATACAATAAATCGTGCTGAATTAGCTGGCATAGATATTGGCCTCCAACTTGGCCACACCCACCTCCTCACAGACAGTGCGTGCTCCCTCCGCCTCATACAAGGTTACTTAAACTGCCCTTCCGCTTACCGCCACAACATTCACCGCGACACCCTCTCATCTATCACACACACCCTTAAAACCCGCTGCGAAACAGGCATCCGTACACACCTCGGCAAAATCAAAGCCCACAACCATTCCATCGGCAACGACCTCGCAGACACCCTCGCAAACCAAGTCGCGGATGGTCACCCACCCGATACTACATACACCACAGGTTCTGAAGTCACAATAGGCCACTGGACATGGCCATACACCCTCATCCCACAAACGCTAGGGGACCCCGTAACCTACAAATACACCAACCTCAAATCCGACGCACACACCTACAGCACAAAACACACACACACTCCTCTCTCGCGAACAACCAAACACGGTGCCCTCCTCGCCCGCGCCGCGCAGGACGGCGCCGATTTCTCTTACCACAAAAAACACTCAACCCTCACAAATATCCAGTTCACACACAAACAAGAATTCATGTGGGGTGTCCACAACACCCGCCTACTTACTCACAACCCCACCCTGCGCTGCCCCCTATGTGGCCAATTCACTAGCAACGGCCACATGGCCGGTAACTGCCCCTCTATGTCTGGTCTAAGACAGGACCGACACAACAGCGCTCTGCAACTCCTACTCTCCCTACTGGAACGCCACAACGGAGGGCGATGGGAAACCATCACCGCAGACTTCGGTAACAAACCCATAAAATCGTTTGATTCCCCCACCCCTGCCTGCACCCCACTTGACTGCCACCCACCTCACCCCACCCACATGCCCACCCGCCTTGTCGCTGCTGACGAAGGTCTCTCGCCCGATTCCCTCACCTCGTGCCCCGCCGTCCTCCCACCTGAGATTCTCCCCCCCCCACTTCGTCCCCCTGCACACAAACCTGACTTCATCCGCATCCTCGAACCCCGATTCGTTGGTCACTCCAACGGTCGCCGACGTTACGCATCCATAAAAAAATCCAGATAGGGGAATGGAAGTACTGCACAGACAATAACCTCTCGCACACAGCTGACCTCATACGCACCAAATACACACCCCTTGCGAACGCCATCAGAAACCACTGGCCAGGCACAGTGGTCGACATCATACCCATAGTCATGAGCCGCACCGGTACACCACACTCCTCCACCATCACGAGTCTCACCTCCCTTCTCACCGCCGTCTCCAAAGCACGCCTCGACACATCTCGCATTCTTGCTCAACTCCATACGCATACTGTCCAATGGCTGCATCACCTCCTACGCATATACCGCATCAAGTCCCGCACGACCTCCCACCGCGCATCCGCACATTGCCTCCACGCACGACCCTGAATGCACACAACCTTCGCCTCTACTTGCACCCTCCCCGGGGGGAGTAAAACCCCCGAACACCCTTGGAGAGGTTGGATTAGGTGGTTAACGGTCTAGCCCTGACTTGTAAGTTCCCTGTATGGCATAGTAGTAAATTACTAATGTCACAATTCCAATTATCTTTAGAGGGTCTATTATAAGACTGTATGCCCGTACACGTCCCGTACATGCGCGTTCGATGGGGGACTATTGGTCCCACGCTTATCCGTAGCATACACGTCCTCTCGCGCGACCACCGCGCGTAAGACGTATCCGCGAAGATTGACACAAAGCGCCCAATAGCCGGCCCGTGCATAGCGATACATAAATAATGTACAATTTCACTAAGGATGCCGACTTTTGAGGCGGTACTTGGCAGCGCGCAAGGTTGCCAAAGGGATGCTCCGATAATAGGTTATGGGCCCTAATACGTGAGTTCAAATCCCGGCGGCCGCACATGTCACAATGTGCAAATATGTACTAGTCCGCGTTCGGAACACCGGCGGCTATTATAGGACTGTATGCCCGCACACGTCCCGTACATGGGCGTTCGCTGGGGGAGTCTTGGTCCCACGCTCATCCGTAGCATACACGTACTCGCGCGTGACCGCTGCGTGCGTAAGATGTATCCGCAAAGGTTGACACAAAGAGACCAATAGCCGGCCCGTGCATAGCGATACATAAATAGTGTACAATCACACTAAGGATACCGACTTTTGAGGCGGTACTTGGCAGCGCGCCAAGTTGCCAACGGGATGCTCCGATAATAGGGTCTACTAGAGCACAAATTCTCTTACGATATTACTACACCCGTACATTTCAGCAAATACAGTCACGGGCTGTGTACGTGTATATGGCGTCACGTCGCAGTTTGTTAAGCAGATATCTAGTAGAAACCGGGGCGAGGCCGTCTGGGTACCAGGTACGGGTCCCAATATTAATTCGCAAAAACCGGCGCGGCAAGGGAACTCAAGAAGTGTCTACTATAGCGATCGTGTTAAATATGGACCCTCCCTACTTGTCTCTTACATGTACACAGTTTTCGACCGGTTCTTAGGTGAAGTTTGCCACCTTCGGCGAAAGATGATATGTTAAATATGGACCCCTTGTTGCATGTCTCGTATATCGCATCAACCGATTGCACAACAACCAGATGTTGTTGTGATCGACGAGCCGGTGGCTCGGCCGCCCTTGCCTCTAAAGGGAACCTTCCACACATTACCTAGCTTAGCGGCTTGCGCGGCTTGCTATATAATTGTTAGCAACCGCCTCCGTATGTGCGGTACTTATGTAAGATGTAGCCTATTGTCTTGCCATAGTACTTAGTGTTGCACTACATGCGGTTATGTGCGTGCCCACTTGTGGCGGCCGACAGGCCCTTTCGTTGCCTTTGCCAGTCGCCACCTTTCTATGTTAACTCCCTTTGTCCCCACAGTTGGCCCTCTTTGCGGGGCCGGCTAGACTATCCCTTGTAACTATCATGCTTCTCATCTCGAACCACCTTTCCTTGGTTCAACAGGTTATGGGCTCCTCCACGTTATTACCTAGGATTATTTTTGTTTCTTGGGAAACAATCGGTATCTTCTAGGCACATCGACAAGCGGTCATTTCGGCCCAAGTAAGGTCGAACCGCACCTTTTCTCGAACCTTTTCTTTCTAATTTACCGGCTATTTCGGCCCAAGTAAGGTCAAACCGCATCCTCTCTGGAATCTTTTTCTTCTAGTTCAGCGGCCATTTCGGCCCAAGCAAGGTCGTACCGCACCCTTCCTCAAGAACCCGTGTCCTTGGTTCTACAAATCCCTTGACACCGACATGTGACGAGTATAGTCCCGCAATAATACATTGAAGGACATTGTACATGTACTCGGTTCTAATTCCAATTCATGCTTTCCCATCGGAAGGACGTACAACGTGGGTACGTCGATATTGCAATTTAGCGAGGGTTCAAATACGCATTGTACTGCCATTACCTCCCGGTACGTACAAGTATGCACAATTAATCTAACTAGCCAGACGACGCGCCAAGCGAGGTCTCCTATGCAGAATGTGATTGCCATACATGACGAACCGCGTCACTAGTCTGTTGATGGCAGTTGGAAAGCCCTAGCACATGACACGAGGACTAAGCGAGAGCAGGTGCAAGCTAGCTAGGCAAAGGCTATGTAAGCCTAGTGCACTAGAGGGAGGTGACATAACCTTTTAATGATTCCCTTTGTTCATTTACAGTTTAATGTTAAATACTAATAGTGAGACATATTCTCATTGCTCCCTCCATTCGCACTTCCACCTATAGACACAACATCGATAGAGCACAACAGAAAATTTTGTGTCTGCAGTTAGCTTTCCGAAGGCTAACCGCCACAAACCGCTATGTAGGTTGGTTGCCTTGATAACTCTTCCCACCATCACACTTCATCCGCTCTACCCCGCGCCGGCCACCGGTTTCGTCATTGCTTTGGCTAGCGCAGGACTTAAACTATGATATTTCCAAGTACTTTCGAGGCAACGCTCATTTTGACCTCATCGCCGGTCCAATCATGTCCACGCCGAGGGGAGGGAGTCTACACGAGTAGCGTCCGGCTATTGATCTCGAGTGGCTACACGCTGAAGACCATCCTATTTCGCTACGCTCCTTCCCCGCCGGTCGCTACTGTGATGCGTCGACCAATTCGCCCGTGGGCATTTACTTCCTCGCTACATGTCATTTTAGTACTTGACGCATTATATCAAACACCGCTCTTGTTGGCCAGCAACCGATAACAACGCGTTTTTGTAAGCGCATGTCGCACCACCTACTCGGACTTCGGCCCGCCCCTAGCGCAAGTCTTCTCCCAACGTGACAACCTCTCCTTGTGTCACGTTGGGAAATCCTATGGCAAGCTCGAGGTCGCATGGCAAGACCTTGGCTACATTGAGGGGGAGTGTTAGCAACCGCCTCCGTATGTACGGTACTTATGTAAAATGTAGCGTATTGTCTTGCACTCTTGCCATAATACTTAGTGTTGCACTACTTGCAATTATGTGCGTGCCCACCTGTGGCAGCCGACCGGCCCTTCCGTTGCCTTTGCCACTCGCCACCCTTCTTTGTTCACTCCCTTTGTCTCCACACCTTTGCGCGGCCAGCTAGACTATCCCTTGTAACTATCATGCTTCCCTTCTCGAACCACCTTTCCTTGGTTCAACAAGAAAGACCGCACGCGGAAGTTGTTATACGAAAGTGAGGCGGTAGGCGCGGCCATGTTGTGCCTTCTCTTTTCTTGCGAGAATTAATAGTGTCAAGTAGACGGGTGATGTGGTTGCAGTGATCCCCGAGCGTGTGGTTTTCCAGAGCACTTGTGTTGGGACGCAGAGCGATATGCTCATACCGCTACCAATACCGGTGCCACAAGCGATAGTGTTCAGTGTGTCGTTCAATCTTTCTCGGGGAGTTCAGTTTCTATTTGAAGTTATGATTTGCCATTTCTTCCAACACCCGTATAATCCGACGGTTGTCCGAAAATTCAGGGGTACACATGTATAATTTTGGCGGCATTTTGTTCGTCGATCTAGTTTTGTTCCTTTTCGGCGTTTTTTGGGGGATGTGCGACGTGAATTCATGCAACGTCTTTTTGCTGCTCTTCATGGCTCTCTGGGTTCCTATCTCTGCGACGCTTTTCAGGAGGGCAGTGCTGACGCTGTGGCATGCCTTCCTTTTCCCCGGGCTTAGGTTTTTTCCTCTTTTCTTCTTTTGCTTGGTGGCCTCCACTGCTTTTTCTTGTAAATTTGTTATTTTCGTGGCCTCCGCCCGTGTTTCGTTCAGCGATGTGTTAGTCCCGTGAAGTTCACGTTGTATTTTCATTAATTTTCTTTTATTAATTAATATTAATTAATTTTGTCTAGTATCTATAATAAAAATATATTTTTTTACAAGAAAAAGCAGTGAAGGCCACCAAGCGAAAAGAAGAAAAGTGAAAAAAATCCAAGCCCGAGGAAGAGGAAGGCATGATGCCACAGCGTATCTATAATTACTGCCAGTATCTATAATTAATCTCCGAGTACCTGTATCTATCTGTAGTTATCGTGGCAGCCTGCCTGGTTACCTTTCCAGTTCCCATCATTCTCAGCGCAAATCTATGATGTCAATCGTCTCTCAAGAATCGTCCAGATCGGCCATCGTCGCGAAAAAGTGGAAGTAGTCATCCAAAGAAAACAGTACTTAATTAAAAAACACTTGAACGCGATCTCCACGTTGGCATGACCTTTTTCGCTGTGCTGCCACTGCGACATACATTCGCACAGCGTATCCCGAAACCCGATATGCACGAGATTACGCGCCGCTGGTAGAGGCACGGCTTACTTTTTAAGCTTTTCATGCAATGCTACTTAATTACAAGAACTTGTCAAACACAGGTACTCGACGCCAAGGCGACCTCACTCGCCGCCACAAGGCCGTCTCGGCCTCATAAGACCGCCGCATCAGCTGTCTCGTGCTCAACCTTATCGCGTCCGGATGTTCATGAAGAGGTTGAGAATCGCGATAGACGGAACCGGATAGCGATATGATGGCATGCAGCCCTCTTGAAAGACAGCCCAGGGCAGGACAGCTAATGCCAAGCAACGAGAGCCAGACGTCATCACGCAAACGCGCTCAGGAAACAGTTTCATTATCTGCTGTACTAATGTTTTTTTCGTAGATTATTTGCATCCTTCGTTTGTACCACTCAGTACTTTACTCCAAATGAAAAACACGGTTGGTCTCTTGTGGCAAGTATCGGAGCCGCGTCGCGACGTGGCGTGCTGCAAAGCATGCTTTTTTGAAAGAGTTGAGTGCCACGCTTGTCAGGCCATGGCACCGTGACAGGGGACGAAAAATATACCCGGCCGGCGGGCGAGCGAGTGCCACCCACGTCGCCACACGCTTTCCAGCTATTGCACGTCTTGCAGCTCAACTTGGGCGGTGAATGTTAGCTCGAGTGCATTCGCTGAACGCGTAGATCACACGCAACCCCTGGTCACTTGAATTCGTGAGCAGTAGGCACCGAGCGAGGGCGGGCACCAGCGTTTCCTTTGTTGCGAGAGAGGCCTTTTTGCGTTTGCTCAAACGGTGGACATACATTTTTGCCATCGAGGGATAGACACGAATAGTCGGGAACTGCCTGAGAAAAAATACGGCCTTAGCCCTCCCTGTCCGGCAAAGCAACCGCAGTTATTTCCAGTCAAAACCGGCGCGCTGTCCAAGTGCGTGTCTATCCGCAGCGACCGTGTGTTTAGACTCAAAGATGCAGGAGGTTGGGCTGGCGTTGGCGCGCGGCGGTCCGGCTACCTCCACAGCTCCGCGACCCTCCGCGGCAGTAATTCACACCTCCTCGGGCGAACCGCTTCTGCCTGACCGCCAACTCCGCTGTTTTGAAGCTCCCACCTGCACGCGACCAGGGAACAAAAGCTCAAGGGGCGCGATTCAGGGCCTACTACGTGACTGGCCAAGTGGTCCTAGCGAGTGTCGTGTGCTAGTTCTGGGGGGTGACGAGAGCGCGCGTCGAGCAGCCGGCGCGCTTACAACCTACGGCTACCACGGGCTCGGCGCTTTGGAAGACAGCGCTAAACTGGGCGCCGTCCTGGCATCTTCATCACCACCACACGTGCTTCTTGTTGTGGTTGCAGGCGGATCTGAGGCGCTTCCGCCTGCTGTGCGGGAAGTGCTTTCGCTCCAGCAACCCCGGCCTGCTGTGGTGGCTCTCTTGGCTATTCGCCACACGGACACGAGCAATTCTCGCGGCCTCAAAACTATCTCGGCTCGGCGGTCGCTTTTGGCCGTTGGCGTTGCTGACGTTATGGACACACCATTGTCTCCTCGGGATGCTTCCGTACTTTGGAAAGCTGCTGCGAGGCGAAGCGTTTCGGCGGAGCTGAACCGTGTGTGCGCCGAGTTTACGGCAGATATGGAGAGTCCAGCGACGTTGTACACGACAGCAGCGCCTGCCTACGAGCGTGGCGTCGCAAGTCAAGGGCAGCACGATTTTCGTGGCGGGGAATGGCGTCGCACTAGCATGCTAGACGCAATGGGTGGTAGTGAACCCAGCTGCTCTACCGACCGACCGCTGCTTGTATGGCTATCGGAGCGCGTCGGGACGAAGGGCGAAGACAGCGCAGTCACGAGTTATGTTTTTTACAGCATGCTGTCCCATGTCGCTGAGCACCATGCCAGCTACGGCACACCCTGGGGACTATCTCTTCTTCATAATTTCGTGGTCCTCCCAAACGATGAGGTCACATGCTGTATCCCTACGTCTGTCGCCTCCCCCACCGTGGACTGTGAGCAAGCCGAGCTATTTGCGGCTCCTGAAGGCGCAAATAACGGCACCGCCGCCGATATCTACACTCTCGGTTGTGTCTTTTTCCGGCTGCTACACCGCCTCCCGCAAGGCGTTGATGCTCGACAGGTGATGGTTGAACTTCGCAACCGCATCCTGCCTATCGCGTTTTTGCAGCAGCAGCCCATGGCTTCCGCCTTTATCCTCGCGATGCTTCACCCCAACCCATCGAGTCGTCCTTCCGTTGACGACCTTCTGTCCCACGACATGCTCGTGTCCGCCGCGGAGGAGTTTAGCCGACGCAAGCTCGCTTCTCGAGGCTCCCGTGACCGCCTACTCGCAGAGGCTGCTGCGGAGAGGGAAGTTAAGGCCCCGGAGCCCGCTTACGGCCGCGGACGAATGCTACTGTCGCAATCCTCTTCTATGGAAGGGCACGGCCTGGACCTTGAACGCGCTACTGTTGTGACGGATATCATGGCCGCCTTTCTTCAGCAGATACATGCCCAGTTGCTGGAGCAGCACTCAGAACTGCAGCAGCAACGAGCAATGATAGATGCCGACCTGGACGAGGTGTGTCGTGCGGCTACCCGAATGCGCGTGACCCACTCTGCGCTCGGCTGTGGATCTTCGGAATCGGCGCCTGAAGCGAGCGTGGACAGCTTCAGCGGCGTAGCGACGGACGGTAAACGACGACGGACATGCCCGGGAGTGAAGCGCCCCAGTGTGGACATGCTGTTGGGGTCGTCCGAGGGGCTCGGAGAGGACGGTGCCGCCAATAGCGCGCCTTGTTTTATGCGCGACGATATGGACATCTTTTCGTGCATCGAGCCGCAGCAAGGGGAGCTGGAGGCGCGGGTGCCGCAGTCGCCGACGGACGGAGAAACCACGGCAGGGATGGATGCGCGATGGGCTCGCCTAGAAAAGCAGCTTCCCATCATGGAGAGTATGTATCTGCAACGGTGTCAGTATGCATTTCGTGCACGGGAGACGAGCAGCCCTGTCGTTCCCGTCACCTCAGCCGCCCCTACGCAAGGCGGCGCGTTGCGAGGTCACCTGGCCGCCTTCGCGAAAGACCTGAACAAGTTTTCAAAGTTTGGGAAGCTGCTGAAGCACGCGTCGCTGGTTCAGAGCAGCTTACATGTGGGCCAGGCAAGCCACATGATCTGTAGTATGGCCTTTGGCTGCGAAGACCATATGTTTGCGACGGCAGGTACCGCGACTCGGAAGATCAAGCTGTACCAAGTAGCTCCGCTGTTACGTCATCGGGGGGAGGACGGCTGCCTGACGGGGCCTCGTCGCGGCGCAGCAGCGCACTACCCGCTCATGGAGCTCGAGGCCGGCGATAAGCTGTCCTGCATTTCTTGGAACCGCTACCTTCGTAACTACCTTGTTAGCAGCGACTACAGCGGGGTGGTGGCGCTGTGGGACACGGGGAAGGGGGAGCAGGTGACTCAATTTGCCGAGCACGCCAAGCGTGTGTGGGCCGCCGACTTTTCGATTCTCGACCCAAAGCTTATCGTTAGCGGCAGTGACGACGCGACGGTCCGGCTGTGGAACGTCGCCGAGCCATGCTCGGCTCTCAGTCTGAACCTCTGCGCGCCTGTGTACTCGGTGAAGTTTTCCCCCACCAATGCCAACCTGCTCGCCGTCGGATGCGCCAATTACCGGTCGTATCTCTACGATATTCGTAACACGGGCACACCACTGCTGCAGATTGCGGGGCATAAGAAAGCGGTCAGCTACGTCCGATTCCTCGGCCCCGACCAGCTGCTCACCGCCTCCATCGACTCTACCGTTAAGCACTGGAACATTCCGGCGTCACTGGAGCAAGGGGACGCTGCGCGCCTACGGTGTTGCTACCGGGAGCACGTGAATGAGAAGTGCTTTGTTGGACTGGACGTACGCGATGACGGCTACATCCTCGCCGGCTCCGAGACAAACGAAGTGGCGTGCTACTACAGCGGCCTCCCTGCCCCCGTGTTGCGTCATTCTTTCAACAACGGTCACCAGGCTGCCGGGCGGCGCCCCGCCGCCAGCAGCGTAGCCTGGAGCACCACCAGTAACCTCTTCCTCGCTGCAAATTCCGTCGGATCTGTCGAGCTGCTGGAAATGACGTCCTGTTAGCGGCGCTCCTCTGTCTTACTTTCTTGTTATTCTCCTTGTTATCATCATCTAAGCAGCAAGTAGCTGTGGAGGCCTTGGTGCTCCACCTGTAGGAAAACCATTGTACCGCCCGTATGTAACGCGCCGAAGCGGAACGAAATATACCTTTAGAAATAAATACACAGCGCCGGTAGGCTGTGCGATTAGCGTACGAATGCTGTTATTATTGTAATGGATGTTTTTTCAGTTTTTTTGATTGCGTTGCCATGGATATCGGATTTTAAATTCCACAACATACGGGTACGCAGTCACATCATAGCTGGAGGGGTCGATTTGTAGTGATTATTTTTAAGGACCTATAATTGAAAGGGTCTCGTCGCCTTAGGGTCATCGTCGAGAAGAGTGCAGCGAGGGATACGAAAGGTGGAACATGGCACTGCGTGGAAGTGCAGCGGTCAATCGAATATATTTCGCCGTCTATCAGCATCTGTTCTATGCTGATTCAACTCCAATTTGAACGCACGGCTTGTTTTGCCCATCCGTGATGAAAGGAAAACAACCCCCTTGCATTCCGATATCATTCCTCACATTGTTTAAATGATAACACAGGATGAACCCCGACGTACATAGAGGCGGCGTAAGATGCCTGCATTCATTCCGTCCCTGTTGGCGTTTTTTCAGAAGTGAGTGGTGCGAACGCAATGCTGCATGTTATCCGTGAACCATGTTTACACAGCTCACGAAGATATCACAACTTAGCGAGAATCGTCAAAGCTCATGAATGTGGCGGTTAGCCGTCGAGAGGTAATTGATGAAAGATGTTTCACTGCTGTACTTGGGCAGTAGATGTTGTAAATGAACAAAGGAATTGTTAAAAGGTTCTGTCACCTCCCTCTACTGCACTGGGCTTAAATAGGTTTCAGCCCAGACTGGTTACGCCTGCAAGCTATGCTTACGTGTCAGGCGTTAGTGCTGTTCAACCGTCGTCATCTGCCTCGAGACGCGGCCTGCCTAGCATTGGGTTTCACGACGCGGCTCCTTCTGCATTGGAGAGCTCGTTCTGGCGCGTCATCTGGCTAGTTAGATTAATTATGCATATCTGTACGTACCGGGAGGTACTGGTCGTACTGTAGCATCAGCACCATTACAATATTGCAGTAGCGACGTACCCACGAGTATACGTCCGTCCTGTGGAAAAGCACGAATTGGAATTCGTAACGAGTACCTGTACAATGTCCTGCAATGTACTGTTGCAGGACTGTACTCGTCACACTCGTACCCTCCCCCTCTTGACAGATCAATGAGGTCGCCGCGAGGCAGACCTCCGTGGTTCTTGGCTCCTTTACTGAAGCAATTACTGGGACTCAGGAATGCGCGCTGGGTGAGCGTGCATAAAATCAATGTACGCCTGAGTCTTGGCGAACTTGCGCCATTGGGGCGTCTCCAAGAATTCTTGTAACGCAACTGTTCGATGCACCTCGTTCAATCGGTGCCAGACAGGTGGAATGTCGTCATCACTGAAATGCGTCATGAAGAGCAAATATTTGCCTCGTCGCCCAGGTAGCGACTTGATGCACACAGCAGAGATGTGTGAGATGTCAAACTCCTCGTCGTCTCCTTCAGGGACAGTCACCGGGACAGCTGGCCGTAGCAGAGCGGTAGAGCAGGGTCTTAAGTTGTTAACGTGGAACACAGGATGTAAGCGTACTGTCGCTGGAAGTTTTAATCTGTAACTGTGTTTCCCAATCTGCTCCTCCACTGAAAAAGGGCCAAGCTGTCTGTCTCTGAGTTTCCTGTTCGGCTGTCCTCGCAGAAAAAGATTTGCTGTGACGACTGACACCTTGTCTCCCTTAGCGAAGTGTGGCGCTGTAGACGGTTCTGTGCGCGCTTGCATCTCGTTCTTGTGTAGTTGTAACACTGAGCGTACCAAGCTGTGTACTTCCTGTAACAATCTCAACCGTTCTGTTGCGTCTTGCGAAAAAGGAATCGATGGTCGCATGCTGAAGAGCAGGTCAGGAGGCTCCTCAGGAGAAAAACCAAAGTTAGCCTCGAACGGCGTGTGCTCAATTCCAAGTGCACGCGAAGCGTTGTACGCAAACTCCACTTGCGGTAAAAGTGTCGACCAGTTGGAGCCATCATAGCAACAGAAGCAACGAAGAAGCTGCTGAAACGTGCTGTTCACGCGCTCTGTCAGTCCGTCTGTTTCTGGGTGTCGGCTGGTAGACATGTTTAGTCGCGTTCCAAGGCGTCTCCACAATGTCTGCCAGAAGGCGCTGACAAATTTCGGGTCGCGGTCACTGATCAGCACTCGGGGCAGTCCATGTAAACGGTAGACTCCCTGTAAAAACAAAGTTGCAGTTTCTTCGGCAGTAATCGACTCTGTGCATGGCAGAAAATGGGCCATTCGAGTTAGATGGTCTACTACAATCAGCACACTGTTAAAGCCGTTGCTCTCAGGCAAGTGTGTCAGGTAGTCAAGACCAACTGTGTGCCACGGTCTGGGTGGAACAGGTAACGGGTAAAGAGTCGCGGCCATCTGAGGTCGAATCTTCGCTCGTCGGCACACGACGCAGCGTTCACAAAAATCTTTCACATCTTGGCGGATTCGTTTCCACCAGAATCTGTCGAGTGCTTTAGCAAGAGTGCTAGCAACTCCTCTGTGACCGGCTGACGAACTTTCGTGCAGCTCTGCGATCAATTTCAGTCGGAGCTCAGAGTTCTGTGGAATACAGAGGCGATTGAGACGCCAAAAGTACCCGTCTCTGGCTTCTATCCGGCTGTCTCTTGTCCACTCACCATCGTCCCCATAAAACGAATCTCGTGAGAACCCCTCGCGAATGAGATCAGCGAACTCAGGGCTCAGCTGCAACGCGTCAACAGTCAGTGAATTTAACTGTGCGTCTTCAAACAGCAGCTGGGACTTCCGTCGTAATTCTCGATCTGACGGAACCTCGCCATCCCAAAATAAGGGTACTGTGGCCTGAGGTACGAAGTCTGGTCGCCGGCTTAACGGGTCAGCTTCGTTCAGAGCTCCCTTGCGATATGCAAGTGTCATCGAGCCCACAAACGGTTGCAAATCCCGCAGGTATCTTGCTTGCCGCTTGTTCAGCCTGTTGTTCGGTTGCCTGAGCAGGTGCCGCAGTGTGTCGTGGTCTGTTACGACAAGGAACTTAGAACAGCCTTCAAGATAGCACCTCCAATGCTTGACAGCTTCGCATACGGCCAAAGCTTCTAAGTCGTACGCAGAGTAAGTGTTACCACGCTCAGCTGGATTCAGCTTACGCGCCCAGTAAGAGACTGGTTGAAGACCGCCTCCTTGGTCTTGCAACAGGACTGCTGCAATCCCCACTGTGGAAGCATCTGTAGCTACGGTGAACGTCGCGTCCGAGCCGACCTCCGGAAGGATCAGGCATGGCGCGGAAATGAGCCGTAACTTGAGAGTCTCGAAGGCTTCCAAACAGGCAGGCGTCAGCGTAACCTTCTGTGGCTGGGACTTCCGCAGTAAGTCCGTCAATGGAGCCGTAAGGTCGCTAAAATGGTGTATGAATCTCGCATAGAAGTTGCAGAACTGTACGAAACTGCGAACCTCCTTCTGCGTCTTGGGCACTGGCCAGTCTGCAACGGCCTCGACTTTCTTTGTGGAAACCGAAATTTTTCCGGCTGACACAGTGTAGCCCAGATACTCCATTTCTTGCAATCCGAAGAAGCATTTCTTAAGGCGCAATTTCAGCCCTTCCTCCTTGAATCGCTGTAGCACTAGACGCAGGTGCTCCAGGTGCTCTTCCAGAGTTCGACTGTAGATACAGACGTCATCCAGGTAGACTGTCACGAACTTATGTAAAAAGTCGCGAAGTATGTCGTTCATCATCCTCTGAAATGTAGCTGGTGCATTACACAGGCCAAACGGCATGGCGACCCATTCCATTAAGCCATCAGGGGTCTGAAAAGCCGTCTTGTGAACGTCCTGATCACGCACTCGAACTTGCCAGAATCCAGAAGCGAGGTCGAGGTGTGTGTAAAAGTTCGCGTCCTTAAGTTCGTCCAGTGTGTCGTCCACACGCGGTAGCGGGTAAGCATCTTTACGCGTAACCTCGTTAAGACCGCGGTAGTCAATGCAAAGACGTAGCGAGCCATCAGCTTTTCGCACAAAAAGAATTGGCGAGCCGAATTCACTGTAGCTGGGGCGTATCAACCCAGCTTCCACTGCGTCTTTAAGCTGTCGATTAAGCTCAGCGCGCTCTGCGGGTGACAATCTGTTCAGACGTTGACGTCGCATCGGGCCAATTGTTTCAATGGGATGATCCCACTGTCGGCTTACAGGTGGAGAGTCGACAGGTCGCAGTAACTCCGGGAAGTCATCAAAGAGTAAAGACCGGAAGTTATCACGTTGTTCTGCTGTTAGTTCCTCTCCAGTGTGAAAGTCTGTCGTTTGTTCAGCGACTGACGTAAGTTCAATGACGTAAAAATCAGCATGACGTCCTCTGCTGCGGCGCGTCTTGCGCATGAGCTTCTGAACTTTCGTAGACGACAGGAGTAGACACTCAGGGCGTCGTTCCTCGAGTGTAGTCTCCACAGCTGTGCCGTCCATTAGTGTAAAAATTCTGGTTGTACCAAATTGTAAAGAGGCCTGTTCGTCATCAAGCCATGGTAAACCCAGGATTAAATCAGCTGTGCGTAAATCACGTAAGACATAAAAAGTCCGGTGAAACTCGTGTCGAGCCAGCTCAAAAGTGACGTCGCAGACTGTCGTAGAAGTCACTCGTTGTCCATTAGCGAGTCGAACTGGGGTTTTACTGGCAGACTTCCGAGTCTGTAAAGCAAAGCGTCGTACAAAGTCCTCTGACACAAAATCAAGTGTCGCAGCACAGTCCACTAATCCAGAAATGTGGTGTCCGCCATCAGGAGTTTTCACAGTCAGCTCAGTTCGAATTAACGGGCGAGCTTCCGTGAGGTCAGTCAGTAGGGCTGTAGCTGTCGAAGAAAATTGTCGCAGCGTAGCGATGGACTGTTCCGAGTCGTCTGTTGGTACAGGTACCGAGTCGGGTTGATCAGGTGCTGTAGGTTCTGGTGAGTCGTTAAACGCACAATCTGCGTCGACTAACCACAGCTGTACAGGCCAAGGGGCTGGAGCAACCACCTCCTGTTGCGCTGGATTCTCCAGTGACTGACGTGTAAAAAGCTGTGTCCTTGCTGGGAATTCTTGATAGAGTTTCCAGTGCTTAGTCACCTGAGTAAATTTCGCCCACTTCGGTAGTACAAATACAGCCATCGTAGATGTCGGAGATGTTCGACGACAATCCTCAAAATGCTGCGCAATCTGCTCAGCTAACTCCCAGGGTGGGTTGATGAACACCCTCTCTCCTGTTAAGTCTCTGTCTAGAATCGAGTCACTCGGCGAACAGTGAGGTAAGTCACCGTGCGAGTTAAGACCTTCATCATCAGCACATCCTTCCAACGTGAAGTTGAATCGTGCATGCAGAGGGTCAAAGACTGAGTCAACCAGTTTCCAATCAACTGAACGTCTGGTTACAGGTTTACGACTCTGTCTCTGCTTAGTCTGACGACGACGACCTGCTACTTGCGTTACAGGTGTCGCAACTGTAGTCGATGGAGATGCCGAAAGGTTTATCGACGACCTCTGTCGCTAGCAGTGTCTCAGAATGAACAGTAGATGTAGCCGGCTGCTCCAGTTCATTTGTAGAACAGCCTTGCCACCATCATTGCTTCTTAGGTTGCATTGGTGCCTTGCCTTTGAACTCCGGGCATTGGAACAAACGGTGTCCCTTCTTGTGGCACTTGAAGCAAAGTCCTTCGTCCATGTGTCGCTTACGCTCCTCAGCTGTCATTGCATTTGCGATTGAATTAAAATCTTCGCGACCGGATGGTTGACCACGTCCACCATTGTTGCCACCACGACCACCATTGTTACCACCTCCACGTCCACGTCCGCGGCCTCGTCCTCGGCCACCCTTGTTACGTTTCCAGACGTTAGAGGCTTCCTCAAAAGGGTCTTCAAGGTTGCGCTTGCGAGAGGATTGGGTAGATGGTCCAGCAGCAGACCTTGCATTGCCTAATTCCGGCGAGTCTGTCACGACGTCATTCAGAAAGTTTTGTAGCTCCGCGAGCGTAATCTGGTAACCTAGTTGCGCTCGGTGTGATCTAGCCAGTCTCTGGAGGTCCACGTTTGCAAGACCAGTAATGAAGCGTACACACTGTACCTCCGCTGTCAGGTCTTGACGAGAACGGCGTAAGTAGTCGTTGTACTTCTTAGTAAAAAGCGCGTAACTCATCGTGTTGCTCTGTGTAAAACTTAGCAAAGCTTTAATTGCGTCATCCTGAATGTTCGGAAGAAACGTAGACTTGCGTATCTCCGCAACAAGCTCGTTGTACGTAGATGGAATTGGAGGATGATTTTTCCGGTTCAACCACCATCCACCAAGGAGTCCAGAAAACTGTGAAGTAACCCAGAACACTGCATCGTACGAGTCAGCTGCAATCCCAAGCATTACAAAACGCTGAGGCTGAGCTTCGAGCCAATCCTCCAGTACAGGTGGGTCTTGACCATTCTGGTACGGTGAAGTAATGGCAGCCTTACGCTGAGTCTCCGTAAGAGTCACTGATAGTCCTGCCAAGTTGTGGGTAGGCATCGGCATTCCCACTCGTAAATCTGTAGGTCCCACTCCAGTCAGTCGGTTGATGTGTCCAACAATCAGCAGCCAGACAGAACCAGAGTCGACCGTTGTAAACCGGGGGTACATGTGGAGCTGTCTCGGGATAGACGTGTCTTCATGCATGACTGGAACATGTTGTGTCATTGCTCGATAGAAAGATTCCCACTGAGTCACGTAACCAAAGTGAAGTAAATCACTCTTGTGCTTCTCAGCACGAAGTAACCCAGTCTGTGCAGGCGTAAGTGTCAGACCGTCAGTGTTGATGATTTCCGGGACGACGTAAGTGCCATCCGGATTAACTGTCGACTGTTCCAAAACAACCTGCTCGACCTGAGCAGGTGTACGTAAGTTGCTCGTAGCAAACAGGACAGGAATAGACGCAGAGTACACGGAAACAAGCTGTCGTCCTTGAGGTAGCGTAACGTTCACAGGTTCACCACTCAACAGCGTCAAATCATCCGGTGTCAAAACAAGACCGGTCTCCTCGTGTAATTCGCGAATAGCAGCGTCGACAGGCTCTTCGTTGGGTAAGACAGAGCCAGCAGGGAACCAAGTTCTACCAGTACGAGGCTCACGCTGAAACACCAACTTCAAATCCGACCGTTTAGTTCCTCCAACGTGAATTACCAACACCACGTAATGACCAGGTCCAAGAGAAGCCATCTCAACTCAATCAAACAACGTCGAGCAGTTCAATAAGCGAACGAAAGCGTGCGTCGACCAAAGAGCTCCGAAACCAGTGTGGCGGTTAGCCTCTGAAAGCTAAACGCTAGCACAAATCTGTTCTAGTCTGTCTAGCTCTGTGTCGTAAGATTGCAATTGATGTTGTCGAGAGGTAATTGATGAAAGATGTTTCACTGCTGTACTTGGGCAGTAGATGTTGTAAATGAACAAAGGAATTGTTAAAAGGTTCTGTCACCTCCCTCTACTGCACTGGGCTTAAATAGGTTTCAGCCCAGACTGGTTACGCCTGCAAGCTATGCTTACGTGTCAGGCGTTAGTGCTGTTCAACCGTCGTCATCTGCCTCGAGACGCGGCCTGCCTAGCATTGGGTTTCACGACGCGGCTCCTTCTGCATTGGAGAGCTCGTTCTGGCGCGTCATCTGGCTAGTTAGATTAATTATGCATATCTGTACGTACCGGGAGGTACTGGTCGTACTGTAGCATCAGCACCATTACAATATTGCAGTAGCGACGTACCCACGAGTATACGTCCGTCCTGTGGAAAAGCACGAATTGGAATTCGTAACGAGTACCTGTACAATGTCCTGCAAAAAGGGTCGGTCAACATGATATAGGTTGACCGCTTTAGAGACTCAATACTATTAGAATCGCCATATTATGGCGTTAGGCAGCGTAGGTATTTTTGTTATAATAAGCTATGCCCATGAAATTATACATTTTTGAAAACTACTTATTAACTCTCTAATTTGATATGTTTTCGCGATGTGTAACACTACATCATGCGGGGCGACTCCAACTTTAGGTCGTCGTCGTAGGAGCAATCGGAAAGACAATCGTAGACTTGTAACAACAAGACGTTCGATTGATTGGAAACTCGTTTACTCTCTCTTCGAGCTTCTGCACGCACGATTCACCTCCACGATGGAAGGTTGTGCAGACAACGATGATCTTAACTCGCACGGTAATTTACCGCAGTGCTCGCCGAGAGACTTTGTTTTGGAGAGGATAGACTTAACTGGGGAGCGAGTGTTCTTCAATCTACCTTGGGAGTTCGCGGAACTGATAGCGCATCATTTTGAGACGAGTTGTCGTCGTAGAGCTCCAACATCTACGATGGCCATGTTTGTTCTTCCTAAGAAAGCTAAGGTCAACGACTTACACACGGTATCAAGAATTTCTTGCTAGGACACAATTGTTTACACGTCAGTCGGTGAACGACCCGACTCAGCGGGATATTGTTGCCCCTTCTCCTTGGCCAATCAATTTGGGTTTATTCGATGCCGATTGTTGGTTTTATGATTTTGCTCCGACTACAATTCATGATAAACCTACCTAGATAATTGTACCGCTAGGCGACTCTACGGAGCCCATCGCTACGCTACGACATTTTTTCTCGGACGCTATTGCCATGTTGACATGCCCCACCGAAGCTCGCCCGTTGATTCGAACCGAGTTAAAATTACCGATGGGGGATAGTAGATTCCCATATTAGTCGACTGTCCTACGACACTTGACTTCGTGTCTGAGGACGTCGTACGTCGCTTTTCCCTTCCAACTTGTAAGTCCAAGGTCACGACACAAGTTCGACTCGCTAATGAACAACGTGTGACTTCTTCGACAGTTTGTGACATCACATACGAGCTATAGCTCGCCACGAGTTTCAACGGACCATTTACGTCTTCCGTGATTTACGCGCTGCTGATGTGGTGCTCGATTTCCCATGGTTGGATGACGAGCAAGCTTGTCTACAATTCGGCACGTCACGCATTTTGACCCTAATGGACGGCACAAAAGTCGAGACCCAGACAAAGGAGCGTTGGCATGAGTGCCTTTTAATATCATCGAGCAAGATTCGGAAGCTCGTGCGGAAGACGCGCCGAAGCAAGGGACGTAACGCTGAGTTTTACGTGATTAATGTCATGCCAGCTGCAGAGCAACCGGCAGAATTTCACAACGGAGAGGAGCTTATTGCAGAGCAAAGTAACAGTTTTCATACGTTAATCTACGACGACTTTCCGGAATTATTGCAGCTAGTGGACTCGCCCCCCGTAAGCCGTACGTGGGATTACCCCATTGAAACACCTGGCCCGATGGAACGTCATCGTCTTAACTAATCGTCAAATGCGGAGCGCGCTGAGCTTAAACGAAAGCTCAAAGACGCATGGGAGGCTGGCTTTATTCGTCTGAGTCACAGTAAGTTCGGCTTGCCAATTCTTTTGTGCGCAAAGTTTATGGCTCGCTTCGACTCTACATTGAATACCGCGGCCTTAATGAGGTTACGCGTAAGGACGCCTACCCACTTCCACGTGTGGATGACACCCTTAATGAAGTGAAGGACGTGAACTACTAACACCACCTTGACCTAGCATCTTGTTTCTGGCAAGTCCAAGTTCGTTAAAAGGACGTCCACAAGATTGAGTTTTAGACGCATGATGGTTTAAGGAGTTGATTGTGATGCCATTCGGATTGTGTAATGCCCCAGCTACGTTTCAATGGATGATGAACGCCATCTTGCGCGACTTTTCACACAAATTTGTTGCCGTCTACCTCGATGACGTCTTGTGCACGCTAGACAGTCGCACGCTGGTCGAACACCTCGAGCACCTTCGTCTTGTGCTTCAACGATTCAAAGAGGAAGGCTTGAAATTGCGTCTTAAGAAATGCTTCTTCGGTCTTCAAGAGATGGTGTACTTGGGCCACACTGTGTCTACATGTAAATTTTTTTCAGTTTCGGAGAAGAAAGTCGAGGCTATTGCAGGCTAGCCAGTGCCTACAGCGCAGGAGGAGGTCCGCAGTTTCGTGCAATTGTGCAACTTTTACGCCAAGCTCATTCATCTCTTTAGCGTGTTGTCATCACCTTACGGCTCCATTGACTGACTTACAACGGAAGGCCTAGCCACGGATGTTTACGCTAACGCCTCCCTATTTGAAAGCTTTCGAGACTCTCAAGTTACGGCTCATTTCCGCGCCATGCTTGATCCTTTCGGAGGTCAGCTCGGACGCGATGTTAACTGTAGCTTGACATGCCTCGACAGTGAGACTTGCGGCAGTCGTGTTGCAAGATCAAGGCGGAGGACTTGAATCAATCTCTCACTGGGCGCGTAAGCTAAATCAAGTCGAGCCCGGCAACATCTACTCTGCGTACAACGCTACTCGTGCGCTTGGAACTGAGCACACAACTTTCGAGGCGAATTTTGCTGGCTTTTCTCTTGAGGAGCCACATGACTTGTTGTTCAGCTTGCGACCTTAAATCCCGGTTTCGCAAGACGCGTTAGAGCGGTTGAGATTATTGCAAGAGGTACACGCGCTGATACGTTCCGTGTTACAACTTCACAAGGGTGAGATGCGAGCTTGTTCAAAACCGTCGGCTGCACCGCGCTTCGTACGAGACAAGGTGACAATCGTCAAAAAGAATGTCTTCTTACATGGACAGTCAAACCGGAAGCAACGTGACCAACATTTAGGACCTTTTGCAATCGAAGAGCACATTGGGAAACACAATTACGGATTACGGTTACCTGCGACAGTTCGCTTACACCAAATGTTTCACGTTTACAATATACGACCTTGTTCTACAGCTTCTCTTCAGGATGCTATCCTTGTGGCTACTCCATAAAAAGGTGACCATGACAACTTCGAAGTCTCTCACATTTCTACCGTGTGCATCTAGTCGTTACCTAGACGACGAGGAGAATACTTGCACTTCATGACGCACTTCATCGATGACGATATTCCACATATCTGGCAGCTGTTAAACGAAGCACACCGTACGATGGCGTTACAATATTTCCTTGAGACGCCCCAATGACACACGTTTGCCGTGACTTAGGCGCACAATGACTTAATGCACGCTTACCTAGCGCGCATTTCTCAGTCCTAGTAACTGCCCTAGTCAAGGAGCCAAGACCACGGAGTTTAGCCCCACGGTTGGCCTCGTTAGTCTGACAATAGTGTGAGGGTACGAGTGTGACGAGTACAATGAAAAAAGGAAATGATTTACAATATGTACCGCTGACGCGTTGTGCGGCTGCTATCTAAGGGCCTTCTTGCATATGCCATCTAGGTCGTAGAATACAACATTTAGGCCGGCATCCCTAATCCGAGATACTCCTAGGGACTAAGTCAAAAAAACCGTGAAGGGGAGTGTAATCAACTTCCGGCTTGCCGGGGCTCTAAGACACAACATTACATACTACTCAGCGGTAAAGACTCGTTTTGTAATCCACAAAATCCCCTCCGCCGCCTACGTAAGGAAACATCATACAATTAGTGCTATCGCTAACTCCGATCGCCTTGCTAAGGGCATGGCTTTCTAGCCCCCTTCTCATCCCTCACCCTCTATTGGCACACCGCCTAGACATAACGATATAGGCAGTCAAAGACGCCCCACCGGTGGCATTTGCTTCCGGGGCTTGGGTCGAGGCGCGCGTGACTTTTCTTGTCGGCCCCCTGTTGAGTGGGCCGGTGCTGGGTGTTGAGCTGGAGTGGGACGGCGCGGAATGTCGTCCGGGGAAATATCCGTCGCTACAAAGTCGAAGGGAGGGAGACGGGGGCGCTGTGGCGTGGAGGCTTCCGGGCGCGCCGGGTGGGAGGACCTGGCGTCATGATCGGGACGTTGAATTTTGCCGCCGGGTTGGGGGAACATGAGTGGGTCTTCAGCCAATAGGGCGGCGTATTCTTCCGCAACGTGTTGGCATGAGGTAGGGGAAGCGGAGCGGAGGGCGAGTCGGACGGAGATCATGCGTTGCTCGTAGTCTTCCGCTGCCGGTGAGTGAGCTTGGGTATCCGGGGGGCGGCGCTTAGCAGGTCACTTAGAAGGTCACACTGTCTGCCATTGGACTTCAATCGGGGTTGTGTCGTGTGGGTGGTCCTCCTCCATAGCCGTGGGTATGTCTTGCGCCGGGGCGTTGGCTGCGAGACAGTTCTCGGGTCACCGTGGTCGAGCGCGTCACCGGCCCGGGGGGGATCGTGGGGTCGGGGCGAGCTATCAATAGGTTCCGACTCCGGGCTTGGCTGGGTGGTGGGCTTCAGTCGCATGAGCTTGTCTATGGCACGCGCTACGTATGATGAGCGGTCGACATGTGTGAATAGTCTAGCCGAACTTCCGAGAAGGCTCGAGCCGTGTGCATGGAGGGTCACCGAGGCAAAAATAATTTGGTACCGGTCCGCGATGTGGATGTGTCGAGTAGGGCGGGACTTCTTCTAGGAGGTAAGGCCGCTGGAGGCCCATGTAGTATCACATGCGGGGGTAGGCAGTCGATCGGTGTGGTGGAGGTCCGCTCGGGTGTGCTGGGGGATAGGCTTGAGTGGAAGGATTTCTCCCATCTCTATTGGGGGTTTCATGATGCGGTAGATACGCAATATCCGGGGGCTGATCGGGTTGGACGTGAGGTGTATGGTGAGCTTCTTGAGGGTGGTGGCATAGAGGAGGGGAAGTGGGGAGGTGAGGCTAAGCACTACCTTGCGGGTGGCTTTGAAGGCAGCATCCGCTTCGCCCATAGCCATGGCGCCGACTCCGTCTAGTCCGTCCGTAGTTAGCTCCGCCTATGTATGATATCTAAAGATGTCTACTCCCGCCGCCGTTAGGGAGGAGTAGAGGGTGTGGAGGCAGGTTCGGCCTGGAGCGGTATCCCGGTGGTAGTTATTGACTGAATCGACGACTGCAGTGGCCATCGGGTCGGCAAGGGATAGGATGTATTCTAAAAATTTCGACTTTTCCACCATATTTGAGTCGAGGCCCAACGGTAGAACTGTCGGGGAATGGTGGGGGTGTAGTCGGTATGTCTGCTGTGAAGGGCGGCAAGGCCACCCACGGTGAAGTGGGCGATTATGTCTCCCATAGGTATGGCCAGTAGGGTGTCTTGTAGGGCGTCGACTAGATAGTGTGCATATTGTGCCGATATGAGCTCTAGACGGGCCACTGGGTTGGGTCGGTGTGGTTTGTAGATGTCCCTTAGCTCGAGGGCATGGAGGAGGATGCCGCGGGGGTGGGGGTAGACGACTGGGCTTGGGTAGGGAGGAGTGTCCGTGGATTCGCACTCCTTCCATGCCTCGTCCGTGGCTGCGTATTGACGACGAACGGGAGTTGTGTGGAGCCGTCGTCCCATAGGTAGGCAAGGGCAGAGTGTAGGAGTTCGGCTTCGTCCAAGTGAGGGGCTCCCTAGATAGGAATTTCGCAGGGGCTACCTTTGTGATCGGTGAGGACTTGGGAGTGGTTGTGAGAGTGGTTTTGCCGGTGTAGGAGCTCTTTCGCTACCTCCCGGCGGATGAGCCGGATTAGGATTGTGCCGGTGGTGAGCGGTGGGAAGTTGCGTCTGCCGTCCGGGGTTCTGGGGGCTAGGGGGTTGGGCTTGCAACAGATCATGACGTTGGTGGGGAGGATCTTGACGCCCAAGCGCTTGTTGACTTCCTCGATTATTTTCTTGGTGGTGCTTGTAGTGGTCGCGAGGGTGAGGCCGATCTTCGGTCTAGAGCTTGATGAGCTTCAACACTACCGGGTCCTTGCTGGGGGTGCCGGAGACCTCTCTAGTGACGGCCAAGTTGGGTGTATAGGCGAAGACTCGGGGGGTATCGGGGTTGGTGAGGCGTTTGGCTCGGTTAGAGAAGTCGGCATAGGTCTGGAGTGAAGGATGGATTTGTGTGTTGGGAGGGGGAACTCAGACTGTATAGGCCGAGGTGGCGGAGGGTTGGGCAGCGGGCTGGTCATATGGTGTCGGTTCGGTTGCCGGCTAAGGCTGTGATGTACACTTCGTTTGAATCTGAGGGTTGGCTTCGGCAGGGGGGGATTCGTCGGTGCAATCCATCTGGGTGGGTTGGTCGGTAGCGGTGGCTTCGGGTTCCATATGGTGGTCCGGAGCTTGTGAAAAATGATAATTGACGAGTACAATCCTGGAACAATACATTGCATGACATTGCACATGTACTCGTTACGAATTTGACTCGTGCTTTTCCATCGGAAGAACGTACGACAGCGTGGTTACGTTGCCACTGCAATTTAGCGAGGGTACAAGTCTGTATTGTATTGCCAATGCCTCCCGGTACGTACATTTACGCACAATAAATCTAAGTAGCTACAAGATGCGCCAGTCTGATTTCCAAAGAGAGACGAGCCGCGTCGCTTTCGCTCGTATGTTCAAACCGTTACAAGAGCCCTAACACATGGCACGAGGACCATGCGAGGACATATGCAAGCTAGCTAGGCTTGACCTATTTAAGCCTAGTGCAATGGAGGGAGGTGACAAAACCATTTAATTAATCCCATTGTTTAATTACAGTCTATTGTTGCACACTTGACAGTTGGTCATCTTCCATCTCTCTCTCCATCCGCACTGCTTTTAGTATAAACAACAGCAAAACAAAACATATTTGTGTTGACAGTTAGTTCTTGATATGCAAACTGCCACAATATGCTTGTGCTACCCACACCCGCCCCAAGCATGGCATGTGTCAGGAATTGGCCTTTTAAAACGTAAAGAATGAAGAATAGAGAAACATGTATTTTCGCCAAACCCCGCACAAATTGCCTCGTGAGGTGAGTTGAATTCAACGGGTGTTGCTTGGCACTACGGCCCAGCTTTTGCCGGAACATCGTGGAAAATAAACTTATTCACTGAAAATATATTTTTGGATATCTTGACCCTTGAGCAAACGCTTTCGAAGCGCAATGAAAAGACACTTCCAATGCTACCTTGTTCAAAAACTTGAAACCTTATATGAGTTAAGTTACACAAATTTAAGCTGTATGGCCAAAATCAGTTTGCCCTTGGGTTGTACAGATATCGGTGGTGTGTCGACATATGCGATTTAATGCGCTTCCTCCGCAGCGGCCATCCCAACAACTTCCCCCTCCGTCGATAATGCATCATATTTGCACAACCATCGCACAATTACGGATGGACCATTGAAACCACCGTTACAACCATCGTACACAGTTTACACATTTACACCGTACAATGGTTGCAATACCTCCTCAAAGTAAACCGTACAATCGTCTTTTTACCACAAAATGATCACGCAAACTTAGTACATTTAAATAAGACCAGTGACATCTTCATGACTATACTAATCCGGGGGGGGGGGGGGGGGACAAACACCCCATTATCTTGGAGCGGGAGAATTAGGGAGACCGGCTTAATCCTCAAATAGATGCTACCTAATAAGTAGTCAAGGGGGGGGGGCTGAGACAACAGCCAACCTAGACTAGCATGTCATAATTCAATTTAATTTCGGCACCTTGAGCCCGTTGGTTCTTTCGTGTATTATAACCTGCACGGCGAATGTTTGAAAGAGCGTATCGCACGGGTGCGGGCGCGAAAACCCCACATTCACAAGCCCAGTAGTGATGGATAGACTATCCCCCCTTGTTCGTGTTCATTTTTTCTCGTTTGGTTGCGTGGGTGTATTAAGTGTCGTATGTCTCGGACGAAAACATCAAAAACGGCACGATGATGTGTCAGAATGGTTGATAGGATCCGTTTTGCAGGCTACGGTTCCAACGAAGATATGAGTATATGTTTTTACAGCATGCGGTAGGTGAGGAGGGGATTCATATGTGAAGACATTTCACAACTTTGTCATAGAGAGAAGACAATGAATGAGCGGGGATAGAGAAACACTTTTAGACATATCGAATAAACAAAGTACCCTAGCATAAGAAAAAGAAAAAAAGTAGCAAGATAATTGCGACGGATGTACGAATGATAGATTACCTCATGAGCATTCGGGAGGCAAGGGGTGGGTGGGTAGCTGGATTGTATTTAGTTTAGCATATACTGGTAAATGTGCTAACATATTGTTTACAATCCAACATAGCTATCCGTGACAGGGTAAGAAACGAAAAGGGAAAAGACGCGACTAGTGTCAACAAGGGCACAAATAATTTGTACGGGAATGTGGAATGCTACAAGACATGGCAAATGCATAAACTGCATGATGTTTTGTTGAAATGTTGCTTGTCTCAAATTGAATTCACTAACTGGATGAGTTCTATAATCGAGTTAATATCAACAGAAAATTAAGTAAACAAGTAAACTAATTTCTGCCCCATTTGCTGCAGGTTGAATAGCTTTGTTATTGCCCGTGCCTGGCTCGGGGCAACGCATTTTAGTACAAATGTATTCATTTATCGGTGTACCTTACATTTTTAACTTTGTATCTAACAGCAAATACAACCCTGCAGCAACTGGAGTAGGAAAAACTCCTAAAACCTGTAGCGACCAATTGAAAGGCGATTTAATTTCAATTTGTTGCTTTGGGTGGCGCGGTTCTTCTCAAAAAATATATGGGGGTGAAGTACAGGTACTGCCTTTGTATGATAAATTACCTTCTGGGCTTATTAAAGTACGCTGCTAGTAGCTGCCTCAAAATCTAACTCTCCACTGCACCCTAAACCCGATCTCCCCGATAAACCCTAATTCTCGTCGTAATTATTGCTGCCTTGCTCAGGACCTGGATGGAAGTGTGTCATTTACATCAGTACTCCACCAATCAATTTGGCATAGCGAGCAAAACCCCTATTTTGGACAACAATTCACGGGAATTGGCATTACGTCATGCTTACATAAGGGTTTGAAACGCGGTTTCGTCCAAGGAAAAGCCCTAGGGTTAGCCTAAATACCTGTAAAATTTCAGCCTGTGGTTCGGCGTGTAGCGGTGCTGTCGGCGGTGACAAGATCAGTCGGCCAGGATGGGTGAGAACTGCGTGATGGCCCTATTTTGGACAGAAACTCACGAGGCACGCTATCCTGACCTTAAAAGGCCACCCTATAACCCACGAGCGGCCTACAACTCCTCGAGTAATTTAGCCAAGCCTTTCGGTGCACGTCCCTCGGAAGGAAGTGCAGCGTCGGGCGAAGACTCGCCGCCACAAGGAGGTGCGCCCATGTTGACATTACTGGTACCTCCCGCTCCAGCACCGAGTTCCGTGTTTTCACTCGCCTCTGCAGCTAACAAAAGGACGCTTGCACCGTCTTTACCAAGCGGAACAGGTTCATTGACAGTGAGGCCGTTGTTTTGATGGTTAGAGATGTCCTCGAGAGCCAAACGTTTGGGTACTCGTGAGTTCGCCATTATAGCGTGTCTCTTGCGGGCCGCCGAGATATCGGCCTTTTTGTTGATAGCCCGCTTTACCAGTTCGTCTTGACACTCTCCGCACATGAACTCCACTTCAACCACAGCAGCCTCAATACGCTCTAAGGCAATAGCAGCGTTGTCACATAGTGTCTCTGTCTCGACGTATAGGTTAGGGTCGGTGTTCTTTGGGTGATCCAAGGGTTCCTTGCCCGCGCATTGCAAGAGGTAGTCGTACTTTTCGTGACAGGTATCAACAGTAGAGCGCGCAGCCTCCATTGCAGATAACATGTCTGGAACGCTGTCCACTAGCTTCTCGGCCTCCACCTTTAATTTGCTGAGCGTGCTTTCTTCTTTCGCAATGGTTTTCAGGGCGGCACGTACAGGGCCAGGCTGTCCGGCGTCGGCAAAATCCTCTGCTCGCGCGAGGAACTTTCCGACTTTTTCTCGGATCACGTCAGCTTGACTCGCCTTCTTGTGGACAGCTTCCCAACTCGACCTTAACCTCTTCATTTCTGTTTTCAAAGTTGTCACGGCACTGGATAGGAGTGTCTTCAGGTCAGGCCCGTTCCGTCTGAGCTTGTCCCTATTCTCTGTCAGAAGTACTGTCTCCTCGCATGTGAAAACTTGTGCGTACTGTGCCTCAGCGCGCCCCTTCCGGCCGACAGCAAGAGGATCGGGACGTAAGATGTCTTCCACGGCAGGTTGCCAAGCATCCATGCCCGACAAGGCCTCCGTATCCCTCTTGGCCTGATCGGCCATCCTCGTGTACATAAGGTAGCGCCTCGCTGCCTCCTCCATTGGAGGCTCTTGGGTCGGAGGAGCTCGGCTTCTAGCGGTGCTGCTAGCGATGATGTTTTCGGCCCCTGCGAGAGCAGCGGCTCTTGTAGGCGCCTGGATTTGGGCTCTGCTAGCCCCTGGATCGTTGCTAGCCACGTTACTTCCGCTACTTGCTGAGTGGCGTGAAGAGGAGGCTGGGGGGGGAGTGTCCTGGCGGTACGCCAATCCCTTCACCTTGTTGTAGTCTAAGGGCCAAACACATGTGTCCTGGAAAGCAGACATGATGTTGTGTGATCTTAGTGCTTTGCTGAAGCAGTTATAGGGCATGCCTGTTGCTGATCTACCATGGCATTCATAGTACTTGAATAAACAAATGATAAGATCTTTCTCCTTGATGTTCCCCCCTCCATCCATGTTCTTGTGCGCAGCGAGCGCGTTGTCCATGTGCTTCTTGAAGGGAAGCATGATGCCCACGTCCAACGCTTGAAGAAGGTGAGAGCTGTGGGGTGGTAGAGTTACCACTTTAACATGGTTGTCCACAAGCTTCCTTATTCCTTCGTGGTTGATGTGCGCGCCAAAATTATCCATAAGTAACAACAATGGCGTCTTAGCTGACCTTTTGCTTGATGTGTGTGGTAGGAAAGACTCTTCGATCCACTTCAAGAAAATAGGAGTGTCCATCCAAGCGTTGCCGTGGACGGTTAAGCCCGCTCGGACTTGGCCATCAGAACGGAGCGCGGCCACCGGGACAGGATCGTGAAACCAAGGCGGGGAGTACTTTTTTCCTTTGACGATGAAAAAGGGAGGCATACTGGTTCCGTCTGCAAAGATGGTCATCAAACAGGTAAGACTGAACCGGCACTCATTTCCCTTGGCGTGGCTGCGTCTCGCTCCCTTTGGCGCCCACACCTTCTTTTTCTTGGGCAAGGGTTGTAGACCTGTCTCATCTAGATTGCAAATGTTGCCAGGCGGGAGGTTCGGAAACTCACTAAAAACTTTTTGGAGCAGGTCGAAGAAGTCCTTCACGGCTGAATCCGGAACTCGAGCACGTTGCGGGTCCAGGTGGTCGACAACACGTGGACGAAGGACGTCACTGTGTCTGCTAAAGAATAGGCGGGCCCATTTTCTTGAAGGGCCTATTCCATCGCGCCACTTCTTGGCGAGTGCTGTTTGGCAATAGCCGGGGACGTGTTGAATTATTTGGTTGATTTTGTAAATTACATCATCGGTGGTGAGACATTGGCCCACTGAGTGATGCACCACCACAGCTTGCACGAGGGCTGCCTCTTGCTCCTTGGTCAGTCCACTTCGCCTATCAGGCTTTGATTTCCCTAGGTTAGGTTTCTGTATGGCGCGTCGGAGGGTCGGCCACGGAACACCGTGCTTCGCTGCGATGCCGGAGAGAGAATGACCTTTACTCCCTGCCTTGCCACTCGCCACTGCTCGACGACCTTCGTCGACTGCGGAAGCGAGGTTTTCTTGTGTGTAGGCCCGATATTTACCACGGGCGGGTAGGGATCCGCTGCCCATAGCGGTTATCGATGGTGTAGAGCGAGGGTCGCTGCCAAGTCTCAGAATATTTGTTAAATTTGAAAAACGAAAATAAGGGGGCCGTATGTACGTAACCCCAAATACCGGCAAGCGGGCGCACCATCAGCATGTAAGAGTCGACAGCCGACAAGAGGCTTGCGAGGCTATTGGATAATGGATATGTGGGCAATATGGGGTGTTTCAAAGCATAATTGAAGTGATTTACACGCTTAACGAGTGGGTTGGTCAAAATCGATAGGTGTTTTTGGTGCGATTTGGTCAGTAGGTCGCATCACGAGTCCTTCCTCCACTGACCAACGCGACCAGCTCGACCAGCCGCCAACACAGCCCTTCAATAGGGTCTCTAAGGGGGTTCTATGGTAGGGTTTATGGCTCGAAATGACCTCGGCAATGTGGGCTAAGGTAGGCCTAAACCGCTAATTGTTCAAAATAGGTCCTTGTCCAAAATAGGGGTTTTGCTCGCTAGCTAGTTTTCTAGCTAGACAAAGAGGTGCGAAACAAGAGCGTGTCGCCGCCCATAAAACTGGCAATAAGAGTAATCAGCGATAAAATGTATCGCATAAGTAGTAGCGATAATGTAGCGCTTCAGTCGCGATAATTTTTTTTCAGAAGAACTAAAAAGCAAGTACCGGTACCGGTACCCCTTCCCGGGCATGTTTCAAATTAAAGTAGCGTCATAATATTATTTTACAAAATATATATTCTAAGAGTGAATAAATGAGCCACGCTCATCTGCCCATCATTTAAAGGTCCGACAGCGTTTTGAATCGCTGGGCCCCGTTAATACCCGTTTTCACAAGGGTCACACGCTTTTCAGGAGGGCAGTGCTGGTGCTGTGGCATGCCTTCCTGTTCCTCGGGCTTAGGTTTTTTCCCCTTTTTTCTTCTTTTTTGCTTGGTGGCCTAATGTCTCGGGGATATTATGTGTATGGTCTGATATATCATACACCGGCCTGTATGATTACGCGTTTTCCTAATCAGTACTTTTTCTGTTAAATACCGCTATGTACAGTCAGTGAATATCGAAAGTAGCGGCAGACACGCCTAAGCTCAGTATCGTCTGCACCACCGACTTCGGCTACAGGTCGAGTGACCATCCCTATCATAAGGTATGGTATGACCACGCTCGCCCAACAGTGGAGGCGGGAAGGGTAATAGATAGCTGGGGCGCAGCAGTGGGGCGTGTTTATTCCGTGCGGACCCGCTTCATGTTGCCAAGCGCGACCGGGTCTAGTCGCATGTGGTGCTCGAAGCAGTCGCGGCTATGGCGGGAGCCGGGCATACATAGGGGAATCCCACACTGCACGCAGTAGAAAGACGTCCAGTGAAGGACCCCCTCGTCGCGGTAGCAGCGGAGGCAGCGAGCTTGCTTGCTTCGGCCCTTTTCTGAGCGGCCAAAGTTACCGGGGACGTGGACGCGCTCTTCTTGGAGGATCCGTTTCGGTTCGCCCAAAGGTACGGATATTGTCCTTCCCCGACGTTGGGCCGGCACAACGTGATCATGTAGCCCGTTGTAGACCAACGTCTTACTTAAAATATCAGCAAAGTCCTTGATAGTTAGGGCTGAGTAGGGGTGGGAAGCAGAGACGTGAAACTTGACTAGTTTCCAGCAGTCGGTAACGCAAATACCGGCCAAGGTAGTCGCTAATCGGAACCAACAGTCTTGGGTTAGCCAAGCCTCTTCCATCGCGAGCTCGTGCTGTCGTGAAAGGTTGTGGTTGTCAACCCGAGGACTGCGCTCGAAGTAGTTGGACACTACATGGGGGCGATAGATAGGACGGGCAACGACGTTGCCGTTGTCGTCCGCCCACCGTTGAATGTAGGGGTTGCCGTCGGCCATGCCGCCCGCGCCGACAGTGGAGATAAAAAACAAAACTTTGCGCCGGTTGTACTTGTAGCCTGTTGCCACCAGTTGAACACCTTCCACAGTAGTGCTGAGGTGAACTATGCTCCCTGCAGGTGCCGTCGACATGGATTCCCGAAGAAAAGCCTTGGGGAAGAGGGCGTGCGAGGTCTTCACAACTCCGGTGAAGTGGCGCTTCATCTTGCTAAGGGCCACCGCGGCCTGCATGTGGAATATTGAAGGTCGGTGCCTATCCCACAATAGAAAGGACAATTGAAATTGTTCACAACATTACCAGTAAGAACCGGCTGTCGTTTTTGGGCCCCCCTTTTGCTATGCCATACATGACTTAGAAGCGTGAGGTAGACCGTTAACCACTAATCCCAACCTCTCCAATGGCAGTAACAGCGTAATAATTTTGTAATCAAGAAAAAACAGATCTAAAAATAAATCCGCTTGTCGAGAAATGCAAAACTAAACTGCTGCTCGACCTTCACGATGCACGGCCCGCTCCCGCCGAACCGGAGTGTCGACCGGCCTAGGCCGGTCGGCGTTCGGGAGGGACGACGGGCCAGCCTAATCTAGCTCCCGCATGACTTCGGTCTTGCCGAAGGTAGGAGGGGAAAGGCTGGCAAAAAACCCCTCCTCGCGCGGTCGCTCGTCGATCCCGCCGCTCCATCCCGTAAACCCCGCCCCAAGGTCTTGCCGCGTCCACCGACGCGGCGGTCCTCCGTGTTGAGGTCCCCCATCACCTCGAGGACAAGTGGGGGGGACCGAGACACACAAACATAGAAAAAAGTAGCGCTCCTGCCTCCGCGCCTGAATTTTCCCCGCTCATTTCCCCGGGTTTTTCTCTGTCTGGTACCCGGGTACCTGTCGGTTTTCCGGCCTGTGGCCGTACCCTCCCCCCTCTGATCGCGCGTCCACCGAGCAGCTTTTCTTGAGCGGGGGCCTCCGCGCTCACCCGGGCCCACGCTCAAGGACCCCTAGGAGTATGAAGGTCTGTCGGGGTAGTGGGTGTCGAAGAGGGGGGGGGCAGGTCACCGTAGCCGGATCCGGCGGGCCGCGGGCGCCCGGAATTAAACAAAACCCTCCGTGCCGGGTTTTCCGGCGGCGCCGACCCAAAGGGTCGTCGCCGCCAGATCGTGTCGCTCCTCCCGTCGCGACCGTCCTCCTTGCCGTCCCAGCTAACTCCTCCCCCCGGGAGATGACGCTGGACGACGTAGCGGCGCGCTAGTGAGCGCCCTACCCTTGTGCTGCTCCCCAACTAGCTCGACGCCGGGTACGGACATTGTTTTTTTTAGTATCCGAAAAAAGCCCTCCGTACAGGGCTTTCCGGCGGCGGCTGATCCTGAGGATCGCCTCCGCCTCATATAGCCGCTCCTCCGTCTGCGACTACCCACTTGCCTGTGCCATGTCTTGCCTCACCCCTCGGCGAGGTTCGACCGGCACATGGCTGGTCGACGGCTAGCGAGCGCCCTTTCCTGGCGCAGCTTCCCGGCTGGCCACCACCAGCTCCAACACCCGCCTCCCACCGCTGATCCGGCCGTACCCTCCTCGCCATCAAACGCTGCCGTAGTACAGGCCCCACCCCTCAAAGGAAGGCAGTATCTAGGAGTATCTGTACGCGAAAAACATATCGGACGGGCCGAGCGGGAGATTTTGGCGCCGGTAGTGCACAGAAATTATTTTTTTCAAAAGCCCTCTGTACATGGCTTTCCCGACAGCTGCTGATCCCACGGATCGAGCTGTCGGCCCTCTTAGCCCCCTACCGTGCCAGGCCTGGCACGGCTACGAGGTTTCCAGCGCCCACCACGGGGAGGTGAGGGGATGCCGACGGGCCTGCGAGCGCACCCCCTTCCGGGGCCGCCGCCGCTGCGCCGCCGGCGGGCGCCAATAGAAAGGACATAACACATGACAAATGTAAATTTTGTAATGCTTCTCTTACCTTAACAGACCCGAACCAAGCATCCCCCAATAGCGTCATGCCCTCATCACTTGCATCCTCCGCCATTCGTAGCACACACGCGGTAGACACTCCATGTTCGGTTGCATATTTTTTTTCGCGCATGGAGTTCTTCCCCTCTTGCACCTCCATATAGACCATCATACCGGTTGCACAGTCGCACATAGTCTTCATCTCCTTCCCCAACGGCTTTGGCTTGCGGTGAATGTAGGTTATGTTGGGTAGCCCACCTAGCTTGTCTTTGCGAGGTTTATAAGCCGACATGCTTTCATCCATCGTTTGGTAGACCCCTTGGTGAAGAACGTCCCTCATGTTCCGGTTGAAGTCGTCCACACCATTCCGGAACCATGCCCACGGGTCTAGGCCAATCTGTTGTGTCTCTGCTTTGCAATATTTAATAAGAGAACGAATAATCTTGAACATGTGGAATGCCATATATTTTTGAAATTGTGGTTGGTCTCTTATTCCATCAAGCATGTTGCTATTCTCCCACAAATCTCTAACCCTTTGCGCATAGACGATTCCCGCTACCATCAAACCCCAAAACCTGACGAACTCTGCTGGGCTAACCTGCCTAAAGTCTGCCCTTTTGCTTAAGCCTGCATCGTTGAGCTTCCGTAGGTCGGCGTGCATGTCCCCGGGGTAGAGCCGGAGCCATAGCTTCAAGAGCTTCAACTCGTCCGTCTGTCACAGGTAAGCCTTCCTTCAGCCCCACCTGCCCTCCCATTTGAGCGGCACGCACCGCAGTTGTGTCTGCATGTGGGTCGTGCTCGGCATCGTCGTCATGTTGGAACACCGTCCACGTCGCCACTGTCCTTGGTTGACGTAATATGACGGTGACGCCAGGTACGGGTGGGACCCATGCGCCGTCCTCGACGCCTTGGGAGTCCTTGGCGGTATCGTCGGATGGAGCGGGGTCGCCCTCGTCGTCGGACGAGTCGCCCTCCATATCAAGGGCTTCGCTGGTGTTGCCGGGAATCTCCCCCGCCTCGGTAGGTGGCGATATGTCGCTGGAGCCGGAGTTAGCGGAGGACCCCCACGACATAAGGTCGACAGGTAGTGTGGGTTCGATAGTCGGCGTACGGTATCACTCACTACCGACCCTATAACAATTGGTACCAGTAACGCACTCTCCGTAACTGCACCGGGAATTTGCACCTTTGGCCGGGGGGGTTGAAAGGGCATTCGCACTGCAACGCGTTGAGCGTTGCTGGCTTGTGTTGGTGCTGGGGCTAAACGGCCTGCGTTGTCGGGTTCGACGCGTAGAGCGCGAGCCGACTCGTGTTTCGGCGGCATGCCATCCCAAATTACAACCCACAGGCCTTCACCGATAGACTCGCCGACTGTCCCGTAGGTTCGGTCACGTTGTTGTCGTTGTGCACCATCTTTTAGGGGCTGAAGGGGGCCTCTACGGGCGGAAACGCGCGCTCCTGTCGTTACGGTCTTCCTCATGGTGGTGGTGGTGGGTCGCCGACAGGCGATCTCGGCAAATTGCACTTTTGAACCGCTTTCGCACCACCTCACGCTTTGAGTCAACGGAGTTAAGCAGAGAACACCCTCAGGTACACGCTGCTAACGTTTGGCAAAGGACTGAGTTTTCCTCGCGTAGGACTGATCCGTTTTTTACGTGACTCTGGTGTATGATTGGTCATACAAATGTAGTACTTATCATACACATATCCCCGAGGCACTAAATGCTTTTTCTTGTAAGAAATTCTTTTTTACGTTAATACCCGGGCCGGCACGTGTTGTAACGCTTGGTATTTAAGCTGTGTTGGGGCTCACTTATGCCAAAGATGTAAATCACTTACAGAATTTGGATTTGGTGGCCCTTGGGCCACCCTACACGCAATGTGAGAGGGAATCGGGTGGGTGGGTTTGCGTGAGCGATAGCTCTCGCAAAAGGCAGAAGGTGGACACACAATCGCTGCTGGTGTGTTATATAGGGTGCGGACATTTTAATGTCCGTGCGCGCTTGGGCGCTTGAACCGTTAGGGAGATGTAGCGTCGGAGGTAACGCATGTAACGGAGGTAACGCCGGTTACGTCGTAATTTAGCCATGTAATTCAAACCTCTATATTACTAATATGACCATTTAAGCTGTGTTGGGGCTCACTTATGCCATTTGTCGCCGACTGGCGTGTAACGTTGGGTGGGGGCCCGCCATGGGTCATCCACCCAAAGAGTTGCCAAGCTCCCGGGCACGGGAGCACTGTTGGGTCGATGTAGTCGAGGACTACGTCCGACTCTCGTGCCCAACCGCCGAAGAACTTGATGTTCTGCATTGGGGTACCGATACTGTACGCAGCAGTTGCTGCACCCTTTCGGAGGGAGTGCGAAGTCCACGCGAAACCGTCCGGAGGTTGTTCGTGTACTGCACGAAGTACGCGTTGTAGCCAAGCTGTCAGGGTGTCCGCAGTCCAGTTTGTCGTAGGCTCGCGTATACTAATGGCCCATCGTCTGTCCGGTATCTTTCCGGCGGAGAACCTGGTACGGGCAGCGTCGAAGTATTGTAGTAGTTCCGCGATGTCCGGGTGAGCCGAGGCCGGTAGTTCACATAGGAGTTTTCGCTCCGTGGAAGTACCCCGTTGACCTTTTCTCGTTCCGTGGTATAGGAGGATTCCGCCGGTCGGAGTACACAACAGGTCTCCAGACCGGCACTCAACTCCCGCTCCACCTCGACAAAAAAATGCGGCCAGTAGCACCGTCGCTAGACACGCTCGGAACAGCAGAATGAGGTCTGCTTGAGTCTGAGTCCACGTGTCTGTCAGCTGTGTGCGGAGGTCCTTGGCCAGGCGTAGCGATGATACAAGAATCCGGGCTGGGAGGTACATGCGTGTGCGGCTGGGCTGGAGGGAAACTTGGGACGCTGCGAGACCCCGCCGGACCTTGGCGACCAAATCGCCTTGTGCGACTGGTTCTGCGCCGTGGTCTTTGAAAAACCCGTTTACGGCTGAAAGGTAAGGCTGTAGACTAGTAGCCTTAATGGTGCCACGTTCTCCGATCCATGCAATGTAGCGGGCCATGGTAGCAGTTGTTGCTGCCAGCGGCGGTAGGCCTTGCTCCTCGCAGAACTGGAAGTAAGGCTTGATTGCGCTGTTGTACGTGTCGGACGTGCTTTTCGCCCAAGCGGCGGTCAGTAAGTCGAGCGTTTTTGCTCCAAGGCTGTCAGTGCCCAGTAGGCGTTGCATGTAGGGGCGCATCGAGGCGGCCCATGGGTTGTTGCAGCCTGCCACCTCCACCTTGTAGCGGACCTTTGCTGGTCTGGTGGGGTAGGCTTGGACTGCTGGTCTGATGTGCCGTGTGTTGAACATGGTCAGGGTAGCACTGACAGCGCCCCGGCGGAGGTACAACCAGGCCGGGAGGGAATCCGGAATACAGTGACGGGCCAATGAGGCTTGCCGACTGTACCGCGTCCGTGCCGCCGCCCGGGACGGAACAAGTGAGGTCGGGCCGGAAGGACCGTCTCGTGGCACGCCAATTCGGTAAGGGCCTGATGCCACGCTTTCCCTTGCCACCGGGGGGCGACCACCGTGGCTGCTGCGCCGCTCTGCTGTAGTTTTTGGGCGAGGTCGGGTAGCAGGGGCCATGGCGGGTTGCACCAGTTGTTTTCTGCTTTCCAATTCGCATCGGCGAGGTGAAGGGCGTCCACGGCTTCGCACGATGGGTCTAGCCAGTTCGCGTTGTAGCGGGGCAGTAGCGTGTTGAGAGCCGACGCAAACCGGTCGATTGTGTGCGGGCCGAAGTGTGTGTCCATTTCGTGGAACACAGCGGGGTCGAGTTGCCAGTCGTCGCTGTCGAGGTGTCGGCTGAGCTTGTCTGCCCACGTGTTTGCCGCAGAACGGATGTATCTGGGCCTGATGTGGATGTTGTTGGTGTCCAACAGGTACCACAACCGGCGTAATTCGGTCATCATCTCCGGGGAGCGGGACGTCAGGCCGGTCAGGACGTGGCAGACCGCCTGGTTGTCTTCGTGGAGGAGGACGTTGCGGCCAGCCAGGTGTGGCAAGAAGCTGAGGACGGCCAGACGGACGGCCTTCAGTTCTTTCCAGGTAATGTGCTGCTTTTCGTCCTGTATTCCCCAGAAGCCGCGCGCTTCGAGTCTGCCGTTCAGGACTGCCCCCCAACCATACCCCGAACTGTCGCAGTGGATGTAGGCTGACTCGACCGGGCGGTGTATGTTCTTGCCGTTGGCGTGGCTGGGTACTTGTGTCCACCACTGTAGATCTCGACTGAGCTGCGGAGAGAGGCGGACGCGGCCTCCCCACTTGTCGCCTAGTACGGAGTGCAGTTCGCGGAGGAAGAATCTTGCCGCTGGAATCGCAAGAAAAAGGTACTGCGCCTGACCCGCGAATGACTGTAGTTCCTTGACAGGTAGCCATCTGCAGTTTCGGGTTGCACGTTGCAGTAGGTGACGAGCTTGTCTTGCGAGCTTCTGTAGCTTTTCCACCGGGGCGAAGAAGTAACATGTAGCTGTGTCGATGTCGATGCCCAGGTGGTGGCCGTATTGCGTCGGCTCCCAAAAACCCTTGGAGGGGTGGCGGAGAAGGCCGAGATTGGTGAGGAGGCGGTCGACGCGCTGCCGGAGCGAGAGAGCGAGAGCACGAGTGGCGGCGAAGAGGAGGAAGTCGTCCACATAAGGTAAGATTTTGGCTCCGCGCCACCGCGTGTGTCGGAGGAAGCGCTTGCTCGGTCTGTCGCTGTCGGGTTGTGTAGGCTTCCCGTGCTGTGTCGTAAACCCACCGGGGTCTGGTTGTCGGAGGTGTCGTACGAATGTGTCCGTAAAAGCGCAGAAGTGGTAAGGGCTGAGCGACCAGCCCATCGGGAGTCCAGCTAGTCGGTACAGCTGGCCGCGAACGTTTACGGTTAGATAGTCGCGCTGCTCTGGCACGATGCCCAGCGCGTAGAACCCGTCTTTTAGGTCGAACGAGAACATGTAGTCGCCCTTTCGAGTCAGATGACGAACGCCTAGCAAAGACTCCATCCGTAGTCGCTTTCTGACGCAGAAGCTGTTCAGGTGTCGTAGGTCGACGATAAATCGCCACTGATTGTTGCCGGGCTTGGCGACTAAGAAGAGTCTTGATACGTACTTGCTGCAGGTGGTGCGTTCCCAGGCTCCCGTCTCCACGAAGCGCGCGAGCTCGGCCTCGACAAAGGTGAGCTGCTCGGGGGTAGCGTCCAGCAGTGAGGTGCCTTGGTTGAACGGGGGTGGGGGTCGGTTGTTTAGGAAGGGAATAGTAACGCCCTCCCGGATCCACCGTAAGACTTGTCCGCTCGCGCCGATATCTTTCCAGGCTTGCCAGTTTCGCCGCACGCGATGACGCATGTAGTTTGAATCTGGGTTGCAGGAATCGGCGCGGCGGGTCACCCCGTCATTCGTCCTTGTCGGCCTCGGTCTTCTTGTGTGCCTTGTCGGTAGGGGGGAGGGGGCGGCCGCTCGTGCGGTCCTTTGGCTTGGCCTTGGTTTTGTCCGGCTTGTCCGGCTTATCGTTCGGCCTGTCCGGTTTTTCTGGTCTAGGCTTGTCGGCCTTGAACTGGGCAGCTGCTTGCGCTTTTGCAGCTGCTGTGATGCTGACTTCGAGTCGTTTGTCCTCCAGGGCTGCCAGGAGTCCGTCGACGACGTTGCCTCCACGGTCGGAGGCGACAGTGTCGAAGCACCGTGAGTAGACGAGACGCTCCGCGACGCGTTCTTCTCCGTTGAGAATCTTCTTGGCCTTGAAGCGTCTGATGTAGGTGAGTCGCGCTTCCCCCGCTGAGGCCACTGCTTGATTAGTACGTAGCGCTGCGTCGACGAGGGAGTAGGCGTAGGTTGTTTCGTCGGGGGTAGAGGTGACCGAGCGAAGCGTTTCCATAGCAGTTTCGAGTGCCGCGTTAACGGCGGCCGTAAACACACCATAGCAGAGCAGGTGTCGATACTCGTCGCGGGACGAAATTCTCGCGTTGTCCGTAAAAAATTTGTCGGCCTCGTCGTGTCGAGGGTTCCACAGGCACGGGACTGTTGTGCCAGATGGGGGTAGGCAGTCCGCGAACGTACGGGACGCGAACTCTGACCACTCTCTAGGGTCGATGTACTCTAGAGGGGTGGTTTTACTGTCAGCTGGTAGAGCGTCGAGCTCGAGTCGTCCACCCGCAGCGCTGTCGGAGTCGGCTGTGGGGATGGCTGAAGTAGTTGGTTTTGTTGACGCGGTTGCGACGGATAGAGTTGCGACCTGGGCTGCTAACTGTTGCACAATCTGTGTTAGCAATTGCAGCTGGTATGGCTGCTGTTCCGGCGCGTCACCGGGCGCAACGTAGAGGTCAGTAGGCAATACCAGGCGGTCTGCCATTTGGACTGAAGGAGTGTGTTTTCGTGCGTCGTGCAGGAGACTCAAGTGATCAACACCTTGCGTGGCTAGCAAGAGCCACGATGCCGTTTGCGTGAGCGATAGCTCTCGCAAAAGGCAGAAGGTGGACACACAATCGCTGCTGGTGTGTTATATAGGGTGCGGACATTTTACTGTCCGTGCGCGCTTGGGCGCTTGAACCGTTAGGGAGATGTAGCGTCGGAGGTAACGCATGTAACGGAGGTAACGCCGGTTACTTCGTAATTTAGCCCTGTAATTCAAACCTCTATATTACTAATATGACCATATATATACTATAAATAAAGCAACTATTTTTTATAAGAAAAAGCAGTGGAGGCCACCAAGCAAAAAGAAGAAAAGAGGAAAAAACATAAGCCCGAGGAACAGGAAGGCGTGCCACAGCATTAGCACTGTCCTCCTGAACAGCGTCGCGAGTAGATTGACGAACAAAATGCTGCATACGGACAAACATTTTCCAAACTTTTTAATGATTTATTTGTCAGACCTCTGCTTCCACAGCAACCCGCCCGCTACATACTATATTACCTACTTTTCATTCCGACAGCAGCGTCCTTCCAGTACCAGGGCAGCAGTGTCTGTGTGCGGAGAGAGTTTTCCCATATCAGTCGGCGCCTATAAGTAACTATTATCCCCAAGGCCCCAGTCAACCGGAGTTCTGATCTCGAAATAAAAGGGCGAGTCGGGCGGGCTGCCAAGAGTGGGCGTCGTCCAGCTGTTGGCCTCTCAGTAGTCCCTCAGCCCAGGCAGGCACGCTACTAGTGGACTCGGAAGGGGGGTCGACCCCGTCGACGGAGTGAAACACTCGATGGCCTTGAAATAGGAGGGCGTCTCCGCTGTGTAGTTTGAGGTGGACCCCGGGTGGCTGCTGTCCCGGCAGCGGTAGGTGCTTGGCGTAGCTGTCATACATAGAGCCCGGCTCGGGCGGGCAGCCAACGGTGAAGTCAGCGGCCGTGCCGATGCTGATGCTCAGCGTCCATCCCACAGGGCGATCCAAATGGCTTTGCATCTGGCCGCAGCGCTCACTGCCCCCTCTACCGTACACCAGGGCCTGCGGAGCCACAGCCGATTGCCAAGTTTTGTTAGCGCTCAATTGCTGAAACGCTAAGAAAATAGTTAATAAGTAATATCAAAGTTTTGCCGTATTACTGATATTTTACGATTGAAATATATTATTAATACGTCCCATCAATATATAATATAAGAAGTCCTTAAGATCGTCGAATGCTTGCAGAGAGTAACGATTGCGCGCGGCGGAAGTTGGTGGCTTTCCCATCTCACCCAGCAATGAGAAGGGTCGAAGGCAGGACAGGATCCCGGCGCTTCCTCTTCGATGCGCCGGACCACGTCCCGGGCCAGCGTATAGCTGCACAGCGCGGCGGACAAACACAGCAAAAACCAAATTCCACCGTAGCGACTGTATCATCATCAAATTCACGAATCTAAGTACAGAATTTACTGATATATCGGAGCATTGATGATTGATCCGACCAAATATCGTGCCATAGATATATTTGATGTGGGTTTCAGACGAAGAAAAGCAGACCCTACGAGCCCCAGCAGTAGGCGCCAGTGGCAGCGGGGAAATGACGCGGTGTATAGCCGCCGCCGAGAGTACTCACAGGTCTTCAGGTGGAGCATCCAGTGCCCCAACGTGTCGGCCACAGGCTCCTGTGCAACGTTCCAAGCCGCAGGCTCGCCGACACTCTGACGACAACAGCGTGAGGTAAATTGATTATAAGAACATAAGAGACAAAAATCGAGGTCGAGAAGAAAAAGAGAGAGAACAAACTCTGCAATTCAACGAGGGGTCGGAGTTGATCTGAATCAAATGTCAATGGACTAAGAGCGGAAATGCACAAGGTGTGGCCCGGCGTGGATTACCCCTTGGGCGAGTGGCTCCCGCGGAATGGGCTGCGACTATGATGGGATGCTCCTGAGCCGCCGCAGCTCCGGTCCAGCCGCCACGGTCGACAAACGCCCCACTGGCGAGGGTTCCAACCCGTCTCGCCAGCGCCTCTTGATTCGCGGAGGATAAGGCTCCACGGAGCAAGTAGCATTCGAAGGGCAGGCGCTCTAGCCGTCCAGCAGCGGGGAACTCATCTTGTATGTGGTCTAGCACTCTGACGGACGCCATGAGAATTATGTTTTTGCTTTCGCAAGTCGAATCATTCGCACACTCGCGAGCCTCCACCGGTGCGCGTCGCTACCTTATTTTTTGCGTGCAGGGACTATAGCGACACGGAGAGGATTGTGCCACTCCATCCACCTCCGCCGGACTCACTGCTTGTTCACTGCAAGGCACGCGTGGTCGCGTGGCGTACTTCTACGTGTAAATTGTAACACTACGTACAAGAAACGTACAGGACCACGCGGCACACGTGCCTTTTCTATCTGTATCGGACGGACGATAATGGCCCTTTTTGTTTCCCCTCCCATTTCCCCTGGCCGTGCTCATCTTGTTATTCTTGTAATCAAATCATCAGACGGGCGGTTCAACTCCAGACCGTCAACAACGGCGTGGACCCAGCCGGGGAACGGACTTGAGAGACGTCACCCCCACGGTCCTGGGAGTCCTCAGAGTGGTTCCACGCAAACAGCCTGCAATTCCAACACCAAAACAGCCGCATGCCCGTAGCCCATCCTCGGCAAGCTGCCTGAACGAGTTCCGACTATTGTTCCTTCTGAAACGCGAGTGAAACGGTACTGCGCTACATACTGCCGCATGTCCGCATGCCGACCGCGTGAACACAGCGCCCGCGTCGACAGGCACCACGCCGACCTCTCGCTCCTGTCGCTATCACAGAGCAGTTTGAAAGGGCAGCCTTCTGCGGCCTCCATCGGAGGCTGACACAAGGAACTGAGGAGGCGTCGAAGGCGCGATAGTAAAGAAACTCGCAGCCATGAAGATATGCATCAAAGGGCCGTCCGGCATGTTCCACGCGCTGGTAAGTCGGTGCTCCATACTCACTCACCCTGACCTCATGCGCACGCGTAAACAGCACTTGCTCTACCGTCAGAGCGGAGAGTTTACTTTCCCGGTGTTCTTTGAGAACGACCAGTGCTGCGAAAACCGCGAGCGTGGCTTGTGACTCGGTTGACCGTCCATTTTTTTGGCAATAGGATATTTCGGAGGAGGTACTCATCCGGGAGCTAAAGGAGGAACTGGCGAGGGTGGAGGGTGCGCGAGTCTCACTCCCCAACTCATCCCAAGCCCCCCTTGCTTCCCGAAGATCTTCGCCTGCGATAGATAAATGCACCCATCCTACCCGTCAGAGGCATCTCAACCAAATTATGGCCGCACACGGCGGCGCCTGGTACTCAAATCCTAATATAACGCCAATCATTTGCGGCGCAGATATTCCAGCGGAGCTGCAGGTCCTTCGATTCGCTGGGCAGGAGCTGAATGATAATGTGCCCATAGGGGAGTACACAATCCTAGAGTACAGCCTGCAGGAGGAGGTGACCCGCACTTGCCAATACTGCCACTGCCCAAGCAACCCCCCCCCCCCCCCCCCCCCCCCTTCACAGACACACACACACACAGACACACACACAGACACACACACACACAGACACACACAGACACACACACACCACACACGCACGCACGCACGCACGCACGCACGCACGCACGCACGCACGCACACACACACACACACACACACACACACACACACACACTCGGGCGCGCGCACACACACGCTGAAGAGTCTGCTTTTGTTTCCTACTCTGCAATATTCTTGGTCCTGCACGGGCGCCACAAAAGGTGTGGGCTCACGTGTGAAATGATGGCGTTGTCGGCTACTGTGTATCAGGTACTTCTTTACCTGGAGCAAAGGTTGGCGGAGCCGATGAGTATCTTCATAAAGTGTCCCGCGGGGCGGAACGACATGATTATGGAACGTGTGGAGGAGAGGACGGCGGTTGAGGCGGTGATGGACATTATGGTCAGCTTACAGGTGGTGGCCGCGTGGGCTGAGTCTGCGGTGGTCGTGGTGAAACGCACCGAGGGCTCCACCATAAAAAACTTGGGCATCGAAAAATCTCACACCGTGCAGCAGGTTCGCGACATCGTTAGTGATGCGCAGGTAAAGGGTGGCAACCCCTCCTTTCCCTTTTTATCCTTAACCCCCCCCCCCCCCCCCCCCCCCTTTCCCCCTTTTTTTCAGCAGGACCCCCGCCCAAGGAAAATGGCGGTTAGGCGTGTGTGTGTGGTGTGTGTGTGTGTGTGTGTGTGTATGTGTGTGTGTGTGTGTGTGTGTGTGTGTGTGTGTGTGTGTGTATGGGTGCGACACTTTTTCTGAATGTAATGGTAACGAATGATATTCATAATATTCATGTGTGTATCTGTGACTCAATGCGCGTGAGACGTGTGTGTGTGTGTGTGTGTGTGTGTGTGTGTGTGTGTGTGTGTGTGTGTGTGTGTTGGAAATTACATTGATGACGATCACGAGTGCAAGGCGTTGTTGCTCATGCGGTCCAGACGATAAGTGTTTAATGCTGCTTTCTGCGCGCATGTGGCTGCTTCGCGGGAAGCAGGGGTTTGAGGTGGAGCAGATGGTGTTTATGGAGGGCTACGACGGTCACCTGCACATCCAAGTGACGCCGTCGGAGGAGCCGGAGGATGTGGTGCAAGGGGAGACGCTGCTTTACAGCCTGAAACACAAGCAGCCCGTCATGCCTGTGCGCCTCCTCACCTCTTAAACCGCTGCGTTGCTTGCTTTATTAGGGAGGTGGATGCGGGGACTAACGTTGCCTTCCCGCTGTTGCGTTGTGAAGAAGAAGGACGCGGCGACGGGGGTCAAGTATCAAGACTTCGCTAAGACGCAGTGCCTGATGGACCGCAGCCAAGACTACGACCCTTACCACACCTGGCTCCCCGAACACTTCCGTCGTAGCAACCCCTGGCCAACCCGCAGCTAATCAAGCTCGACACCCAACCCCGCGTGGTGGACCCCCTCTCCCCCCACTCGTCCCTCTCTACCACATCCTGATGTGCTCGCTAGATGCACGGGTCGGTTGCCCCAGCTCCCTTGCGCCACTCCTGCCAATGAGTGGTTAGTTGTGCAGGCCACCTGTGTGTGTAAGCGGGCCAGATCCATGTGTGATGGCACACAGGAGGATTTCGATACTATTAAAGTCCATTTACACACATCTATCTGCAAGTCTACTCGCGTTCGATATCAGCTGCTGATTGAGCTTATCACTCGCACATTAAGCTTACAACACTACACACTACCAGGGCGACAGTGGGATGTTGTGCGGTGGTGTGAGGTAGATCCTGAGTGTTCGCATGCATCATCGCTCCCGAGAGTGGCGAGCCTGTTGGCGGCCAGAATGCCCCTGCTGCTGCGGCGCTCCCAGTCTGGTCCAGCCCCCCGCGGCGCTCGGCGGGTCCTCCCATGCACTCATCAGCGCAGGAGGGTGGTCTCCCGCTGAGGAGGAGGCGTCGGCTTGACGCGGCCCCGCATGCGCGGTGACCAGCTCCACCAGGTCATCCAACATGTCGCTGCATGCGCGGCTCTTCTCCATAGAGTGCGCGCGCAGGTCGGGCGACTCGTTCACCTCCAGCAGCCACGCCCTACGCACGTCCACCACACACCACACACGCCAACACCGTCGTCAACATTAAACGCCAACACTAACAAACATTCGCCGCGAGCGCAGGCTCGCTACAGCTGCATACCACCATCACAACAATGTACCGGTTAAGCTTGCAAAACAACACAACTCATTTTTACTTTCGTAAAGCCATTCAGTGAGTTGTTAAGTTACCCATCGCAACTTTGCGTCGTATTCAGACTCGGCTGTTGTTATGATGTCGCTTGCTCAACAGGTGCGTCCTTGCCGCATGCCATCGTCAAATTAGTAACGTCTCACTCCTTTCCTAACCGTTCATTGCACATCGCGTTGACAGCAGGGCCCCGCGTCGATGGGGTGGATGGGTGCGGAAAGTCGCGAGGGTGGCATGCACGGTAATGAAACGGAAAGTTTGTGTGGCCACCGCTGCTTCCTCCACATCTCAAACGTCATACAAGCAATAGCTCAACCGCCACTGTCTCTGAAACATACGAACTAATGTCGAACTATTTTCCATCCATCTGAGGGTGATCATCCGTGACCCTCTTGTCACTCTTGTCCTGTTGGTGTCCCCGCCATTCCCCTGTCCTCGTGCCTACAATGCTTGTGTATTAAAAACAAAATCCATCCAAGGGACCAAGCATTTTTTTGTCGTTGCTGGTGGATTCCACTACTTTCTTTGTAGTTAAATATATTATTTGTTTTATCGTTGCAAAGATTTAGACATTTAAAAAAAAAAAATTGTGCCCCCCGGGATATGGGACTGGCAGGTAACCCACACCAACACCCTCTACCTGTACAGGCGGCGCGAATAAGACTGATTTGCACACTACCCGTACTCTGTACCTGTACTCTCTACCTGTACCTGTACTCTAGCTAGCTGTGCCTGTAGTGTAGTGACGAAATAACAAAGCATGGAGTAACTGTACCTGTACATCTCCTGGCCTACTACTGTACTTAACGCATGTACCTGTACTCTTCCGCAGTACGTAATTGAGATTTTTAATAGCTAATCATAATAATGATTGCCACCATCCGCGAAAGAAATGGATTACAAGAAGAATAACATCCGCGAAAGATGAGATTGATTACAATTATAATGTTTGCTGGATACTTTGGAAACTTGGAGTTTCCGAATCATGATGATGTCCCACAGACGAACATAACGTAAATAAAATGGCTCTACCAGGATGTGCAGAGTGCAGGCAGTGACACCTCTGTTGAGTGGGGAAGGGGAGGGAAGGGGAGGTGCGGCGGGGTGTCATTGCTCTCACCGTTTGCCGTCGCCATCCAGGAGGAAGTCAAAGCCGTAAAGCTCAAAGCAGCGGCCGCGAATGGCGGACCAATCCTGCATCATCCCGGGTGCCGCGCCCGCCAGCGCCGCGCCCGCCGCCGCTCTGATGGCCGGCCAGTAGCTCCGCCGCCACGCCTCCCACCCCGCCCCCTCCTCCCCTTGCACCCCGTCCATCCGCTGCGCGTACTCGCTCCCCCTGACCGAACGCCTCCGCACCGACGACGACGAAGATGACGACGACGACCTCCCCTGCTGCCCCCCTCCTCCCCCTCTCACACCCCTCTCAGCCATCACATCCGTGGACCGCACGCGCTGCATGTGAGCTAGCGCATGGTGGACGGGCCCATCCGCAGCAGTCGACCTCGGTCCCCGCTCACCACCCTCGCCCTTTGTCGTAGCGGTGGGACATAGCCCATTAGCCCACACATCCGATGTCGATTTTCCGGATTTAGTCGACCGAGGCACAGCCGGCACCTCTCCCTCCACAACACCAACCCTGGCGGGACCCTCGGCGTCCGCACGCACACCCGTGGTGCAGTCACGCAACACGGTCGAGGACAGCGCAGGCGTCCCCTCGCGTGGTGACTCATCATCTCCCGCGCTGACCTTCGCGTGTGTGGAAGTGTTTTGATTGTTGGTTGAAGGCCCGTTGGACGGCGCCGCTGCCTCGGCCTCCTCCGCCATCAGCGCTCTCAGCGCCGCGGAGGGCTTCCAACCGGGCGCAGCACCGGGTGGCTCCGACTCGGCGGCGACGGCAGCAATGTATGGCAACAGCGCACGCAGTGACAGCATCCGATGCTGCGCCTCGCCACCCGACCGCTCCAGCTCGCGATCGCCGTCACCGAGGTGCGACAACGCTGTTGCTTCAGTTAACGGCACGTACTTCACTTTCCCGTCCTCGATGGTGGCCACCACATCACCGTCCGCTCCGCCGGATCCCAACAGCAGAGCGCCGCGCGGGCGAGGTGCGGCGGCGCAGCGCGCGGGTCCTCCGCTCTGCTGCGTGCTGCTGGGTCTGGTCTGGCCTGGGCGCCCGGCAGCGGAGAGGGCGGCCTGCAGCGAGTGGTTGCAGAGGTGGACGGCCACATTGCCGAGCTGCTCGGGGGCGAGGGTGTATGGCTGAGAGGCGGGGCGCACCATCACCTAGGCGACGAGTACCACGACACACACAGAAACAGGCAGCCAATTAATTTCGACGCAGCTACGAACGATGCCACGGGTTGACATAATAATACCTGGCAGACCCTTCCCCAAGGCCAGATGACTACCCAGGTTCTAGCTACAGCTGCTGTGGCATCAGGAAAGACGTCCCCTCCCCCCAAAAACACGGAAAAAAAACGAGTAATGTTTTATGAATTAGTTGCGCACATTCAAATATGAAATGATAATCAAATAAGTTGCGCTATAGGCACCGTCCAGTATTCGTTTCCCATCTCACCGCATTATGCATTAATTATGATGTCGCCAAAACAGAAACAAGAACCAGGCGCTTGTTTGCTTGTGGTGTAATTATCGGTGCAATGTCAAAATGGGGTGATTTTCGCATGACATTGATCCGCAAAGCCTGAAACCCGAAACAGTTTCATCTACACATGCTTCTTTTCGTGCTGTTATCATCGATATCATCACACCCACGCAACAGCCCCACTCATTCATATCGTTGTCCGAGACCGATTCCAACGCAATTCGTGCGCGGCATATCACACACCGAGCATTGTGCGGCTTCCATGACCGAGCAACTCCTGTCGCTCATTATTCCTCAATTAAATCAATTTAACGTTAATTGACAAATAAGAATACTCAAATTTCTTACTTCAAAGATTGATACAACAACAAGCCAACAGCTTTTGGGAGAGTGCCCCCCTCAAGTCCCCCAAACACATACACTCGCCATGCGCGCCAAACAAACATATGAAATCACATCTTGAGCCTTACTAATTTAGGATTTTCGTAGGGTTTAAAGCACATTTATCATTTCGATGCTCGTCCCCACACTCACGAGCGCTGTGCCCCGTCGGATAGGATGGGCCGGGGTGGGGCGGCGCTCACACCTGGTCGTAGACGTAGGCCACCAGCGGGCGAAAGCTGAGCACCAGCACCCACACGCGCAGGTCCGCCTTGCGCTCGCCCAACAGCAGCGGCCGCTCCACATACTTTTGCACAATCCGCGGCGGCCCCGTCTGCAGCTCCCCCAGCACGCGCCCCACATCCGCCAGCACCTTCACGCCGTGACCGCGCGCCGCGCCGCAAGGCTTCACCACCCAAGCGTTGGCGGGGCCGTTGATGCACGCCTGTGGGTCCGCCGCTAGCAGCCGGCGCAACGCAAACGCCGCGCGTCGCCTCATCGCCTGCCCCAGCGAAAAAACAAATCCCACGCCACGTGTGAGCAGCGCAAATTCAAAACACTCCCGCCTGGATCTTCAGGGGTGATCATACAAGGATAATTGTGCTGAGCAGCGAGAGCCATCGAGTAACAATGCTGCATCCAATGTATCAGCCTTTCTTCCGCTGACAATCAAAGTTGCTCCTTCCGGCCAAAAAAAAATATAAGAAAGGACTGATAAAAACAAAGCCGGGACACCGACACAGCCAAACTCCATTCACACCCGTGATGTGCTCTTTCAACGCGAGTCAGACTTGTTGCTGCAACTTTGACGGGGGTGGCGAAACAAGTCTCACTAACTGAAAAGTGAAAGCGCGTCGTATACTGCACCAACTGCAAAGCGAAAAAAGAGGGGCAGTTTCAAATCATGCTTCGTTATCGCTGCGTATATGCATGTGTGTGTGTGTGTGTGTGTGTGTGCGAGAGAGAGAGAGAGAGAGGGATAGAAAGAGAGAGTGTATGTATGTGTGTCGGTGTGTGTGTGCGTGTGTGTGTGTGTGTGTGTGTGTGTGTGAGAGAGAGAGAGAGAGAGAGAGAGAGAGAGAGAGAGAGAGAGAGAGAGAGAGAGAGAGAGAGAGCGAGATAGAGAGAGAGAGAGAGAGAAGGTCAGTGTATGGGTGCGAGTGTCAGAGAGAAGATGGTGAGCGCGTGTGAATGTGTTTGGGGGGAGGGGTGGATGCATGACTGAGTGACTGAGTGAGAGAGTGTGTGCCAGTGGGTGGATGGATGGGTGAGCCAGTGTACGTGTGTGTTAAAGTGAGTAAGTGTCAGGGTGTGTGTTGGGTGAAGAGGAAGGTGGGGGGGGTTCCATGGGTGCGGATGTGAAAGTGAGTGTAAGTCAATCAGCGAGTCCATGCCGGTGAGTGTGTGTGTGTGGGGGGGGGGGGGGGGGGGGGGGGGGGGGGGGGGGTGTATGATGTACATGAGAGCGAGTGTGTATGTGTGTGTGTGTGTGTGTGTGAGCCAAAGGGGGTAGTAGACCTGCCATGCTGGAGAGCAGCCCGTTGGAGAGTGGTCGTTGCTCAGCTGCGCATCTAAATGGCTTAGGATTGGCAGCCCCGTGCTCGGCTCCACCTCTACCACCCCCGTCAACAGCCCCATCAGCGCCGACACGCAGCCCCACTGGTATTCCGTCAATGGGCTGGAGGGGGTCAGTGACACAGCTGAGGAGGACGAAGCAGCGGAGGCAGGCCGCCGCCGACCCGCTGCCGCTGCTGCCTCGGCGTAGTCCGCCGCCATCGCATCCATCTCATCGGTGGCGCCCCACTCGCCAAGGCAGCACAATCGCCACCTAGTTGCATGTTTAGGGTGGGGAAAGTCACGGGAGCTGTCCGGTAACATGTTTGATTGGGTTATGTTGGGGACGACTTGCTCTGACGCTATGGCAAGGCAAGAAAATGCGTTAAAATCAACCCTATGTAGAGGGCTCAATCAAACCCTAAACACCGGAAAAGCCTTATTATACTGCAAGAAAAACATTCGCGACTGAGGAAAATATTTTAAACAGAAACATGGCAAAACGCGAATGCCCACACTAGACGCAGCATCTAGGTTGTCTGCGTTAACGTGGGATTTGCTCTGAATTGGTGTAATTCAACCGGCACAACAGGGTAAGCTGAGACCTAAACCTGACTACCCATTAGAATGGTGAAAATTAAGTGCTGACAGAATTGAGTTGTCTGGTCTGCTTTCTTGGGAGTGCTTGCCGTGTTCTTTTGGCAGATGCTCCCTCTTCCTAATTTCCCAATCCTTCGCCCCTTTCAACATCAAACCCCAACCGACACACCTCCACGACCTAATTCCGTTTCCTCTTTTCACTCTCCTGACATCGGTCTTCCGTTTCTGATGCATCGGCGGGGGTAAGGGGGGAGGTGCATCACAAACCAACCAGGTGCATGCAATTTCCTTTGACCTGCTCAATTGCTTTGGCACTGAATGTCATGGGTACATTCCCTAAGCAGTAAGCCCTAAGACCCTAGACATATCCATAAAATTTCCCGAGTTCCACTTCCTGCACACTTGCTCTATCACCGCCCACTCCGGTAAACATCAATTGCTGCCTCGACTGAGAGCACCCCTGCAAAGTCGACCGCAGCAGTGTACCTGACGTGTGTCAATGCCATTTCCAGAGTACCTCGCTCCATTGCCACCAGTCGCTCCGGGTCTGCGTGAGGCAGCATTGCATTTCGTCGCATCTGTAAACTGTTCTGGGTATAAAATCAAGTCGATGGCAACGTTGGTGTATAAGGCGAATGCGTGCTGTCTGAGAGTCAGTTCCCAAGCGACGACAGGTTATGATACGAGTCGCGAGGCTTGGCCGCACCTCGGCCGAGGAAGCCGTCGGTCGAGATGGCGGCCATCCACAGTAGTGCAATGGCGGTGCCGTCCTTGAAGTCCTCGAGGAAGGCGAGCATCTGTTGGTCGCGGCGCTCCGCAAAGTAGTACGACCTGTGATATTGTAAAAAAAGCCAAAGTGTCACGATCGATCGAAAAGACGGGACTGATAAAACAGGTGCACGCCACAGCACAATACGATTTTTCCAGCCCAACAACAGAATATGAAAAATGATTACGGGAAGTCCCGTTCAATCACTGTACGTGTGTTCATGTGTGTGTGTGTGTGTGTGTGTGTGTGTGTGTGTGTGTGTGTGTGTGTGTGTGTGTGTGTGTGTGTGTGTGTGTGTGTGTGTGTGTGTGTGTGTGTGTGTGTGTGCGAGCGTGTGTGTGACTGTGTGTGAGTGCGTGTATGTGTTGACACTATCATGTCCGTGATTATGCCCGCGTGTGTGTGTGTGTGTGTGTGTGTGTGTGTGTGTGTGTGTGTGCGAGTGTTTGTGTGACTGTGTATACTTTTGTGCATGTGTGGGTGGGTGTGTGCACGCGTACGTGTATGAATGTATATATATGTGTGTGTGTGTGTATGTTGAATGTGTGTGGGTTTGTGTTTGTGTGTATGTGTGTAACTGTGTGTGTGCTTACGTGCATGAGTGTGTGTGTGTTTTTTATGCATATGTGAGTGTGTGTGTGCGCGCGTACGTGCATGAATGTATGTATATCTCTATGTGTGTGTGTGTGTATGTGTGTATGTGTGTGTGTGCGAGTGTGTGTGTGACTGTGTGTGAGTGCGTGTATGTGTTGACATTATCATGTGCTTGATTATGCCCGTGTGTGTGTGTGTGTGTGTGTGTAAATGTGTATGTGCGTACGTGCATGAGTTTGTGTACTTTTGTGCATGTGTGGGTGTGTGTGTGCGCGCGCGTATGTGCATGCATGTATGCATCTGTGTGTGTGTGTGTGTGTCTTGGGTGTGTGCGTGTGTGTGTGTGTGTTGAATGTGTGTGTCTGTGTGTGTGTCTGTGTAAATGTGTGTGTGTGCGTACGTGCATGAGTGTGTACTTTTGTGCATGCGTGGGTTTGTGTGTGCGCGCAGACGTGCATGAATGTTTGCATGTGTGTGTGTGTGTGTGTGTGTGTGTGTGTGTGTGTGTGTGTGTGTGTGTGTGTGTCTGTGTGTGTGTATGTGTGTGTGTGTGTGTGTGTGTGTGTGTGTGTGTGTGTAGGCTTCTGGGGATATGCAGTACCTGGGGTAAAAGATGGAAGGGTGACAGGTGGTGCTTCCATCGGCAGTGGCCAGGGCGAGCATGCACTGGTGCAGTCCGCTCTTGGTTGTCAGCAGGTCGGAGCCGCGAAAGTGGTTGGCCATCTGTCCGGGCGCGAGGGCGGCGTAAGGCACTGCGTCGCTGCGGCGCACAAAGATGAGGTTGTACACTGAGCTGCCAGGGCAGGTGTTCTGCGCCCACCCCCTGCACCACAACAGACGCAGCCACAACATCAGCATAACTGCGGCAGCAAAGCAATCACGATGAAATTCTGGAAAGGGGCGGTGTGGGTGAATAGTGGAAATGGTACTGAACGGGAGAGAGTGAGGAGTAGGCAATAGGTGGGTGGAAGTTTACATACATTTTGTTATACAATGGCCAAATGATTGCCACTATCTTAAATTGAATGCAATCGTACAAATCAGGCGAATTAACTGAACATTGGCCGATATTGACATTGCTAAACATCAGATCACAATTCCACCAGGAACTCGGGCCAATATATCGCTGACCTGTTATTGACTGCGTCAGAGTTTAGTTCACAAATAGGCATCCAGAAGTGCCAAATTAATATTATGGTTCGACCCAAAACAGTCGAATAACAATAAATATGAAATGGCATATGTTGAAATTGTTTACAAACAAAGTAAACATTTCGAGAATCAGGCTACTAGGCATGTGAGACATCAGTACTCGCTTCTGTTAAAGTTGTTCAATCAGAACAACAAAATATCGAGGCCGAGAGTGTGCGGCTTTAGGGATATGACTCGGAGACGCGAGGGTAGATAGTGACCGTGAAAGGCACTGCTCACCGAGCGAGAAGCTTTTTGGCTACAGGCTCGCCGTAGCCGTCGGCGATGAACACTGGAGTCTCGCCGTCGACGCCGAATCGTTTGCGCCACCGCGTGCCGTCGTCCTTTTCCGGGCTGCCGACGCCCCTCACGTCCTGTAAATTGCGCAGTGTATAGGCTGTAAGGGGCGAGTGATCACTACAAGGAGAGGAGGGGAGCCTCGAGTCGAAGCCAAAGATATCCAAATCCCGAGTCGATGAAAATAACTTAGCGCCGTTTATTAGATGTTGAAAACCACAGACGGGATTATAATAATGCAAATAGGCGATGAAAAATTAATGAGTGACAGGAAATGGCAGGTCCGAACCCCGAATGACTGACGCCCGTCGGCACTGCGTGTGGGCCGAGGATACACGAATTCAGCGGGGAGCAGAACCTATCACAAGGGCGATCCTCATCGACGCCACCCGAATGCTATCATGTAAAAGAGCAGGAAATGGTAATGTCTTATTCACACTCAGCTGTGTTGCGGACCACGGCACCTCGGCCAATGGTCCTGGAACTCACACGCAGGTTATCATTTCTATCACGAGCAGCACGAATTGATGGTCAAAATTGAAACGCGGCCCCAGGAAAAGTGACTGGCGTGCAACCACCGAGCAAGATGCTGCTCGAAGTCACTTCGACGACATATCGATCATGATGCAGTACTCGATCGGTCACAAATCTCTCGAGACCGTAACGCACGGGGAAAAAGCGACTAATAAATAAAGCGACGGCGGATAAGCCGTCCATACGTCGCCGACACCATACCACCGTACTGTGGGATTTAGTGATGTGTTGCCGTTAATATAGTATGATGCCATGTGTATGATTTAGTGACTTCCGGTCACCATCGACACCGGAGAGTGTCATCGACTCCTGAAATGATGAACGCGAGAAAAAAATTCGAATGGGCAGACAGACCGCCGTCATTTCAGAAATAACAGCCGAATACTGTAGCGACGTGATCAGCAAAGTCATCGACATCAAACCATCGGACAGAAGTAAGTAATAACGACAAGTACCAGCACGTCAACTTAAAGGAAAGGTCGACGTTCATAAAGGTCGGTCGACTCTCGCGCGTGTCGCTGTCACCTGCCGCGCTATCGTCAGCTTATGCGCGCACTCCGCCGCCCCGCGCTCCCTCGCTTCCCGCCGCCTCCGCCGCTCCCCGCTGCTCTCTAGTCCGCCCGCCTCCCGGAAAGCCGCGATGTCGTCCATCACCGCCTTGTGCGCCGCTCGCTGCGCCTCCTCGCGCTTGGCGAGCTCTCTCTGCGCATTCAGAAGCTGCGCAGCGATGACAGCTACGTTACAGATGGCAATTATAACCCCGTGCCACGCGCAGACCTTCATTCTCCACTGAACGCACTGTCATTCACTTACTGGAATGAAAAGGATCCTGAGGACAGAGCGAGAGTAATGTTTCCTCTTCTTAACACAACAAATATACACTGCGTTAAATGACGCTCGAACTCGAATGTCCACAAACATTGACAGCCACATTCAAAAGCATTCATCCAGTTTTCATAATATGCAGCCCTTTTGTGTGCCACACCAAACGAGAAATGTCCCAAGCACTCAACCGCAACCGATAACACTTCAAACTGAGAAGCCAGCACTAGCATGAGTTGCAATTGATCTTGGGGGACGCAAACGGTAGGGTATGACAGTGTAGGGTAGGTTAGGGTCTGTTAGGGTAATAGTGGAGGCCTCACCTCCTGCTCCCGCTCCCGCGCCTTCCCCGCAAGGTACTCCTCCATCCTCGCGCGGATGGCGCGGTTCAGCGCAACCCGCTCCGCCGCCGCACGTGCACGCTCTGCCGCCGCTACTCCTTCCAGCGCAGCCGCTCGCCGCGCCGTCTCCTCGCGCTCCCGCGCACGCGCCGCCTCCCTCTCCTCGGGGCTCGGCTGCCTCGGCTTTGCCTTATTATACCGCGGTGCTACCGCCTGCTCAACCCAACACATCACCAAAACAAGCCAACACAATAAAGCCATATGCGCCCATGTTCTAAATTAACCTCGATACTACATTCAAAAAGGTTTATGTGCTTCTTCAACAGCTCGTCTTCCCCTCCCCTTAAATAATTTGCTTACGTGTGTGCGTGCGTCTCGGGGGGTGTTTGTGTGTGTGTATGTGTGTGAGTGTGTGTGTGTGTGAGAGAGAGAGAGAGAGAGAGAGAGCCAGAGTATGTGTGTGGGTGTTCATGTGTGCGTGTGTGTGTGTGTGTGTGTGTGTGTGTGTGTGTGTGTGTATGCTTGTGTGCGTCCGTGTATTTCGGGGGGTGATTGTGTATGTGTATTTGTCAGAGTATGTGTGTGTGTGTGTACGTGTGTGTGGTCGTGTGCGTTTATGTGCGCGCGTCTGTTTCGGGGGGTATTTCTGTGTTTATATGCGAGTCAGAGTAGGTGTGTGTATGTGTGTGTGTGTGTGTGTGTGTGTGTGTGTTCGTATGTGCTCGTGTGCTCGTGTGTGCGTGTGTTTCGGGGGTTGTTTTGTGTGTGTGTGTGAGAGAGAGAGATAGTATGTGTGTTTTTAGTGTGTGTGTGTATGTTCGTGTGTGTGTATGTGTGCGCGCGCGTGTGTTTCGTAAGGTGTTTGTATATGTGTGTGTGAGTCAGAGTATTGTGTGTGTGTGTGTCCGTGTGTTTCGGGGCGTGTGTGTGTATGAGAGTTGGAGTATGTGAGTGTGTTTGTGTTTATGTGTGTTTAAGCGTGTGTTTCGGGGGAGTTCGTGTGTGTGTGTGTGTGTGTGTGCGTATGTGTGTGTGTGTGTGTGTGTGTGTGTGTGTGTGTGTGTGTGCGTGTGCTTCGAGAGGTGCTCGTGACTGGTTGTATGTGTGTGTGCGTGTATGTATGTGAGTCAGAGTATATCTATGTGCATCTATGTGTGTGTGTGTGTGTGTGTGTGCGCGCGCGTCAGTGTGTGTGTGTGTGTGTGTGTGTGTGTGTGTGTGTGTGTGTGTGTGTTTCGGGGTGGTTTATGTGTGTGTGAGTCAGAGAATGTGTGTGTGTGTGTGCGTGTGTTTCGGTGTGTCTGTGCGTGTGTTTCGGGGGTTGTCTGTGTGTGTGTTTGTGTGTCTGTGTGAGTCAGAGCATTTGTGTGTGTGTGCTTATATGTGTGTGTGCGCGCGCGTCAGTGTGTGTGTGTGTGTGTGTGTGTGTGTGTTTTCATGTGTGTGTGTGTATGTGTGAAAATGAATTAAATATATATTCATCTTAAATTCTTTCCACATGTGCCAATGAGCACCCACTATATACAGATGTCGATTTCAGAGGGGGGGGGGGGGGGGATGCACTTAGACGAGTCGCCTGATCAGCCATAGTACCAACAAATATTGGTAATGGTTGGTCTCAATGCAAAATGATCAGAGTATGGATACGTGCCATTCAAATAGCTCGCTGACTGATGTTCACTGTGGGGGAAAGGAGGGGTTATAGCAGAGGAGGATAACAGTGTCACCTCAAAGTTGAGCTTGGCTTTGAGAGCCGCCATCCGCTTTGCCTCTGCCTCGACCTCCGCCTGGATCATTGCGCTTTCCTCCGCCTTCCGTGCCTTCACATACACATGCCAGACAGAAAAAGGAAAGGGGTTATAAGCGCAGCAAATATGGCCAACCAAAAGGTCAGAAGCGAGGGCCACGCATAGCAATTGAAAGTCATAAACATACAATAAATGTATATGTCTATCGACTTTATCACGACTTTTGTAAAATAACGCACCGCACCTGTATATATGTGGTATAAAACAGATCTGTACACAAAATTCAAGGCCGTGATCGTAGGGCTTCACGAAACTGATACCCTCCCATGTCTCCAAACACACACACTCTCTTTGTCTCTCGTTGTCTCTCCCTCTCTCTCTCTCACAGGCCCTCGCACACACATACATGAGACTCTCGCGTGATGCACACACGTATTACTAATCGCCCCATCATCCATCCAACACTAACTCGCAAGCGCAGACACACAAACTTACATACGCACATGTTCACACCATTCATGCGCCCTCTCGCATTTTTCGTTTCATACACACGTACATGCCACCACCACTTGCACTCCACTCCCCATGGCCCCCACCTTGGCGGCTTCTATGCGCTCCATTTGTTTGGCCCGCCACGCCTGCGCCGCCTGCCGTTCCGCGTCGCTCACGCGCCGCTCCTTTCGCATGCTACCCAACCGTCGCGCAGAGCTGCTGTAGACGCCAAACCCCTTCTGCTGAGAGGGGCAGTCACGACGAGGCTGATTCCCCTTTCATCCCCACAGTAGCCCCCTCCCGTTTCGGGTGGATACCCATCGAAGCCACGACCAAAACAAATTCATGTGCTACGCTATGCTGCGAAGGCATGATTGAGCTTTCAGCGTACCTTTGCAGGCTTGGGTGATGAAGATGAGGAGTTTGTCGGAGGGGTGGGGCGGGTGGCGGCGGTTGTGGTGGCAGGCCGGGGCGGACGTGCCAGCCACTGTCCGGATGGAGTTGCGTCCCCCACAGCATCGCGCGGTGACGTCCCAGACTGAGTTTCGGCCCGGGTTGTCTCCGCAGGGCAGGTGGTGGGCCGGGCATCATCTCTACGCCTCAAAATCTTTGGCCTGATCGCAAGTTGGTCACAGACTCAGCCATGGGCTGACTTGTAGGATGTACCGAGGCAAGACCTTTCATAAAGCCTATCTATATTTGCACATACTTAATTACACAATTGGGAAGGACTGTGTATTAAGCCAAACCTGACAGAGTCAGCAAAGCCTTGCCTCTGACTGTTAAAGCGCTGCTTCCCCGGAAATGGGACCTTCCTCTGGCTGCTGCTGCCCAGAGGCGACGCCTCTGGCCTACACCCAGACCCCATCATATATCAATTACGCAACTACGGTCCGTTGTGAAGCTATTGGCGTGCACCATGTCATCTTCTCTCCTAGCAACTCATATCATTCATGCTCCCCCCCCCTCCCCCCCTTTTCCCCTCTATCTCTCTTTCACACACACTTAAGCACATATCACCCAGGCAGCCTGCAGTTACACATACCTCCCCTGCGCTTCATCTCCGCCTGTGCCTGAGCACCCTATGCTGCTCCCCGCCATACGCGACGCTCTGTCGTCCAGCATTCGCGCCAGCTGCTTCGCCACCACCCTTTCACCCGCCACAAAACATAACTACACATCAGAGTGGTGAGCTGAACACAACGGTGCCTTCCAGCACTCTCCTAGAGAGTTCGTCGCGAGGTAGCAGTCAGACAAATTTACGAGGAGGAACGGGAAGCACCTATCATGTCGCAGGCCGCGGCCCAGCAACTCCTCCAACTGCTGCTGCCCAGACACCCCCGCCCTCCCTGAACTCTCCTTCCGATCATGGTATGCCTCTGCCCATGCTTCTGCCGCCATGCTGCTCTCCCCTCTCACCCTTTTAATTCAGCTGGGTCACTACGATTCAGCATCAATTCATTACTGCTGCGCAAGTGCCTCCCCCTCCTCTTCCTCTTGTGCCCCCGTCTCTTTCGTCTGGTGGTGCACGGTGGCGTCGTGCCCGCAGGTGCAGGTCAACGTGAGCTGCGACACCGACAATAGAAGCAACCACTCTCTGCTTAGTTACTGTCGTCACGCGGGAAAAACCATGGACACTCGCGGCTCCGCGAGTTGGGTAGAATGTACCATCACCGCCGTAGCCGCGACTCTTACGGCAGAACTCACTCACTCACTCACCTCCGACCGAACTTGGCACGACATGAGCCTCCCGCCCAGCTCCGCCTTCGCCTCCTCGTTCAGCACGCTATGCCAGCAATCCATATCGGACGAAGCCATTAGTGCCTTAAAAGTCACGCTACTAACAGTTGGCGCCCTCGCCCGGTCCGCCCATTTCATAAAATACGGAACGATGCGGCCGTGATATTCCGGGAAAAGGGTCAAAGGTCTCCAATTTGAAACACAGGCGATGAGCTTGTAATCTGTCCGAGTGTATCGAGCATAGAGCACCACATGGAAAGCAGCGGCATCGATATTCTGAAGGTATGGAGTGAATAAGGCCGTCACGCCCCGTTGCGGCGCTCTGTTCCTCCACCAGCGGCGTCGTGCGTAAAGCCGCGAAGTGTGCGCTATGTACATTTCGCTGGAAACCACGGAAGGCTACGAATATAGCTCCTGCATGTTCTTCGAGACAACACCGTATCACGCTATGTGTGTTCATGTGAGTTCGGTGGGGTGGGTGCGTGGGCGCTGCTTCTATGTGTGTGTGTGTGGGGGGGGGGGGGGGGGGGGGGGGGGGGCGGGGGCGCAGGGGGGCGTGCCGAGAGTGGGGGGCTGCATGTCGTCGCGCTGCTACGGCCGAGTTGGGAGGGTGAAGGGCGGCACACCTCAACTGCGAGACGAAATCAGTGCAGGGGCAGGTGGTGTATCCGCAGCTTCCTCGCAGGTTTCCGAAAAAGTCGCGCATGTGATGTTTCGCGGCTGCAGGCGCTACTCGGCACGGCGGTGAGAGGGCGAGCTGCTGCTGTTTGTCGCAGCCGAGCGACAATCATATCAACACGTAGAATACCGTTATTTATTGGGAGGGGCACTGCGATGGACTGACCATTATTCGCAGCAGTTCATGAAAGTTACCGGTACGGTACAGAGCGTAAACGGTACGTACCGCTTTATGTTCCATGTTCTTTACTTACAATAAAAGGCATGGGAAGCCACCAATCATTGAGGGGAAAATATCCTCTCTTCCTCTTAATTTTTTTTTTCCCCTCCTTTTTTTTTTTTTTTGCTTGGTGGCCTCCACTGCTTTTTCTTGTAAGCAAATGTAAGCTATAAAATATCCCCTCTTCCAATAAATTCCGGTACTATTCCCATTTACCCTAGGGCACGTTTTGCCAAAGATGTCAGCTTGCTTACAATTTGGCCAAAAGACACCCACAGACAGGGTCTGGGGGTCGATTAGCGCATGATTATAGGGATGGGTGGGTGGGTTCGCGCGAAGCCTAGATTGGCTGAGCGCGAAAGCAGAGAGTGCCTAGGCTCGTGGCTAGCTACGGCATATAAGGCACGGGCTAGCTAGAGCTGACCGTTGGGGAAGTCGTTGGTCGTTGGCTGTGTCTAACTGCTCGGGCAAGGTGGTTGCCCTGCAGGTGAGACGCGCCGATATTAACGGTAACAATAACCGCTAGAGTCACTGTCCCGTACACATGATATTGGATATGCAAACCTCTATATTCAAATCAATCTGACCATTTACCCTAGGGCACGTTTTGCCAGTAACCTAAAGCCAAAGGCTTGCACAGCCAGAATTAGTGTTGCGGGGGGGACGGAGTGAGCCAGCCGAAGAACCGCCAAGCAGCAGGTGTTGGGGTCATGGTGGGGTCAATGTATTTGCCTTCGGTCACAGAGCTGTTTTTGGCCCATCCACCCATAAATTTGATTACGGGGAGGGGCGCGCCGATGCAGCTGGCAGCGGACGCCGCGCCTTTACGTAGGCTGTGCGACGTCCACTTGAAACCGGTGGGTGCGGATGAGCCGGCCGCGCGGAGGGCGAGGGTGAGCCAAGCGGAGATGGTGGGAGCGGCGCCCCAATCGGTAGAAGGTTCCGAAGGTGAGAAGCTCCAAAAGGCGAGCGGGGGCGGTGCGTTGTAGAATTTGCGGCAGAATGTCGCGCGGTGCTCCGTGTAGTAGTCGATCAGGGCTGCCAAGACGGGGTTAGCGGCTACATGGATAGCGATGACCGGTTTATCGCCGGCGTCGCGGCGCTGGTCCCCCTTAGATTTGCGGACGAATAGGCAGATTTGCTGAGAAGGTTTGTCGACCACGAGGTCGCCGGTCTGGCAGCGGGCGCCGGTCTCGGCGCGGCAGAAAAACATGTAATTGACGCACACCGCTAAACAGGCTCTGAAGCGCTGCATCTGAGGGAGGGAAGCAGGGGTCCACGCGAAAGTACCGTGAAGGGTGTTGGCGGTGTGTAGGATGTCCAGGGCGACTTGTGCGGGTAGCGGGAGGCGAGCGGTGGTGGGAATCAGGCGGTGTTGTAGCATTTCGAGGCCCCGGCGGGCGTCCGCCAAAAGGTCGCCCACGGCGATAGGTTGACGCCGGTGGTCACGGAAGAACTTGTTAACGGCGGAGAAGTAAGGTTGCAGCGAGCTAGCGGCGACCGTTCCGAGTAGGGCGAGCCAAGCCGTGTAACGGACCATTGTGGCGGGTGTGGCCTGTAGCGGGGCGATGTTTTCCTCTGCACAAAAAATGAAAAACTGTCTGATTGCGCTCTGGTAGCTCGCGTACGTAGAGGGCGCTAGCGAGTTGCTGAGTAGGGCAACCGCCGTAACCCCGAGCTTGTCTGATCCTTGGAGGTCTTGAAAAGTTTCAGCTAAATCGGTGGACCAGGGCGACTGTGCTGCTTCACAGCGTAATCCGTAGCGCGGCGGTCATGTACGCAGAGGGGGGACGTGCTGTACAGGCGCATTTAATCGGTCCGGGCGTATCGCTCGGCCAATCGCACCGCGTCGAGTGTAGAGCCAAGAGGGGGTGTTAGCCGAAAGGCCACGATGCTCCACGCGGGAGGTCCGACCCCTTCGCGCTTGCCCAGCCTGCCTGGAAAGAATAGGTCGCGGGACGCTGGGAAGTGAACGGTCTCGGTGGCCAAGCGGGCGAACGCGTGGTACCACGTTTTGTTTCGCCAGTAAGGGGCGATAACAGTCGCCGCGGCTTGAGATTGTTCGAGTTTTGTGGCTAGCGCGGGTAGGGCAGACCAAGGGGGGTTGCAGTAGTTGTTCTCGCGCGCCCACGCCGCGTCGGGGAGGTGTAGGCAATCGACGTCCTCGCACAGTGGGTCGCGCCAGCGGGCGTTGAATCGGGGAAGTTGCGCGTTGAGCATAGACGCGAAACGGTCGATCGTGTGAGGCCCCCACCGGCGTTGCAGGTGGGTAAAAATACGGGGGTTGAGCTGCCAGTCCTCGTAGTCCAACTCTCGGCTTAGCGCGTCGGCCCATATGTTGGCCGCCGAGCGGATGTAGCGCGGCCGGATGTTGATGTCGTTGCTGTCGAGGAGGTACCATAGGCGCCGGAGTTCGGCCATCATGGCGGGCGAGCGCGAGGTGAGCTTGGTGAGGGCGGCGACCACCGCCGTGTTGTCCTCGTGTAGGAGGACCTGCCGGCCTCGGAGTTGGGGTAGAAAAGATTCCACCGCGTGTCGCACCGCGCGAAGTTCCTTCCACGTGATGTGTTGTTGGCGGTCGGTAGCGCTCCAAAAGCCCCGGGCTTGATAGTTGGAGTCCTCGTTTAGAACGGCCCCCCAACCGTAGGCGCTCGAGTCGGCGTGGAGGTAGGCGGTCTCGATAGGCTTGTAGATGGACCGGCCGTTGTGTTGAGTGGGGACCGTGCGCCACCACTCGAGGTCTCGGCGTAATTGGTGGGTGAGGCGGACGCGTCCGCCCCCCCCAACCCGTGTGGCTAACACGCCGTGGAGTTCGCGCAAAAAGAAGCGCGCGGGGGCGATTGCGAGGTAGAGGAACTGTGCTTTTCCGGCAAAAGCCGCAAGGTGGCGTGTGGGAAGCCATCGGGCGTTGGAAGCGGCTCGTCCGAGTAGGGAAGAGGCTTGTTGCGCGAGCTGGTGGAGTTTTGCGGGCGGGGCGCGAAACATGCCGTGTTGGAGGTCCACCGTTAAGCCTAAATGGTCGCCCACTTGAGTCGGTGTCCACACGCCTTTCTTGGGGTTGCGTTCGAGGCCGAGGGTGTCGAGGAGGGCTTGGACGCGCTGTCGCAGTAGGAGGGCGTCCGCGTAGGAGTCGGCGAGGAAAAGGAAGTCGTCCATATAGGGGAGCAGTCGAACCCCGCGCCATCGTGCGTTTCGAAGGAAGCGCTTGGTAGGGCGGTGACTGTGGGAGGAAGTAGCCGCTGGCACCGGTTGCGGGGGGCGGCGTAGGTGGTTCGTGAACACCTGTGTTAGCTTGCAAAAGTAGTAAGCTGAACCCGACCAGCCCATGGGAAGGCATGCTAGGCGCCATAGAGTGCCGCGGTAGTTGACCGTGAAGAAGTCTCGGTCTTCCTCCCGGATGCCAAGGGTGTAGTACCCGTCGGCAAGGTCGAGGGAGACGAAGTAGTCGCCCGGCCGTGAGAGGTGACGTAGGTGCTTGAGCGTCTCGCACGTCATGGTGAAAGTTGAGCAAAACGGGTTGAGTTCTCGAAGGTCGATAATCAAACGCCATTGGTTGTGCCCGGGTTTTGGAACTAAGAACATCCGGGAAACGTAGCGAGGGTTGTGGGACCGCTCCCAAGCACCGCAAGCCTCGAAGCGGGGGAGCTCCGAGTTTAGGAACTCGAGTTGGGCCGGCGTCGCGTCGAGCATAGAGACGCCGTGGTTGAAGGGTTTGGGGCGTAGACCTTGCTTGAATTTGACGCGGACGCCATGGCGGATCCAGTTTAGGACTTGGCCGCTCGCGCCGATGCGCTCCCACTCCCGCCATCTTCGACGCACGCGGTGGCGCATGTAGGAAGATGTCGGGGAGCAGGAATCGGCGCGGCGGGCCACACCGTCATTTCTTGGTGGAGGGTTTAGCCGGGTCGGTCGGCTTGGGTGGCGCGGTGGCGCGGGCTGCCGCCGCTGCTGCTGCTGCGGCTTTGCGTTTGTCGGCGGCGGCCTTGCGGGCTCGTGCGTCGGGACCGGGGGGCCTGTCTGGCGTGACTTTGGCGAAGGCAGCACCGGCGGCGGCCTTGCTGGCGGCGTGTAGGCTGACTTCCAGCGTGCTGTCGACGAACGCTTGGCGAAGCGCATCCAATGTGCCGGAGACCGCGGTAGGGCGCGGTCGGCAAAAGCGCTCGTGGGCCAGTTCGGCAAAGACGCGGTCCGCATCCGTGCTCGTTTGTCCGCCCTTGGTGAGGCGGAGGAAGCCCAATCTAGTACGGGCGGCCTCCTCCGTCGCCATGTGGGTGCGATGACCCGCTCGGATGAGGGTAATCGTCTGCCGTCTGCTCGATAAAGGTGGGCCTTGCGACAGCGTGTCCAGAGCCTCGCCAATTGCCGCGTTGGCGCAGCTGTCGAAGAAGGCATAGCACCCGATGTGTAGGTACTCGTCGTAGGCGGCTTGGGTGCGCTTGTCGCTTAGAGTGCGGGCGGTGTCGTCCGTGAGGGTCCACAGACGTGGCTCTTCGACGTCACGAGGGGGACGTTCGAGGCCGGCCGGGATGACTTCGCCGTAGTAGGTGAAGTCGACGAAGTCGGTCGCGGAGGGATCGGGTTCGTCGTCGAGCAGGTCGATAGGTGGCTCGGGGGCCGCCTTACCACCCTCCGTCGCTGTGGTCGCGTCGGTGGGAATGGACTGCTGTTGATCAGTAGCAGCAGGTGTGGCTGTCCTCTCTCGGAGCTGGGCGAGTACGGCAGCGTTAGCCGCCAAAAACTGTTCCGTTATCCGTTGTTCCGATGCCAAAACTGCCGTACGAATCTGTTCGGCTGTGCGTTGTTCGAGTGAGGTAGCGTGAGGGTCGGCCGCTGCGGCGGATGTGGACTGCTCAGGCTGCATATTGGGGAACTCTGTAGCTGAACGAGGGGAAGTGTCGCGTGACGCTCGAGTGCGCATGGGACGAAAAGTAAGATTGACACCCTACTCGACTACGAGAGTCGAGACTGCATTCGCGCGAAGCCTAGATTGGCTGAGCGCGAAAGCAGAGAGTGCCTAGGCTCGTGGCTAGCTACGGCTTATAAGGCACGGGCTAGCTAGAGCTGACCGTTGGGGAAGTCGTTGGTCGTTGGCTGTGTCTAACTGCTCGGGCAAGGTGGTTGCCCTGCAGGTGAGACGCGCCGATATTAACGGTAACAGTAACCGCTAGAGTCACTGTCCCGTACACATGATATTGGATATGCAAACCTCTAGATTCAAATCAATCTGACCATAAAGCAGCACGCATTTAATTACCCGCCACCCACTGCCGCGATGGCCATGCAATTCGATTGGGGGGTAGAGTAATGATTTTCGAACAACACACCACGGCGCATTGTTCACTTACGTGAGCACGTCTATCGGCACGCCCCAATTATTGTGGGCACACACGTTGGATTTGCGGCCCATATTTTGCAAGCTTAAATTCGTGCATGTGCAGGTTATGCACGCGTCTATGCGTAGCTCGGTACACGTACTTGGGGGAAGGGCTTCCATTTGCAACTTAGTTTGCTCGAATAGGACATTAGGACACCGTACGGCAAAGTAAGGCTTTTTTAAGCCTCCCAAGTTGTGGGTTTCCGGCCCCAATCCCACCCACGTCAAGCATCTTAACGGCACATGCCATCCCACCCACGTGCTCCCATGTTGGGATCATAAAATCCGCACATTGTGTCGCCGATTTCGGGAGTATTCACGAGCCAAAGTGTGGAAAAATCCGAATTCCGGGGCGCCCGAATCAGGGTATACCCCGAAATCGGGGTTGACCCGCAAACCCGCATACGTTAGATCGTAACCGTGACATGCCCCATTTGTGCATTTTTGGTAGGTGTAGCGACATGCGCTCACAAGAACGTGCCGCTACCGGCGAGTTGCGAAAGCGGCCGATATGAAGCGGTTCCAAATGTACTGCGTAATGTACTAGTTTGACATGTAGCGGGAGAAATTGTCCACGGGCGAACTAGCCGACGCATGAGAGCGACCGGCGAGGAAGAAGCAAAGCCAACAAGGCCGGTAGGAGCGTGTAAGCACGCTAAAGCATAGACAGGCGCCGCTCGTGTTGACTCCCCCCTTTCATCGTGGGAAAGGTGAGCTCCTCGCGAAGTAAGGTGAGCGTTGCGGGGTCGCGTCGGGAAAAAACATAACACTACTAATTAAAGTAAGCACGGGCCGAATGTTCGCGGGTCGGTTTTAAACAACCAGATCCGGTCGAGAGCATCGGTAGGCAGAAGGTTAGGTGAGACTGAAAGCTGGGTGGGGCGAGCGTCGCGCCGGGCGCTTTACACACGCTCTTCTCCTTTTTTCGACGGTAGGAGATGGTAGGACATTCGCGGACAACCAATTCGAAGGCGAAGCGTGGTGTCGGTTGGACAATGAATTGCTAGCGTGGCGCCGAGCGCTTTACACACGTTGTACTATTTTTTACTTGGGAGTAGGTGCGACTAGCGGGGCGCCGAGCGCTTTACACACGCTCTTCTTTAATGTAACTTGGTGGAGGGCCCATAACCTGTTTGTTGGAGATGGAAGTAGATGGCTACACGTAGGGTCGTGCCGGCCCCACAAGGGGGCCGGCTGTGGTGACTAGAGAAGTGTGAGGAGAGAGATGGCGGCGGCGAAGGCACCGACAAGGCCAGCCGACCGCCACTAATAGGGCATAGTGTACCGCAACTAAGTACTAGGATGATAAATAGCTACCTTGTACATAAGCACTAGGCAACGGGATTAAGCCTCCGCATCGACCAAAAACTTAAAGATCAAGCATCAAATGCAATGCATCAGAAAATGATGCATCAAAATTTTAATTCAACTGCTAATTCATGGACGCATTGATTATATAAGCCACTAATTCATGGACGCATTGATTAAATGGGGCACTAATTCATGGACGCATTGATTTAATGGGGCACTAATTCATGGATCCATTGATTAAATGGGGTACTAATTCATGGACGCATTGATTAAATGGGGCACTAATTCATGGATGCATTGATTTAACGGGGCACTAATTCGTGGACGCATTGATTAAATTGGACACTAATTCATGAAGCCTTAGCAGCGTGAGCATCGAAGTGGCCGATAATAGGGGTGCGCACCACGTCTTCGGGTCCGGCTTGGAGTTTCATTGACCGCCGTGAAGGCAATTCATGTCGGTGGCGGCAATGCCAAAGCACCGTCGCAGCTTTTTCAAACCGCGGTACGACCGGTAGGGACTGTGGGCGGGGGGGGGGGGCGCGGGGTGATAATGGTTTGCACGGATGGTTGTTCATTTGCTTTTATTATGATAAATTTGGCGAGGCTAGAACATTTTGCGGACGAACTTTGGGAGTCGGGGATGACACGCAAACAATCTTGAATCAAATATCATTCAATATCGACCGTCAATTTGAAATCGGCTCACATCGCACGGCGCAAGCATCGGTGTGCAAGACATTTCATAGTCCACGTTCTCTTGTGGATATGGCGGACGTTACGGCCACGCTTGTCGACCACACATCACGTTTGTCGAGGCAACTCCCATTCCTTATCGTCGATTTTGGCGGTAAACACATGTCCAAGATGTTGCTATGTGCGTGACAGCTACCCGTACGGCAGGAGCCAATATTTGAAAAATGTCGTCGTCAATTTCATTTCCTCATAGCCGTCTCCGTACCACGTACATGTACATGGTCGTATTGGAAACGTATGTAGCGTGGCAAAACCAGAAAAGTATAAAGTACAAGATGCATCGATGCGGGCGATATGTTCCGTAAATGTACATGTAATTCGTTGTGCATTGATTATATGTGGCACTAATTCATGGACGCATTGATAAGATAGGGCACTAATTCATGGAGGCATTGATTAAATGGGACACTAATTCATGGATGCATTGATTAAATGCGATACTAATTCATGGACGCATTGACTAAATGGGGCGTTAATTCGTGGACGCATTGACTAAATGGGGCGTTAATTCGTGGATACATTGATTAAATTGGGCACTAATTCATGGACGCATTGATGCGGATGGTGCGGCAGACGCATCAAGATGCCATGAATACATCGATGTTTGATGCGGAGGCTTAAACGGGATGCTAGTGCTAACAAACCCCACTTTGAGGCCAATGTTGGAGTTTCACCACCAAAACTCGTATTATCTGAGTATCCCGATATGGGCGGCGCAGCGCGTTAACCGAGTACCGCTTTCAAATGTCGGTATTAAGCCTCCGCATCAGCCTCAAAAATTTAAGATCAAGCATCAACTTCAATGCATCATCCATTTTCTTATTTTGCTAATTCGTGGACGCATCGATTAAATAGGATCCTAATTCGTGGATGCATCAATTGAATTGGTAAGTAATTCGTGGAAGCATTGATTAAATAGGGCACTAACTCGTGGACGCATTGATTATAAAGACCACTAATTCATGGACGCATCGATTAAGCATGGCACTAATTTAGGGATGCATTGATGCGGGTAATGCGGGACGAATACATTGATGCTTCAATCTCGGTCTCCTCACACATACAATCTTAAGGAGATGATGAGCTGGAATATTACCGGATGGTAACTTTATATATTGTCTAGCAAAAATGCATTACTATTGACTTAAATATTCTTATTCAAGAAATTTCAAATGGCATGCATCGATGCTACCGATGTCCCGGAATTGTATAGGTAATTCGTTGTACATCGATTTCATACATTACTAATTCATGGATGCATTGATGAATTGGGGTACTAATTCATGTATGCATCGACTAAATAGGACACTATTTTATGGACGCATTGATCAAATTGAGCACAAATTCGTGGACGCATCGATTAAATACGGCACTATAATTCATAGATGTTTTGATTAAATAGTGCACTAATTCATGGACAAATTGATGCGGCTGATGCGGCATCCCCATAATGATCCCATGAATACATCGATGTTTGATGAGGAGGCTTAGTCGGTATCTTTAGTCGGTATCAATACATTAAGTGCGAATGTGCACTTTATATATTGCTATTCGCTCGGCGCCCGCCGGCGGCGCAGCGGCGGCGGCCCCGGAGGGGGGTGCGCTCGCAGGCCCGTCGGCACCTACCTCTACCTCCACGCGGTGGGCGCTGGTAACCCCATAGCCGTGCCAGGCCTGGCACGGTAGGGGGCTAAACGAGGTACCGGCAGCTGCGATCCGCGGGATCAGCAGCTCTCGGGAAGCCATGTACGGAGGGTTTTGGAAAAACATAATATCCGTACACCAACACAGGGATCTCCCGCTCGGCCTGTCCGATATGTCTTTCCGCGACTAAATACTCGCAGATACTCTTCCGACGATGGGGCGGGGGCGGCGTTTGCGAAATATTTTTTGGCGAAGAGGGGTACGGACGGATCAGCGGAGGGACGAAGGTGTTGGAGCTGGCGGCGGACAGCTGGGAAGCAGCGCTAGGGACGGCGCTCGCTAGCAGTCGCCAGCCCTACGAGCGCCTCAGATCTCCCCTGGGGGCGAGGCCTGAGGCTACGCATGACGGTGGTTGGTCGCAGCCGGAGGAGCGGCACGGTCTGGCGGCGGCGGTCCTTAGGATCACCCGCCGCCGGAAAAGCCCGGTACGGGGGGTTTTTGGAAAAATTCCCGTACCCACCATCTTTTGAGGACCGGCGACTCGATCCCTGTGTTCTTCCTACCCCTTCCCTAGTCGGTACCCAGTTATCGATAGGCTGCCTCAGGCAGTGTGCCTAGGGTTATCGTAACGGCACACTGCTCGTAAAGGCGGCCCCCTAACAACGTAAACCACTGGGGGAGGGCACGGACGGCCACATCGCGATCAGATAGGTGTTGGAGACAGACGGGAAAAGGACAGGGGACAGGAGAAAATCTGGCTCGGGGGCAGGAGAGCCAGCCGGACACCGTCTGCAGCCTAGTTCTTTTCTCTTCTCAGCCCCCGAAGGAGGAGAGAAGACTCGGCTAGGTGGCGAGCTGCGTCGAGAGGAGCGGCTAATACCTCGGGCGGGGTTGAGCACGGATCGAGGCGGGACCGACGACGACCTTTGCGAGGGGGGTTTTTTACCTGCCTTTCCCCCCAAGCTCCGGCACGACCGGAGTCGCACATGAGCCGAGGTCAGGCAGGTTCGCCTCGACCAGCTCAGGCTGGACAGCTCTGCTGATCAGCGACCCCGCAGCGGCTGGAGCATGCCGCGTATCGTGGAGACTAGCAACATTTTATATTTCATACCTGTATGAAGACAGTACTTGTTTATGAGTATGTTTTAGACGGTATCGTTACTGCCATTGGAGAGGTTGGGATTAGTGGTTCACGGTCTACCTCAGTCTACTAAGTCCTGTATGGCATAGCATAAGGGGGGGCCCAGAGACAGCAGCCGGTTTATACTGGTATTGTTGTAAACAATTTCAAATTTCAATTTCAAATTTGCTATTCGCTCGGGCTGGTTGTGGGGCGCACGGTGGCAATCGTCGGTGGTACCAACACCTTACGCGCGCGGTCGTGCGCGAGTGGGGTGGATGGTGCGGTGAGCATTGGACCAAGACTCCCCCAACGAACGCGCATGTGTACGAGAACGCATTCCTATGATAGCCGCCGGTGCTCGCTGACGGGTTTATATCGGTACGCATCTGTGCGGACGCCGGGATTCTAACTCGTGACGTGAGGGCCCATAACCTCTTATCGGAGCATCATGTTGGCAATCCGGCGCGTTTGTCAAATACGGGCAAAATTCGGTATCCCTAGCTTGAAGGCATACCGTGACATCATATATGTATGATGTGCACGGGCCGATTGTGGGCGCTGTGTAGAATCGTGATGGCTGAATAACTATCTTCCGCACGTGGCGCGCGGGTGACATATAAGAGGCGCGGGAGGAGGCGCAGGTGGGCCTAGACCTCCCTAACGAACGGGCATGTGTACGAAGCGTATATAAGGATACAATCCTATGATAGCCACCGGTGCTCGTAGACGGGCTCACATCGGTACACATATATGCGGACGCCGGGATTGGAACTAAATACGTGAGGGCCCATAACCTCATATCGGAGCATCCCGTTGGCGGCGCAGCACGTTGACCAAGCACAACACTCAAATGTTGGTATCCTTAGTGCGAATGTAATATGAATCGCTATGCGCACGGGCCGGATGTGGGGCGCTAGGTGGCAATCGTCGCGGGTACATCTTAGATCCGCGCGCGCCAATGGAACGCGAGTGGGGTGGATGCTACGGTGAACATTGGACCAAGACTCCCCAAGCGAATGCGCATGTGCACGATGACATGTACGAGTATATAGTCCCATGATGAAAAACAACTTCTTCCAATAGCTCCTTATCGCATTACTCGAATGGGCCGACGCCCGGACGGTTAGGGCTGACCTTCATTGGTCAATGCCGGGAACGCATTCGCTCTTGTTTGCATGTTATTGGAAGGTTTTTGTTGGTGAGAGACCAAAAATGGCCTCAACGTGGGGTTAGCGCAGTACGGTACGGTTCTCGTGCAATGGTTCGTTGTGCACTCAAGACGAGCGTCGCCTAGCGGAGTGTGATCGATGACAACGAGTTTTAAAATTTCTTTAAAACTCATCATCTCTGCCGTGCTTGCAAAACGCCGCCCGTAGAGGATTCCGGTGCGGTTTATTAATAACCTGCCAGCCGCATATCCCGAAGGCGCAAAAAGAAATAAGAAAAACTCCAACATCGCTGACATGCAAACAAGAATGCATTCATTGATTTCGTAGCAATGACCAAGAAAGGTTTGCCCTACCCTTCCGGGCGTCGGCCCATTCGAGTAATGCGAGAACGAGCAAGACATCAAAGGGGGGCATGACAGGACAGGACATTTCAGGTGTGCGATACATCAACTACAAAGAATGCAATGCGAGGAAGGGCATGGCGCCACAACTGGAAAAATATCCAATTCACACTAACATGAATGGCGCCATGAAGCGGAGGGGGGACACTGCCTAAAAGCAATGTAGTCTTCAGGGGAGGTAGCGAACTGTTGTGGGCGCACGCCATAGACGACACGGCGGCGGAGGATCCCGCACAATCACCAACAAGAAAGAAAGTTGTCATGGCAAAACATGTTAATATCAAGAATAGACGAGCAACAGACAAGGGTCCACCGCGCGACTCCGTTCAGAGTCCGAACAAAACTGCTTAACAACGACTTGAGCAACGCTTCGTCCGCAAAACTGCGCCGCCCTTTCTTTCAAGCGACGCGCCCACTAAAACATGGCCGCGCAAGTCGCAGCACTGCCCGCAACGACTGCGCGTCTCGGTGAAGCACACTTGCCGAAAGCCAGAGGACCAACGGGAGGATTCACTGCGGTGGCGCGGCCTTGTTCTGCAGCTTCCCCATGAAACCGTCCAGCGAAAACTCCTCCGCGTACTGGCTCTCGTCCCACAACTCTTCCAGCCCCGCCAGCACCGCTTTGAGCCCTTTGCCACCCGCAGCCGCTGTCGCCTCCGCGGCGGCCTCCTGTGACCCCGCCGCGGGCGCCGCTTTGCCCTTGTCTTCCGCGGACCCAAACAGGCCGAGCAGCTGTCCGGTGTCCATGTTGCGTAGGCTGACGTTGTCGGCGTTGACCACCGCCGCAGCGATGTCCAGCTTGAACCGCTGCATCCCCATGATGCGCTCCTCCAGAGTGTCGCGCATGAGGAGTCGGTACACGTTGACGGTGCGACGCTGCCCCAGTCGATGCGCGCGGTCCATTGCCTGCGCGTCACCGCCCCACGCGGCACAGGCAAAGCTCGCGTTAATGGCCAACGACCAACAGCGAGAAGGCGCCAATCAGGTCCGAGCTGCTAAATAATGCATGCAACAGGGGGTGCGGGAGATAAACTGTATTCAGCCAATGATTGCGCAAATTCGTGCCATACAGAAAGTGCCCATAATCGCTAACAAAAATAGTCATAGTCAAGCTAATTTGATCACGACTGCTTATTGCGCGTTACATAATCATAATCATGTAACGCGCGTAATCAGTCATTGTTAAACAAACCCACGAAAGCTAAAACATGTGAATTGTATCGGAGCAGCCAGCTCACAGCTTTTGCGGATAAATCACCACCAACAATATTAAATGAAACCAACCCGCAGCCACCCTCGCCAACCGCGACTAGGCACCCGCACACAAGTGCGCAAGCAGTGCTTCCGGGAAACCCCCAAACTCAGAGACTGACAACGGACGTTTAAGATACAAACAACAGATTATACAGACAAAGGCAGTTTCACACACACACACACACACACACACACACACACACACACACACACACACACACACACACACACACACACAAAAGCGGTGCGAATGCGCAAACACATACAAGCGGCGCGCACGTCTGCACCAGGCAGCAGCGCCCAACTTCTAAAATTACTCCATTTAACGCAATGTACCATCGATCCTAAAAACTCGTCGTAATCCAGTACACCATTATCTACACCCCCCCCCCCCCCCCCCCCCCCCCCGGTGCCAGTCGCCGCGCCCCACCTGCAGGTCCTTCTGCGGGTTCCAGTCGTGCTCCAGAAAGACGACAGTGTCGGCGGAGGTCAAATTGAGGCCGAGTCCGCCCACACCCGTCGTCAGCAGCAGCACCTCAATGGTGGGATCGCCATTAAAGCGTTGAGCGACCTCAAACCGCCTGCGTAGGAAAACAAAAGCGCGAATCAGATATCTCCCGCCCTCCCCCCTCCACACACACACACCAAGCTACCAACACTCACACACACAAACTGAAACACACACATACACATATATACCGAAACACACACAATTACACACACACACACACACACACACACACACACACACACACACACTCTGTCACAACTTACACACATACACACGCGCACGCACAAACTCATTCACAGACATACATACACACAAACTCTCTCACAAACACACACATGAACTCATTCACACAAGCACGGACACACGCACACACACACACACACACACACATACGCACACACACATGTAAATCTATAAATTTCAAGCATATGTAATACTCACATTGTTATTATGTACAGACCAATATCGAGTAAACCGATGAGGATACAAACACGCTTCTTGAAATCCGAAGTCGCATCAATAGGACAAGACCTATATTAGCAGGTTCATCGTCATTGCTGAGATAATTTCAACATGGAAGGAATAATTAACTTCTAAAGCAGTTGATTACCTGTTATCAATACAACGTCGAAGAAATGGTGCGTAAAATGGAAATAAAACGTCAGATCGGGGGTTGGAGGCAGCATTGGCATAACAACGCCCGCGGAGTGTGTCAAGCCTTTCGGTGTAACACCATTTGGCTCGTTGATGCATAATCAGCTAAAAGGGGTCATTAAACATTGAGCGATGAAGATTGTAAATCTTGCAAAAAATCATCAGATCCGTTAAAATGAATGCGAGAGGGAAACAAAATACGCACACAATCAGAATCGCTCAATTTATCTTGAATGCTTCAAAATTGAGATTAAATGTTTGCCCTAGAGTTATGAAAGCATTCACATGTAAGAGCCATGTAAGTACTTGGGAATAGAGAGTGGGGAGGGGGCTCACTTGTTTGCGACCACGTTGCCGTCGAGGCGAAGGTACGAGACGCCGCCGGGTAACAGCACGTCGCGCTCCACCAGGTCCAGCAGGCCGCGGAGCTGCGCAAACACCAGCACGCGGTGCCCCAGGCTGCCCCGCTCCTCCGCCTCCCCTGCACCAACCAACCACCACAGTAGCACAAAATTCAAACAATCAATTGCCTTCAATGCAGATTGTAGGTGTTTCCGAGCTAATGAAACAACTTAAGTATTAATTACAGGCACAGATGAAAGTAAATGTGGCGTGTGAATGCGAGGGATGGGTTCGAAGCTGACGAGACACAAACGAGACATTGCTTCGTGTTGAGTCATCGCCGCATTCGCTCCGCACATTCCAAACCAAACAGGTTGAATACTTGAACGACTACCGAGCGTCGCCGCACGGCAAAAAATATGAACATTCCACCGATTATTATTATTAATGAGAAGGGCACAATTAAGGCAAGACGCTCTCAAGCTCTGTAAAAAGCACTGCTCAGAAAATGCATGTAAAAATTTTCTCCACTCCGCCTTTCGCCAACTGAACGTCCACAGTTCAACACATATTATGTTGCAAACATAAGAACACACGCCCAGCTACAGACACAGTTGCAATTGTGTAAAATTATGATCACCAACACAGAGACACAAACGCTTACGAAAACATTCACTCACGTACATAAAGAAATAAACACACAAACACACACGCAACCACAAAGATACATATACATATACACACACCTACATACAGACACTCACAAACACATAAAATACTATACAAGCACACACACACACACACACACACACACACACACACACAAAACACAATACAGGCACACACGCACGGACGCACCATTGCCTCCCCAACTGCCGATTTGGCATTGGGCAAGAATGTCGCGCAGTGCTTCCATCTTGGGGGCCAGTGAGAGGCTGTCGCGGCGCACGGCTGCCTGCCACTCTGAGCGCGGGTCGGCGCAGCCGCAGTGCGCTCGCAGTGCGGCCTCGTGTTCGGGGACGTCGGGGTCGATGACCAGCGCGGGGTGGCTGCACAGCTTGCGAAGGTACTGCAGCGCCTGAAACACATGCGGTGCGGCCGTCGCGCCCGCCGCCCCGCTGATCCCCTCCCGCACCTCATCCACCGCCGAACTGCAGTCGTGGTTGCCACACAGGACGGCCGTCAGTGGTACTTCATTCACAGACACAAACGTTGATGCATCGAACTTGACCACTGTCCTACTACAGTAAGGGATTTTCGTTCGGTAATATAAAATTGCCCTACTACGCACAAACAGTGCCGACGGAAACAATTTATTCGGTACGCAACAATAAAGACCAATGCAAATAGGTCGACCGGAAACAAACGCTTGCACTGTAATTGCGTCCTCAAAAAAATTGTCAATAAATGGATCGAATGGAAATTCAAAAAAATTGGAAAACAAACAACTAATCAAGGATACAAACATACAAACAAACACACACACGGTGCGTTACAGAATATTAATGTAAACGAGCAAAATGCATTCTGGATTATACGCAAAAGCGCAAAATGTAGAATCTGGAGGGAAAAGTCCGCTTTCGTTGTTTTCGCGACTAATCCTGTCAGCTCGTCCAGGCGAGTTTAGCGAAAATGAAGAAAGCAGTGGTTGAAAAAAAAAATCAGCGCAAAATAAATCAATTTACTTTGGAGAGATGTTTCGAATGTATGTAATAAATATGACGATTTCGGCCAAACGCGACTGCGGCTCACCTTTTGGCAAACTGCTCGTACAGCGCCAGCTGGAGCGGGCTCATGGCGCAGTACACGTCTTGGATGATCTTGGGCGGCAGGTCGCTCAGCACCTGGTCCTTGGTTCGCCGGAGCACGAAAGGCATTATCGTGCGGTGCAGCGAGTCGGCCGCCAGCAGCCCCGCCTCCGTCTCGCGGCTGCCCTTCTTCGAGGTCTTCGCCACCTGTCGCCGCGGGGAGGGCGGCGAGAGTTGATGCAATAAGTACCGCTACCGCCGACCGAGCTATACCGACCGACTACGACCTGTCGCCGCGGGGAGGGCGAGACTTGCATACGGAACGACTACGGAAAAAAAAATACGACAGCGACAAATTGTCTCATCTTTGGCGGAAGGTGGCAAAGTTCACCTAAGAACAGCGACAAAATGTCGGTCGAGTTCTTTCAAACAGTTGAGCTAAACCGTAAACGAGCGGAAGCAGAAAATATCGCAATGGCAGTAGTAGTTACAGTGATGCCTTTGCTCGCCAAAAGTATACCACCGAATTAAAATGCAGTACAACCGACGACACTGTATATTGCGGCATTTTCCTTCACTTGCAAGCAGTATTGACATTATACAGGGATAATGTACAGCAGCAGGCGGTGACACAAGCACAAGTACTGTAGAATCTCGAGCCGCAGAGTGTGTTACTATCTCGTCAGCTCCAAAAAGATATATATAGTCGGACGGCCTCCTTCTCGCCGGCATTAGTAAATCAAATTGTTAAAGGAAAATGCGGTGGAGGTAACCAAGCAAAAAGAAGAAGAAAAGAGGAAAAACCCACGTCGGCAATCAAACGATACTGCCGTTCATCGAATCCGACTTAGTTCACCCGTTCACATCATAACTTGCGCGCCGTATATGCTCGCACATTCCTCCAGTGCGGCTACTGTCATTCGGCAATTCTGAGTCGAGCGGAACGACAGAGAGCTCGTTTCCGGTTTGGAGTGCTACTGCGAGTGTCTACTGAATCATACAGCTTCGCTGGCAAAGGGCGCGTGCGAAATATGTGACGACCCGGATAAGGGCCGAGTTTCAACTGGGAACACCAACTCCGACAGCCGTAGCACACTGTGGCTGGCCCCATTGCGATAAAGAAAGGCATCAATTCCGATGAAAGTGCAAAGGAACGCCGGCGTCGGCTCGCAGGATATCAACGTGAGAGAAAAGTCCATAGACGAGGTAGGCGAATTCGATATAATGTTCAAAAAAATTGAGGCGGCACTGAGGATGGGTATCTCTGCACGTGAAGTGCGCCTGCGGTTGCGACGGTTGACGACATACCTGCACCGCACGGCGAAACTTGGCGTTAAACTGTCGCTCGGTCCCCAAGAAACCGGGCATGAGGTAGTCGAATATGCTCCACAGCTCCAGCACGTCGTTCTGCGGTCAAAGCAAGTTGGCACACAAAAACAGAAAATCAAACCACAAACGCAGAAACGCAAATAAGAGCAATGCTGTGAATATCGTACTTCTATGTAATTCTGATAGGCGTTTCAGGGTGAGCTTCCGACATCAAAATGTGGAATTGTAAATTAAAGGGTGTACCTGTGACAGTGCTACGCTGAGCTTCATTGTGTATATGAACAAAAGAGTGTCTTGGCCGTTTAATAAAACCCCAAAGCCTTATTAAGGTCAAATGCCAACGCAGTACGAAAATAAATGTGCAGAGTAAGAGCAAATGAGTGTTGTCCCCCGCAGAATGCTTGCCTGGATTGGCGTCCCCGAGAGCAGCAGTCGGTGGCGAGCAATCAGCTTCTTCACCGCCTGCGAGACCTGCGAAAAAGGGCAGGTGAATAATTGGGAGTGAAAACGAGTCAGTCAAGTTAAATAACCACGGGCAGCAGGTCGTTTTCAGTCAGCGCAGGAGTTTCGTTTCCTGTGCTATGAATACTTATGAATTAAGTATCGTTTAATAAAAAAAACACATTCACAATAAAGCGAACGTCCTTTTATTTTCAATGAGCATGGGGAGACGGAGGTGTGTGCACATGCAACGGTCAGAGTAGAAGTGGGGCACCTTAGTCTTTGCGTTCTTTATGATGTGGCCCTCGTCCAGAATGACGTACAGCCAGCGCGTGGGCTCCAGCCATGCGATGTCCGCTCGGCAGGTTTCGTAGCTCATAATTATCACATTGTACTCTCCGCTCTCCCACGCGTTGCGGAGCGGCAGCCGCGCCGCTGCCGTCCCCTGGACAGGCAGTGGGAAGCGGGCGGCAGGGGCATGCATGGCGTCACACCGCGTTGCCACCAACTTTTGGTGCAACCTTGCTGTATGGCAAATAAATCACACACCCTCAATTAAACCCTAATTATCGATTTTGTGGGTGCTCATAGTCACGATTGTCAACTGATTTTTCAAAAGATGGGCTGCTCAGAGAGGCGAAGAGAGGTACACCACACTAAAAACAAACAATTAACACGTTAATCCTATCTGAGTGTGTGCACTCACTCATATCGATGATGGTCAATGGGGGTAGGCACTCCTTTTTTCAGATATCACCGAGTACGCGAGTCGTTCAGGTGACGCGTTTCATGTTTAAAATGGGCAGTCGATAAAATGGGCACTTTGTGGTTCTCATTTCAGTCAGACCTATCATCGTTTTAATTCTACCAACGCACATGTGTACAATAATGGCGATCTGCTGCGCCTAATTCGGCGTCCCTTTCGTAAACGAGCGTGACACTCATTTCTTTCAAACATATTCCACAAAATCAGATGCCTGTCAGTTGCTAGCGCACTCTACAGCAACCCCACACTTGCGTTCATCGCAGCCGCTACGACAAATTAAATAAATGCTAAGAGTTGGTTAGGCATCACCAATTAAAGACGACCAGAATTACAATACCGCAAATTCACATGCAGGACGCACATAGCGTGAATCAAATCAATGTGTGCGTTTTTGGCGAGGACATGGCACACAACATAGATCACATCCCTTGCTGTAGCAGCAAATTGTATGCTGTTCACAGTCCACAGCGCAAATAAACCAACTCACTGAATGACAGAAGAGATTTGGTGAAACCCTGAACCAAACCCTAAACTCCATAGTTGGTGGAAACAACACACGGGTATCGACAGTTGATGAGTTGGTGGGGAGAGGGAGAGGGAGAGGGAGGCCCGGGAGGCAGGTCACACTGGTCACGCAGAAGATGGCGGGGGGTAGGAGGGGATACCTCGTAGCAGAGAGGCCGCAGCACTCCGCCTTTTCCGAGGAAGCGGTCAATCTCGGCCGCCCAATGTCCGACAAGAGTTGGCGGGCAGGCGATGAGGGAGGGGAGCCCCAGCTTGCCGCCTACCCGCACAAGCACGTTCACATGTTAGCATCGCCAGTGTCAGGAGAAACACGAAATTTTCAAGTGCATATTGAGACGAATGCTTGATTGACCTTTACTCCCACGAAATGTCAATTATCGGCTGGGTATGGCCGCGATGACAAGTAACCTATCTTATCATAATTCAATTATTGGATTTCGTACTCAAGTTGTGTCGCCATGAAATGGGGATATCATTCCCATATTTCTGGAAGGGCTATGCCACTGCAAGTACCATACGGTAGCGCTGCGTAGCACTTCACACCACCCAAGACACCATTCTGTACCGTGCGAACCAAGGGAGTATTTTCCTCCACATGACGCCATGACACCAATTTCACAATGACAGCCAAATCAATCAGCTGGTGATAGGGGGATAGACAGACAGACGTTCAGACGGGCAGACGACAGGTAGAAATAAACAATACTGTAAGCAAATCACAAGGTAAGTTTGATTCTCTCTGTGACCTCTTTTCATTTCAAACTACCTGATAACAGCACAAAATTGAATAAAACTCCTGATACATACGACCAGCACACAAGTAATACACACAGCGCCGAAAATATCAAAGAAAGGAAGAACATGAAGGCTCGCGCTTTTGGGCACAGCCCTAATTTCTGAACAGTCGTGTGTACAGTGAAATATCGACGGCGCAAAGCTGGCCAAAAATTATGACCAGTGTTCAAATTTCAGGAAATGCTTCCGACAGCGGCGCAAACTATAGGCCGGCTGTTTATCATGGGAGAGGCCGACTCACCCTCCCCGCCAGCGCTCATGCTGTCGTGCGCGGCGGCCGCGGCGATGGCAATCGCCTGCAGCGTCTTCCCCAGCCCCATGTCGTCGGCCAGTACTCCGTGCAGGCCGAAACGACGCAGAAAGGCGAGCCAGTTGATGCCCTCCTGTTGATACGGTCGCAGTGTAACGCTGAGGCCGACGGTGGGCGGTAGAACAAAGTCGGCAGTCCGCTTGTTGTCCAGCAGCTGGTCCAGTAGGCTGCTGTCCTGCTGCCACGTGGTAGCCTGGTCGAGCACAAGCGAAAGTAAAACAGCGAAACACCTCGATGAAAATGTCAACATTGTCGAGAGGACCACCTCGAACGGTTAGATGTTGCAGCGAGTAGCGTCATCGTTACCCGATACGACGCTGTTAGATGATGTTAATCAACTCAAACGTAAGAAACCGACGGCGGCGACAGACAAGAATTGCAATAATTTCTTTGCACAATGACGACACCGCCGACAAAATAAACGGAGGGGAGACCGGACAGGTTACGGGGTCATACATGCAACTTGACTGCCACCACATAGGTCATCAATAAACCTTGCTTATGGAAGAAGTTGGCGTGACCTGTTCCGACCCTTCTCATGGGCGCCTCAAATAATTCGCGAAGACAAGCGAGTATGACATTGAAACACACAGTGCGGTATAATGCTAAGATGTAACGCCGTTGAGAGGGCAGGAAGGTTGCAGTGCATAAGTTACCTGCGGAACTGAACCGTCACAGCCAATGTTGGGTGCTGTTAAGCTGCGCAACTTTTTACTATTAAGAGCAAAACGCTGACAGTCACTAATAGGCAGGTACAGTACTGAAAAGGAATTAAGAACAGAATCCGGTAAGATAAAACAATTCCCGTACAAAAACGTCTTTCGTCGCTCATTTCGCGGTGAAATGTGGCAACAACAAAAATTGGGCAACCACGCCCATGTCGCAACCAGCGGACAACTCGACAGACGCGACAGAAGATGCCATTCGTAGCCCACGAGGCGAACACGTCGAGGTGCAACATCAAGATAACATGAGGAGGTGTAAATGGAAGCGACGACAAAGAACAAACTTTGACCGGAGCTTTCATCCACCCATTCGTCGCAACGTCGTAACGATAGGGTTGAAAAACACTGAAATTAGGGTTTCATGTTTAGGGTTTCCACCCTTGGTGCGAGAATGACTGTGAGCTCCGAAATAAAGTGCTGGAGACGTAAAATTGTGAGAGGCATAGAGCAAAGGGGGGGGGGGGGGGGTACCTGTTCGGGGGAGAGGCCCTCGGGGGCGGGGAGGCCCTGCGCGAGGGGGAGGAGCTCCACGAGCAGCGCAAACCCTGAGGTCGCCGACTCGCGCACTGCGGGCAGAGGGTCGGCCATGCGGGCCAACAGCGGGACGAGGAGGAGGACGGTGTAGGGCGCCACGCTGCCGCGCAGGCCGGCCACCAGGGCGGCAAAGGCTGCGGCGCCGCCCAGGCGGGCAGCGTCGCGGGTGGAGGAGAGGAGGGGGACGAGGAGGGAGAGGAGCTGCGGCATCACCTGAGTTAAAAGGGGGGGGGGGGGGGGGGGGGGATAAATAAATAAATGAGTGAATAAATGAATGAATGAAGAGAGAAAAAAATGGGGTCATTGCCATTTTGACGTAACCATGTCACTCATGTGATTGCGCGGCTCTACTTGGCAAAGCAATGTCAACGAGAAGTGCGTTGATGTCATAATCGGTGAAAGGGCATCAAGGACGTAATTCTTTTGTGATGTTTTACCAATTAATCAATGCACCGTCTCGCGCAAATAAAAAGCAAAATGAATGGAAAGTCAATGATTGCCACAGCCGTCACTGAATTCATTTCCCATTGCGACATCCAATGAGCAACTCGTGGTATGCCAAATGCAAAGATAAATACATCAGATAATGCTACAAACGAAACTCTTTATCTGTCAATTAATCAAACTTTATCCGTCGATAGAAAATATCAATCTGACAACAATCAATCCGAATATAGGCAGCAATTACATGAAAACATTTCAGCCCAAGCAATAAAATAAGCCTCTCTTTTTGGCGACAATTACTCATTCAATCGCAAACCGCATCCCATGCGACCCTCACTAAGCGTAGTTTGACACAGCGGCAGACGTGAAGACATTGAAGTGCGAAACATCGGCCGGGCTCGCAGCGCACTCACCCCGACAGGGTGCGCCTTTGCGAGCACCGCCAGTGTGCGAGCCGCGCTCTGCCGCACGGCGTGGTTGGCGTGCTCGCAGCACGAGGAGATGGCGGGCAGCAGCGAGGCGCACTTCGGCCGCAGGGACCACTCCACCGCGGGCCCCACCACCGACAGCACCTGCCGTGCACATTCAACAAATTGCAGCGCATTCGCATCATTGACGCGCATTCAGTCAAAAACAAATATACATCTTTTACAAATATATTGAAATTTGATGGAACACAAAGTAAAACGTTTCCCCATAGTGGGCCGAGGCGCTACTCACTGCGCACCGTGCTCCGGAAACAATGCGCACATAATACACAAACATGTCAACGGGGCGACGCGACGAAATCTGAGTGCGTCAATATCTATAAACAAGATAAACCAGAAATATGGTATGAAATCCTGAACTGCAAACGTTACAAACAAACTCCTGTCAGGTCATTCATCGCATAATACATAGAGCTTGATGGACAATGGTAAATATCACCAATCACATGTTTCCTATTTCACCCATACATGGAACCTTATCACCGATCACACGACTGAAGATCACTGCACAATTCAAATTTGATTACATACAATTCTTGACAAAGCCAAACAATTAAAAGCGAGTAAACATAAAAAATAAAAATGTTGTGACAACGTGAGTTTGGTTGCGTGGTGCCAGACGCTGCGCACCTGCAGGTTGTTCACCAGCGACTGGGGGTCTGACTGCGGCCCCGTCAGCAGTGCGCCTGCCATACACTCCCACAACCGCGGCAGCGCCTCCAACAGCGCCGCCCCAAAATGGGTAGCCAAATGGCGGAGCGCCGCCTCTGCGCCCATCCGCGCGATCGCCTCCGCACTCGCCGCCTCGCCCTCCTCCCCGCCCTCCGTCGGCACAGCAGGCGCGTCCACGGCGACGGCAGCCGCGTTGGGCGTCACCACGGGGTCGCCGCACGCCATGTTACAGATGTTGCCCACAATCTGCAAATCAAAAAAAGCAAAAAATCGTAAAAAAACAGTAAAAGGCAATGTTTGATTGTGTTGCTTGGCAACCGCCGCTCCTTTTCACCACCATCCTCGAAATCGCAAGCTTTTTCAGTATTTTTACTTTTCCCAACATTTAACCCACTATGATACCAATGCATTCTCAAAAACAACGAAAGCAAAAGGTACATTTGAGTTGACGGGACATCATTCTGCTGGGAACCAAGACCTCCGGCCCGAGAATCTCTCTGCGCACAGACATCAGTTTTGTCTTGTTTTCCCCTTAAAAGCGATGGGGACAATTCCAAAAGGCAGTGCTCAATAGATCCCAAAATATTGCCAAATACTTTGAGCATCAGTTGCGCCTATCTGCCCCCTCCCGTATTGTCACGCGTGTCTCTGTTGCAATCGGCGGCACAACCCAACCATAAAGCCAAGGGACAGGGTTAACTCAACTGGAAGCAGTTACGTCGACGCATAACCTGCATCCATTCTTCGGTCTGAAGGTAGAGCGAAATCAAAACTCTAACAATTCAAGTCAGAGTCGATGTTGTTGCCGTCGTGTAAGCCTCTTTCCTTTCCACAAAAAAGGGTTGCTTTGGATTAAGATTAAGGTGTTGTTCAGAGTGCTTCTAATTGAGGCAAAGGTTTTGTATTGCAGTGTGCCTTCACAAAGCAAGCCACAGACGAAGTGATCAACAAATGGCCATGCCGAACGTGTGGTCGCCGGCAGATGAAGCAGTGGCGGTGATGAAGATGGTTATGCAAAAAAGAAAAATAACTCGAAACGCAGTGAGGCAGGTGATCCCAAATTCAAAAATGCCTCGCCGAACCAAAAGGCGACCCATAATCTCACTAACAAGAAAACACACCTCCTCCGGGAAAGACGGGCGAGAGGTGGCACATGTCGGCCACGTGTTGTTGTTTGTCGGAAAGAGTGCGCACATACAAATTCTTCCAAATAGACGGCAATGACATCCAACCTTTAAACTGGACACTGTTAAAGTCTAACACCGCAGTTTTGAAAGGATGCACACCCCATACATATGGGCAGCAGCAGCGCACCTTTGCGTTGGGCGACGGTTTGCGGGTGACGCAGAGGCTCGCCAACCGCGCCACCGCCTCCGCGGCGGCCGCCACCAACAGTTGGTCTGCCTCGCGCCGCAGTGCGCCCATCAACGGCTGCACTAACGTGTTCAACTTTGCCGGCAGAGTGCCGCCAGCGACGACAGCGCCCGCGAGGGCCGCCTGCGCGCAAATCAAGCGTGAGTGGGAGAGGTGCGGCGGTTGCTCTTCCACTATCGACCAAAGAAGAAATTACAAAAAATGATGTAAGGTTGTAAAGGGTTTCATGACCGTCCATGGTACAACCAAGCATAACCAAAGCCCATTTGGCTCTGAGATTTCGAGTAAGCGTTTAACACCTTAAACTGGGGTAAAATCAAAACAGGCGCTCTCCCGATTGTCCCTTTTCGGGAGCTTTTTTCGAGAAAATAGACACGCACGGAAAGCAGGGAAACAGCACATGAACCACAAAGTCATAAAGTCAATGCGATTGGGAGGAAAAATTAGAAGCCTTCTGCGTCGGAATTATTTAGTGGTTCATTTGTTTGGCTATAAATGGTATACAACGCGCGAGGCAGTTTTGCTGTTGTAAGAGGCAGCCGCGGGTGGCATAAATTCGTCAGACTGTTCCCACTACCTGAGCAGCGCTGTGGAACGCGGCCTCCGCCTGCTGCAGCCTCGCCAACGTCGCCAACGCCGCGTCCACTCGCGGCCGCACCGAGGGTGACAGCTGCGGGTGGCCGCTCAGCAGCATCGTCACCTGCGGTTCGCGGAAGAGGGGGGGCGTCAGGAGAATGGGAATGTGTCTTGTTAAGACTGACAAAAGTATGAATGAAGTTGATATACTCTGAATTACCAAGACACATTTGAAATGAACGCGAAAAAACGGAATTGAAAAATCATAGAAACGGGAAAATGTTTTTCGAACGCAATACAATCCATTTCCAAACACTTTTCAACCCACAAAGAAACAATTCTTCCCTTTCTTCATTAATTTGAGTGCGGTTTCTTGCGACGGTGATCTAAAGTGAGTTTCCCCTCACCAGACGTATTTGTCTCTGCATTCTTCTAAATTCACGGACAACGTGAGATTGCGGTTACAAAGGTGCCGACATTTTCAAAAGTTTCCCTTGTTGGTGCAGATCTGGCCGAACATTTCCCTGAAAAGGCAGCTGGAGAGTTCCCACTCCATCACAGCGTATTGTGCAATCGAAACGCTGCACCCTAAAAATAATCCTTAGTTCGATGATGGCACCGCGTTCAGAGCAGAAATGTGGCCTTCCTTGCCTTCTTTTATTCAATCATCGCGCGTTGGGAGAACCCAAAAACTAATCGTAAGAAACGTTCGCAGCGATGAAACATGCCCATGCGCGTGTTGTTAGGCTCTCGCGTATAAATTTGGAGTGAGTAAGTTATTGTTACTATTAGGGAATTATCGAATTATTGACGCACCTGTATCAACTGCTCGTTGGTCGCGGCTCCGAGTGCGGCGTCGCCGAGGGCGGAGCGCACCGACGCCTCCACCGCCGGGTCCCGCGTGGCCGCGAGTGCGCCCAGCTCCGCGCGAAGCTGTCGGTAGTGGGGGGCGAGCTCGGCGTAGGGGTCGGAGCTGCCTGGGAGGGGTCGAGAGGGCTGCGCGCGACAGAGAATGCACCGCAGCAGTGAATATATCGTATGCTCGTAAACCTAAACATCTCAACCCAAGCACACAGCTCCAACTCCCACATCTTCCCCCTTTACACCCACAGCGACGGTAGTTTTGGGATTGAGTTACACGAAAACAATAAAATTAGATGTGGGGAGTATTAAATCCTAAATTCTAGCGCACTGATACCATCGCTCCATCCGTTCTACCATAACTTGTAACACCCGACGCCCTCAGACACCGCTTGCTTGCCATTCACAGTTACACGATCGCATACCTTTCTGACAACAACTTACTTGACACTGCACATCAACAAACAAAGACATAACCTCAAATTTAGCGACGTATCTCCCCAAAGGGGTGCAGCGCCCCCAAACACAAGAGACAATCATGAAGTGTTGTAACCCAAACGAAACATTTCACACACATCGAAATTCGCATCATCGTCAGCAGAAAAAACAAAACATGACGCAAATTCAAGCCAATAAACAAAATTAAATACCATGGGGCAGTCAAACACATATGAGCCCCCGAGTTAATTCATTAAATGGAAATGGTATTTGTTGTTCTCAAAGGGTACTCCTGTCGTGGTGATTCAACCCTGCCTCGCACTGACTCGCCGCAGCTCACTCAGGACACACGGAAAGGTGGAGAGTCGATTGCAGGCCGGCGCTCTCACCTGCGCACCCGCGAGAATCTGCTGCGCGAGGTCGAGCAGCGGCTGCAGCGAGGCCGCCCCCCCCGCAGCCGACACCCACGCTCCCATCACCATCCCCGACACCTGCCGCCCCGTGGCCGTGGCGCCCTGCAGTAGCCCCCCCACCGCACTGAACACAGGGTTGGCTTCCCCTGCCGCCGGCCACTTAGCAGCCAGGGCGCCGAGGGCCGAGCCGCCGGCGGAGCGGGCGCGGCTGCCGGCGGGGTCGCCCGCGAGCGGCGCGGTGGAGCGATCTCCGCCATACATCTGACGCTCCTGCGCCGCCTGCCAACCAACCAACGCGGAATGACGCAGGTCCGTGTAAAAATACAGAGAAACGCAATATTACAACGAGAACAGGGGGGGGGGGGGGGGGGGGGGGGGGGGGGGGGCAGGACGGCGCGTTGCTGTCCTTTTGCAGTCTGTCTGTCGCAGCGAAGGAGCTCAACACATTTTATATAGTTGCGAATCTAAACGAATTACGTTCGTTTGACGGAGAGCGGTGCACAGGAAAGCCACTGAGCAGAGCACGAGCGTATTATGATATCACCAGAAACAAAACGCATCAGTTGGATGACAGATACGTGTCAATACGGCAATCCCTTTTATTTCCTGTTTCCTGATTGGCGGTTTCCACTGCTATCCTTGTAATCGCAATTTTCTAACTAATACGTCAAATACGCTTTGCACCCAACCTCCCCAACCAACGCTTTCTCTAGGCTGCCTTCTGAAGAAATCTCTCAGCGCACCCACCTCATTCTGCCCATCGCATACATTAGGGGTGTATTAATTTTTTCATGAGGTTGAGGGCGCGCACCTTGAGCCGCGCGCGTTTGCTCTTGGGCGCCGCGCCGCCCTCCTGTGCGGCCACCGCGTCCACTTGCAGAATGTAGCGCACGTCGAGCGTGGCGCCAGGGGGAGTTGCGGCCAACGCGGCCCACCCCCGCACCGATGCATCCGGCAGAGCGGCGGGCAGCGCGGAGGGCGGGGCGGTCGCGAGGAGGGAGCCCCACAGCCGCTCGCTCGCGCGCAGCACACCCTCACTCCCCTCCAACAACAAATTCTGAAACACCAGCGCGCTCGCGTGTGCCAGGATGGGCTCCAGCCACTCCGCGGCACCCGCCTCCGCGTCCAGAACGCCCTACACACCAAACAAACAGCCCAAACATTGAGTAGTCAACGCAGCCTTTACACACGCGCACCACCCCCCAAACATTAATTTGACCAATTCTTAAGGTCTCAGTTTTGAAAGTGCATAAATACGCATGTATCAGTTTTTTGCGCAATTTTCGCGTGTTTGATCGTCCTTTCGTAAGCAAATTCGTTTCACCGACTCCAAAGAGGAAAAAACTGTGCAAAGAAGTCACCATCAGCGACTTCAGCAAGAATCTAAATGACATGGTAATTTCAAGTTTCACACAAGAAACCACCGAAAGACGACGGGTGCAAGCGCATGTTTGTGTATGTGTGCCTGTATGGTGTGCGTGCACACGCGAGTGTGTGTGTGTGTGTGTGTGTGCGCGGGCGGGCGCGCGAATGTGGGTGTGTGTGTCTGTCTGTCTGTCTGTTTTGTGTGTGTGTGCGTGTGTGTGTCCGTGTGAGAGAGACTGAGAGTGTATTTATGATGAGGGGGGAGGGGGGGAGGGGACACGCCTGCATGCATTTCAAGACTGCCAGACGGACGGGATCCAAGGTGTGTCGGAAAAAGGGCCACAGTCGCGGCACAAGCTCCCGCAGTTGCTCCCTGCAGACAGTCAGGCAAAGGATTAGACTGCGGTTGCATGTCAGGGCGTATAATTTATGTACACTCAAACAGTTGCTTCGATTCAACTCTAAAGTCGTTATTTTCATAAACAACGTGGAACCGGTAGCGTCGATGGGTGTGGATAAACAGAAAATGGGGTGTGGAAGTAGGGTTTGCACCTGTTGCCTTGGCATGCAGGATCAGAGTAGAGCTTGGCCAGTAGGTGCATGACTGAGGCGGTGGAGGTACTGAGCTCTTGGAGGTCGAGCAGGATGTCCCACAGAATGTCGCGCACCTCCGCCACCGCCGCCTGGCCCGCCGCCAACAGTGCATCCGCCACGGGAACCAATGCCTCCGCGGCCGCCGCCCGCACGTCGTCGTCTCTGATTATTGGGGCCAAAGAAAGACAAAACTCGGTTATTCGCAATAATACAACGGAAAGCCGTTCAGACAGAACGCGCCTAATCTCAAATGACAATGTTCCCAACAGGTACTCTAATGAGGCGTAGAATAGGTATCAGAGAAGTCAGCATTGTGGTCAAGAAACAAACTGATAGTCTTCACAACGGAAACAGGCACCCTCCCATTCCCTCTCCACCGCAGCGCAGCGTCACAAGACACAGAAGCTGTGCTGATGCGACCATCGCTGAGCCGGAAGAATATAAAAAAAGCAACAGATATTTCCTCCGAAATCAAAGCCCAGCAATAATAAAAAACAATACCAAAAAAGGGAAATGTATTGTCAGTACGATACAATAAGCTGAGTCGGGCTCTATTGCTGGTGGCGGCGCGAAATGATGTGTCTGCAAAGCATAAATTCCCCAAAGTCAAAGATCAGACATACAGCACTGAGATGGTACGCCATGGATGTGCGGGGACATTGATTCAATGAGGTTTTCGCAGTTTCTTCTACGACCATGCTTATTCACACCATTGCCCTCCACTGACACCAAGGAAGCCACTGGGAGGTACTGACATTAAAATACCTTTGTTCCTGTCGCTAGGATTACTTCAACGGAATAGGCATTCTAGGGTTGGGAGTAGTACGGGTCTGTAATTACAAAACATTTTACTAAAAAAACGGCTGTAAATATGTCACGCCCTAAGACTTGATAAGTAGAGAGGGAGCAGCGACGGCGGACCGGATAAGACATAGAGCCAAAAAGCTGTTGCGCTGGAGACAGGTAAGGGGGGGGGGGGGGGGGGGGGGGGTCACTTGTCCTGTAATCCCTGAGTGAGGGATGGAAGTGCCTCAGGGAGCAGCTGCGCCGCGAGGTCCTGGCGAGCCGCCAAAATGTACTTCCAGCCGAGGATGCAGCCGTGGCGGACCTGCGCACAGTGAGAGCGGCCGTCCGGGCTTAATCATCTGTTGTAATCATTACCTCTGGCAGTCACCGCAGCATCCGTGACATACGTTACCTGGGCACCAACACTAACATTCGTATGTTCTTTAGAATAGCAGATGTCATTGCCATGGTACATGAACTTCGTTTCTGGCTAGGTGTAATGACTGTGGCGTCGAGTTTGGGGGTGGTGTATTGACGAAGCAGCGAGCACACGCCTTCTTTGGGATGTGGGGGAGAGTGGAAAAGAAACTGGACAATGGAGTCGAGTACGGAGGACGGCACTCTAAATTCATTTTAAGAATTGTCGGTGATCATTGAATGGGTAGGCAGGTATTTCCGAGTAAAATGAAACAACCAACAGAACGAAATGTCAATGGAAAAATATGCCATGATCCCTCCCTACAACAGAACAGAAACAATGATAAGGCAAGGTAGAGATGAGTGCATGCAGAAACAAATGCAGCACGGAAATGCTACCAAAATGTAGACAGTACTGATGCAACGTCGGCGAAGCTTTACGCAAAACATTCAACCCATCGCACATTCGTCACACACCTTTGGTATTTCAGAAAACTGCTGAGCGGCGTAACAGGCATGAAAAGCATAACACGTCCTGCTATTACCAATATAAAGATAAGAAATACAAAAAGGCATTGTAAAAAGGATTGAAGAAATAACCAAATAAATGATCAGCAAAATATTGCTTTACAACACGCAACAGTTGGGTCCGCTCATTTTTCGTACATAGGTGTTCATTTGAATATGAAACACTCATGGATAAAGGGTAATACTCCGAATAAAACTATGAGAAATAAAAGCAGACGAAATTATTGAAACGAGGGGGCAATTTATGTGTACGTGTGTGAGCGTGTTAGCGTGTTTATGTGTGTCTGTGTGAGCGCGCGCGCGCGTGTGTGTGTGTGTGTTCGGGGGAAGCAGGCGGAGAGGGGTGGGGGGTGGGAACCCTCACCTGCCACTCCTGACGGTCCTTCAGCTGTTTCAGCAAGCTCATCACCGCCACCAGTGAAGCGACCGGTAGCGCCTGCATAGCGGAACCCAACGCCTGCGCCGCTGTCTCGCGCACCGGCGCCACCACCTGATCAGACACGTAGTCGCCAAAGCGGTCCAGCGCGAGCACGCACACCAGCCGAATGACGCAGTCCTGCAGCCAGGCGGTGTTGGCCTGCACAACACACGTCTTCAGCGGAAAACGGCTGCCAATTTCTTTTTGACAGCAAAAATGCATGTATGACATCCCAACCAACATTAACTGAAATGTGGTTTATGAAAAAATAGGCAACAGTTCGCACTGATTTCAGCAGCTTCGACAGTTCAGACGGGAAGTGTGTGCCCCACCTGCTCTGCCTCCTTGGCCGTCGCGGGGGTCTGAGACCCCGGTCGCAGGTCGATCGCACGAAGGATAGACGCCCCCTCCGCCGCCACCGGCACCGTAACGCCCGCACAGCCTGCGTGAGACCTCAGCACCTCCCGCAGCGCCACGGCAGCGCCGTGCCGAACCTACACTCACCACAACCCACAAATACCATCACCAACCCCAACAGATAAACTCGTTCAAGTCTGAAAAATGGAGCAAAGAAGTCAGGCAGACAGACGATGTAGATGGAATAAATGCGGACGTTGACCCCAAAGCCCTAACTGGCAGCAGAGCAAAGACTGTGTGCTCGAAGAAATGCTGTGGACTAACCTGCCAGTTAGGATGAAGCACATCCGCACGCATTCGATCCGCCAGCCGCTGAAACATCCACCGCCCACTGCAGATCTCCCGCCACTGATGACAGCAGTCACGCCACTCTCACCGACCATTCAACCAACCAACTGCACGCTGCATGTCCAACCTGGGAAACTCCCAGCTATCCCCCTTCCGCCTAGAAAAAGCAGGTCCCATACATCGTAGGCCATGGGGTGTCAACCGTTCACAAGAAAGCGGTGATTCTACCCATTCTCCCTTGTTCACAGGCTGTGTTATAAATTTCTCCTCGTCCGTTCAATCCGGCATGACATCACATACCACCCAGCAGAGGAGGGGAGTATAACGTGCCTCCTGCAGGTCCTCCTCAACGGCGCGCGCTTCAGCTGCCGCGTTGTCCTCCCCACCCGGCGCAACGCTTCCAGAAGCAGCCGCAACAGCCCCCGCAGCAGCCTGAACCCCCCCCCCCAGTTAACACACACACACACAAACACACACACAAATATGCGCGTGGCGCCCGTCAGCCCTGGCCCACCCGCGCTCACCAGCGGGCACTGAACCATCAGAGAAGACGAGGATTTCCTCATGCGTGTGTGTGTGTGCGTGTGTGTGTGTCAGAGAGTGTATGTGTGTGTGTGTGTGTGTGTGTGTGTGTGTGTGTGTGTGTGTGTGTGTGTGTGTGTGTGTGTGTGTGTGTGTGTGTGTGTATTTGTGTGTCTACGGGGGGCAGCACATACCTCCATGCTGATGCTTTGAGACCGCTTCAGCGCGGCAGAGCTGCCAGTTCGCGCCAGCTTAGCCTGAAGATAGACACCAGCAGCAGAGGGTTTGATATTCCATGTCTAATAAACTTCCTCTGTCTTTCAGCAGCATAAACTGTTAACGTGGTCTAATCAACTATCAGTTGGGAGTGGATGACTGATGCACGAGTGCGAATAGTATGATAAAGATAATGGTGATAGAATCCAGAAAGCAGCAGAGCTGAGAGATAGCTTTGTGAAACCACCCTTCTGCTGTCTGGAACGACTCAAGCGGTGTCGTCGCGTGTGAATGTCTTATGCAGGAGTGAAACGGATATGATGTGATGATGATAATGGTGGTGGTGGTGGTGGTAGTGGTGGAATTCAAAGAGGAGCGGAGGGGGGAGTGATTGCTGATGTCATTAGGCAACTCTTCGTGTGCCGCAAATAAGATTCCTATCTCTGGAACTGTCTGATGAACAAATGCCTAGGGTAGTGATGACGATGCTGGGATCTATAGTTAGGAGGAGACATCAAAAGGGCGAGCCATCCTTTGTGTCATGGCTGACAGCAGTCACCTGCCGCTTCAGTCGGTTCCTCTCCCGCGCACTCATCGCGCCCCCCGCTATCTCCTCCACCAGCTGCGACGCCGCCTGCCGCCCTCCGCCGCCCTCCGCCGCCGCTGCCCCCGCTGCTGGAGCCGTCGCCATCAGGTCCTCATCCGCCACCAGATCACTGGTGTCCATGAACGAGTCACCGCCAGCGCCCATCCCTAACAACAGCACACCCAACCCACGTCTCATGCTCCCCTGAGTCGAACCTTCACCTCACACGTGCTGTGAGTGTTCGCTGCTCACATCACTGCCAGCAGCTAAGCCCCACCCACCCAAGCGCTTCTTCAGATTTTTTCGCTGCCGTTCCAGTCGCTCCTGTGGCGTTGCTTTTGCCAGCTCCTCCTGCCAGCTATCGAACTCCTGCCCCCCACTCGCCAGCAGGGGCGTCCCTTTGTCCAGCACCTACAAGGCACCCACACCCGCGCCGTCACACCTAAAGGCAGCTTCTAGGTGTGGACACTTCTAAGGGACGGTGAAGGTAGTAGGGGAGAGGGATCAACCTGCTGTAAGTCAAACGTGTCGAAAGAGAAGGTGGCCTCGCCCTCTGACTCCCCTGCAACTGTCCCTGCCTCGCCCTCGTCGTGTCCTCGCTCCTGCGCGAGTCCTGCAGCAGCCTTTCTCGCACAGAAAGCTTTGAATCTCAGTGTACTGGGGATGATGCTGAGCCCTTTCGCCTTAAATAGGCTACCCAGTGCAGACCTCTCATTGGGGAGACGGACTATTATATAACTGGCGGACAAAGGGGGGGAGAAAGAGAGAGAAAGGGACACGCATACGGAGGGCGGCCACACCCGCAGGTCATCCACGCCTGGCTGACGGAAGTGCTCCGCCACGTGACCCAACGCTTCACCTGCTGCCACCCGCGCCACCCATGCATTGTGCCCCAGACAGGCGGCCAGCTGTGGGGCACAGAAGGTCATTCCTCAGAACAGCTCTTCGACCCCCTACGCTTCAGGAGAAACACAGACAGACAGACAGACAGAGACACACACAGAGACACGGATTCACAAACATACACAGACACAGACACACACACACACACACACACACACACACACACATACACACACACATACACACACGCATTGTCACACACATAATAACACACACATACATACATACATAACACATATTCACACACGCATAACACACACATACTCTCACACGTATAACACACACACATAAACACACACACACACACACACACACACATACACACACACACACACACACACACACACACACACACACAGCGAGCCGTCGTCGCTGGTGCATTACATATGGCCAAAGAGACGCACCTTTCGTTGTAGACTGGGCACCTGTTGAGGGTTGGCTTGTGCGATCTGCGCAATCTGTCGCGCCGCCTCCGCCTGCGTCGCGGGGGTTGAGCCGTCTGGGGCGAGAGGGTATTGGCGAGTGATAGTGAGAGACGCGGGTGGCGAGGGTGATCTGGGTCGACCACGGGTGATCTACCGGCGGCGTGAGGAGGGGGGAGAGGAGGGGGGGGCGTACGCTGAAGAAGGTGGAAGAGCTTCTCCAACCGGCTCCCGCTGCCCTGGCTGCTCATCCCCCCACACCTATCCGCCCACGACGAGGGGCGGGAGCAGCCTCGGTGATGTCGACCAACCTCCGCTTAGGGGCGAGCGCCTGGAGGGAGCGCAGGTACCCGACGGGCCTCAGCAGACACTCGCACGGCGAGGTACCTGTGAAAACTCCGTAGGCCAGTGCCTGGCCCGCGAAAGGGGCTACTGCTGTCTGTATCGGGGTCGAGGGGTGCTGGACTGGCAACCACCTGTCGTGGTGTTCGAGAAGAAGGCGGTTTGAGTGATGGGCGAGGGGAGAATCAGGCGGCAACAAAATCCTGTATTCCCGCCTATATAAATGTACGGGTACCGTTTCAGGATATGGTACCGGATTCCTGGTACGGGTACTGCCCGCATTGCGATGGCTTCCTGCTACGTACGATCCTGAATAGTACCGTAGATAAACTTGCTCACCGGACTGGGCGGACATGCAAGGCGACGCATCCAACGCTTTCAACGAATTCATGCGGCATCCCTTGTTCGAGGAATTGTCCTCAAATCCCGCGCTTCGGCCGTTGCTCCGCATCGCTACGATGTTGTATGGCCGTCCATCTACCTTGTACGTTTACGACTCCTCTAATGCTTATGGCCCGGCGATGCGTATCCCGAGTACCCGTGGCGTCCATCAAGGTTGCGTTCTCGGCGCCATGTTCTTCGCCATTATTGCCTCTCGGGTATACAAAAAGTTGGCTGCGAACGCCCCGATCGAATCCATTGTTTGCGCTTTTCTTGACGATGGTCACTTCTTGGGACCTCCTTGGGTCTTTTGCGGCTATTGGCGATGCTATGCCGGCGGAGCATGCTAGCGTCGGCCTCACGGCAACCATCCGCAAAAATTACATATATTCCCCTTTGGGTGTCGGTGATGCTTTCGATAACTTACCCAACGGTCATATCATGCGGGGAGTACATATCTCCTTGGAAGGGACGAAAATTTTGGGGGAGCCACTGGGTACATCCGATCACTCTCGCGACGTGTTCGAAACGGCCCTAGTACGAGGCTTATGGCAAACGTTTAGCGGGTTTGGCAGCTCACCGTCACTCTCACACTGCGCTTCGTATCCATCAACATTGCAATCGCCGTTTCGGACACTTTGCCCGTACGGTCCCCTGCGGTCTTTGAAGGGGCGAAGGTTACAATGACACCATCGAGACCTTCCTCGAGCGAGCTGACAATGCCACCCTTGATGTGGCTGGCGGCTGAGACAATGGGACTTCCGGCAGCTAGCCTACCCCGCAACACTTGTTCCAAAATGTCTCTTCCCATACGTATTGGAGGCATGGGATTGGAGACTTCATTCCCTTGGCGGATGCGGGACATGTCGGATCGACCGGTTTGGGGGTGGGCTCCGCTATCCGTTTCCTTTAAGCTCAAGACGCTCGGGTGCGCGGGAATTCCCACGACGATGTTCCGATGGAGCCGACCATGTACGGACGACTAGCGACCGCAATGACCACGGCGGTTTCCCGTCGGCCCGGTGCACCGGATACAGACGGCGATGACAACGCACCCATGTGTTGGACATCGCTTCCTCGTGGACACACTTGGACGCCGTGTGCGGTTCCCATGCTTCTCTTAACGAGTCTGAACCCCTCATAACCGCGGCCTTAGCGATGCCCCCCCCGGAAACGTTTGACAGTGGCTCGCGCAGGCAGCGTAGCCGAAATCCGGTCAAACAATGAGCACACTACTCGGTCCCTTGATGGCTTGCCCTCGCTCGTACCCCTCTCCGCGTTTGCTACGGATATCTTTCCAAAGCTACAAGCCGACATTAGAGAGTGTGCCAATTTATTTGGCTTCGTCAACCTCGTCCCCACGCTTTCAAACCGCGCTCGGCTGGAGTCTAGGCGTTTTGTATCTCGTCTCGCCAACGGCGCCCTTACGTTTTTGGCTTTGGACCTGCCTACAATGGGTCGCCTAGGCGAGCTCGGTGACAAGTTCCATGAGCACGGCGACGCCGTCTTCCGCGTCGTGGTCTGTCGCATCTTCGGTCACCCCTCATCCCGCATCCTTTCCACCGTACGCTCCCCCACTGCTTGTGCTTTTTGCCACCTCTCGGTTCAATCTATGCGGGGTGCATTCGAGTCGGCGGGTATTGACATGTCGGATGAGGCGTGGGTCACTGATTTTGCTTGGCTCGATGCGGCGGAGATGCTTCATTCCATACCGCTCACTCTTGGTTCGTGGCAGCCCTTGCGGAAATCACCTCCGAGGTCCGCGGCGCAATCGGGGTCGGCGTCGAGGTCCTATCGGACCCCACGATGTAATTTCAACTCCCCAACGGCAGCAACGGCTCCCCTGCGGAGGTGGGTGTCTTGCATTACCTCGGCATCCGAGGCTCAAAACTTGCACTTGATGCCGTGGTATCCGGTTTGTTCGGCGTTTCAGCCTCCCATCTCCCGACGTCGCTCTCCGCCGTGCTTAGATGACCAAGTTCGAGAAGAACTCGGAGGGGTTGAGGAGTCGCCCCGACATCCGCTTCATTCACTTTGCGGTCACGGAATTTGGTACTCTCGGTGGCCACGCCACGGCTTTTATGATCGAGTTATCCAAGCACGCAGCCGCCTCTAAAGGGAAGCATGTGGGCAAATTGTTGGCCTCTTGGCGCCGAAATGTTTCTCTCGCCGTCCATGTCGCTCACGCGGACAACGTCTTGCGCGGGTTGTCCGCCGCAGCGGACTATACGGAGGCCGCTTCTTCCGTTGTTGGGATGCGGCGCCCGCCGGCAGCGCAGCGCGGCGGCCCCGGAGGGGGTGCGCTCGTAGGCCATTCGGCATCCCCTCACCTCTCCGTAGCCGTGCTAGGCTTGGCAAAGGGGGGGGGCTAAGAGGGCCGGCAGTGCGATCCGCGCGATCCGCAACTGTCTGGAAAGGCCATGTACATAGGGATTTTTGAAGTCAAACTTTTTTGTTTTACGCTACCGGCGCCAAGATCACCCGCTCGGGCCGTCCGATATGTTTTTCAAGACTAGATGCTACTAAAATACCGTCCCATTTGGGGGGTGGGGCATGTATCTTCAAGAGTGTGTGGTGGAGAGGAGGGTAAGGACGGATAAGCGGTGTGTTGAGGGTGTTGGAGCTGGCGGCGGAAAGCCGGGAACCATCGCTAGGGTACGTCGACAAGCCTGTTGACGTCTAGCCGGCCGAAAAGGGGCAGTATGACAACAACGGCGATGAGGATTGTCGCGACGGGAGGAGCGGCGAGTTTTTGCGGAGGAGTGACCCGCAGGATCAGCCGCCGCCGGGAAACTCGATACGAAGGGTTTGAATAATTTCCGCACCCCCGTGGCCTTTGTGGATCCGGCCATTGCGGCCGTGCACAACCCCACCGCTACCCACTATCGCTAAGCACACCTAATATTAGAGAGTGCGAGCCCGGGTAATTGCAGAGGCTCGCACTCGAAACAAGGGTGCCCGATGGACGCGCAAACGGTGGGTGTGCTAGCACTAGCATCCCGTTGCCTAGTGCTTATGTACAAGGTAGCTATTTGTCATCCTAATACTTAGAGTTATGCTATTAGCGGTACCCTATTCCCTATTAGTGGCGGTCGGCTGGCCCTGCCGGTGCCTTCGCATGCTGCCATCTCTCTCGTCTCACTTCTCTAGTCACCATAGCCGGCCCCCTTGTGGGGCTTGCACGACCCTACGTGCAACCATCTACTTCCATCTCCGACAGGTTATGGGCCCTCCACCAAGTCACACTAGACAAGAGCGTGTGTAAAGCGCTCGGCGCCACGCTAGTCCTACCTGCTCCCACGTAAAATAGAGTAAAGCGTATGTAAAGCGCTCGGTGCCACGCTAGTAATTCATCGTCTAATCGACACCACGCTTCGCCTACGACACCACGCTTCGTCTAATTCGCCGCGACTATCCTACCATCTCCCACGTAAAAAGGAGAAAAGCGCCACGCTCGCCCCACCCAGCTTCCATTCTCACCTAGCTTTCGACCTACCGATGCTCTCGAGCGGATCTGGTTGTTTGACCCACCCGCGAAAAGCCTGCCCGTGCGTACTTTAAATAGTATTGAAATTGAAATATTGAAATTGTTCACAACATGTCCCGGCAAACTGGACCGAGTGTCGTCTCACGGGCCACTCTACTTCGCCATACAGGACTTATTAGCAAGTTGGGCCCGGGTCTCTCCGACCAGGTACATTTCTTATCGACACACCTATCTGCAATGTGTGCCGACGTTCCTCGGGAGTTAAATAACTGTAAGCAACCGCAGTAATTGCCACAGTCCCCCCACCTAAGCAGTAACAGCGTAATAATTTTGTAATCAAGAAAAAAATATCTAAAAATAAATCCACTTGTCTAGAAATGCAAAACTAAACTGCTGCTCGACCTTCACGATGCACGGCCCGCTCCCGCCGAACCGGGGTGTCGACCGGCCTAGGCCGGTCGGCGTTCGGGAGGGACGACGGGCCAGCCTAATCTAGCTCCCGCGTGACTTCGGTCTTGCCGAAGGAAGGAGGGGAAAGGCTGGCAAAAAACCCCTCCTCGCGCGGTCGCTCGTCGATCCCGCCGCTCCATCCCGTAAACCCCGCCCCAAGGTCTTGCCGCGTCCACCGACGCGGCGGTCCTCCGTGTCGAGGTCCCCCATCACCTCGAGGACAGGTGGGGGGGACCGAGACACACAGACATAGAAAAAACTAGCGCTCCTGCCTCCGCGCCTGAATTTTCCCGGCTCATTTCCCCGGTTTTTTCTCTGTCTGGTACCCGGGTACCTGTCGGTTTTCCGGCCTGTGGCCGTACCCTCCCCCCTTTGATCGCGCGTCCACCGAGCAGCCTTTTCTTGAGCGGGGGCCTCCGCGCTCATCCGGGCCCACGCTCAAGGACTCCTAGGAGTATGAAGGTCTGTCGGGGTAGTGGGTGTCGAAAAGGGGGGGGGGGGGGGGGGGCAGGTCACCGTAGCCGGATCCGGCGGGCCGCGGGCGCCCGGAATAATGCAAAACCCTCCGTGCCGGGTTTTCTGGCGGCGACGACCCTCCTTGACGTCCTTTCCCATCGCGACCGTCCTCCTTGACGTCCCAACTGACTTCTCCCCCCGGGAGATGACGCTGGACGACGTAGCGGCGCGCTAGTGAGCGCCCTTCCCTGGTGCTGCTCCCCAACTTGCTCGACGCCGGGTACGGACATAATTTTTAGTATCCAAAAAAGCCCTCCGTACAGGGCTTTTCGGCGGCGGCTGATCCTGAGGATCGCCGCCGCCTCCTGTAGCCGCTCCTCCGTCTGCGACTAGCCACCGTCCTGTGCCATGTCTTGCCTCACCCCTCGGCAAGGTTCGACCGGCACAGGGCTGGTCGATAGCTAGCGAGCGCCCTTTCCATGCGCTGCTTCCCGGCTGGCCACCACCAGCTCCAACACCCGCCTCCCACCGCTGATCCGGCCGTACCCTCCTCGCCATCAAACGCTGCCGTAGTACAGGTCCCACTCCTAAAAGTAAGGTTGTATCTAGGAGTATCTGTGCGCGAAAAAAACATATCGGACGGGCCGAGCGGGAGATCTTGGCGCCGGTAGTGCACAGAAATTATTTTTTTCAAAAGCCCTCTGTACAGGGCTTTCCCGACAGCTGCTGATCCCACGGATCGAGCTGTCGGCCCTCTTAGCCCCCTACCGTGCCAGGCCTGGCACGGCTACGGGGTTTCCAGCGCCCACCACGGGGAGGTGAGGGGGTGCCGACGGGCCTGCGAGCGCACCCCTCTCCGGGGCCGCCGCCGCTGCGCCGCCGGCGGGCGCCTTAAATAGTACTATTATTGTTTTTTCCCGAGGCAACGCCGCAACGCTCACCTAACTTAGCGAGGAGCTAACCTTTTCCACGGCGAAAGGGGGAGTCAACACAAGCAGGCCCCGTCTATGCTTTTTGCGTGTCAACACGCTCCTAACAACCTCGTTGGCTTTGGTTCTTCCTCGCCGGTCTCTCTCATGCGTCGGCTAATTCGCCCGTGGATAGTTTATCCTAAGCCTCCGCATCAAACATCGATGTATTCATGGGATCATGATACATCTGCCGCATCATCCGCATCAATGCGTCCATGAATTTGTGCTCAATTTAATTAATGCGTCCACGAATTAGTGCCCCATTTAATCAATGCATCCATTAATTAGTGTCCCATTTAATCAATGCGTCCATGAATTAGTGGCCTATGTAATCAATGCGTCAATGAATCAGTGCCCCATTTAATCAATGCGTCCATGAATTAGTGGCTTATTTAATCAATGCACAACGAATTACCTGTACATTTATGGAACATCGACCGCATCGATGCATTTAATTTATCATATTTAGTTAGCGATAGTTTCTATCGCGTTCTTTCACGAATATATTTGGTAGATGTACAAAGTACATGGTACGGATGTGAGAAATGCCGTTGGAAATACACTCCTTCTCGTCATGCGTCTAAAGCTACGGTAACCCGTAGTTGAGTCATCCGCGTTTAATCGACGCTGATTCGAATTTTGAAATGGGCGCTGACTCCACAAACGCGACTTGTGATCGACGTGCATTGACGTTTGTCACACGTGGACTACGACATGTCTTGCAAGCCAGTTGCACCATCCGATGTGTATGAGTTTAAAATTAACGCTCACATTTGAGCCAAACTTGGATTACGATTGTTTGTTGTTGTACAATACATGCACTCTAGACTCTTACGCTTCACCCGCCGAATGTACGCGCCTCGCCAAATACGTGGTCATATTGATAATAAAGGGCTTGAATTACAGTGAAGGCGAGAATAGTCGGACGTTGCGACGTTAAATACAAATTCTGCATAGCAATGGTCAAACCATCATTATTCCCCCGTTAGCCGTCGCCACACATTCCCTACAACCGCACTTTGTTTTCGAAAAAACTGCGACAATGCGGAAACGTGGCCGCCCCCGACAAAGTTTGCCTCAACAACAGACACTAAAACCCCAAGGCGCTTCCGAAGGCCCACTGCGCACATGTACTAGTCACTTGGATGCTCACGTTGGTAAGGATTTTTACGTGCTTGGAGTTGTGCTTGCTGAGGTTTTTCGTTTGGGGGTCCCCCACTACTAGATTTGTTGGGAAGGCCTGCCGAGCGGAAGCGATACAATCGAGCTTGCTTCCCACATGCAAGATGCGGCGAGCCAAGCTGTCATACATGCCTATATGCAATAACGCACATGTGATGATGACGACGATGGAATATCTAGAGACGCAGCGGAGGAATCAGCTTCTGCCGTTGTCCCACTTTCGTTAACTAGCATGTCGAAGTCTAGCGCTTCAGTCGGCGAAGGCGTTTCGCTATCCGGCGCTTCCATCACCGTCGACGCGGACGAGCACGGGAGAATAGATGTGAAGCACGCCCGTCTATCAAGTGTTTGGTCGCACTTCGGACCGAAGCACTTGACGAGTAAGGGTGCAAAGGTCTCAAGGTGTAACTACTGCCACACAATAGTGTCGGCATGCAACACCACCAACCTGCGGAACCACCTTCGACTGCATGGCACTCAACTCGTCAAGACCGTGGTGGCTGACCAAAAGGTATGTTATCTTTTGGATTTGCCCACATTTTTAGCGTTCTTGTGTAAACTTTACTATTTCTCTCTTTGACGACCTGTGACGTAGAATACTTTGTCCGGCCTCGACCCCGTATACGCTTTGTCGTATCAAGTCCGCATGTCGAAAATATTTGCGCGCTGTTTTTCAATATATGTAACACTTGAAGAAGTTCTAACAAGCGCCAAACCTATAGCTAAGGTCGAAACTTCTCGTTTTATGCCGCTGCCGGCTGAGCAACGCAACTATTTTCACCGGATATGTGCGACGTGGGTAGCGAAGTCGAATAGGCCGTTTTCGATGCCCGAAAAAGACGCACGTTTTCGGACCTATATCGCTGCTATCAGCGGGGGACGATACTTTCCGCCGATGACTGCCACAGTCATCAAGGATATCCATGCACTGGCTATAGAATCAATGACTGATATTAAGGTACCTTTACCTTGTATGTCTCCGCCACGTCTTTGTTATCAGAATTATTTTCTTTTTTAATTGTTTCCCATGACTTGCAGAACTCAATCGCCTTAAATGAAAAGGAATTGGGTGTCGGACCCTGCCTTGCAGCCGACATTTGGGGAGAAAACGGCATCTCACTGCTAGCCGTGTTGGGCTATTGGGTTGACATCTCTTTCGTGCTACATGAGAAAATGCTGATGTGTGAGCCCTTCAGCGAGGTACGTATGGTAGCAAAGAATTTGCTTTTCATTTTAGTACGGATCATTTTATTGATTATCTCAGTAATTGACATATGCCTTGCTAAATTCTGCTCCATTCTTTCTATTAGGTGTTGCACACTGCTGAAAATATCATGGTGTTGTCGAAGAAAGCACTGGTGCGCTTCGGGATTGGGGAGTATCATCCAAATCGTGCAGACACAAGAGAGATGGTTGGCATCGTGGGTCAAGGGATTTTTGGGGTTACAATAGATGAAGGCAACAACATGTTGAAGGTGAGTCCCACGCCTTTTGACTGTCGAATAACTAACAAACGCTTATGATGTTTTACTGAAATAGTTTTCAACTTTATGTTCAGGCCTTCATCAAGTTTGAGGGAGCGCCATGTGTTTGCCATCGGCTTCAAAATGCGCTGATGGATGCGCTGAAAAACGATGTTGCGTTCACTTTGACAAAGAAGGTATTAGCTTATTGTTAATGCAGCTTTTGCTTGATGACGAAGCGTTTGTCAAGCGCTGAGCACATATGCGTTCTTGTAAACGAAGGTGAGGGGTATTGCGGGGCACCTCCACCGTTCCTCCAAAGGCTGGCTAAAGATAAAGGAGATTGAAGAACAGTTGAAGCTCCATGTTTCCAAGCCCCTACGTTTTTCTTCGACATATGGGGAGGTGTTATTCCCCATTTCCAACGGATCGGGGCCAATCGAGCAACTATGAAGAGGTACAGCAAAGACTTCCCTCAAGGCTGCGCGGTCATCGGGGACGGCTCAACCTTCAAGGACCACTCGATGTCGGATGACGAGGTGGGCATTTGTTTTCAACTGGTGAGTATTTTTCGCTTCCACACTGCGCCTGAATCTCAATGCCGTATGATGTGTGTTTTAATATGATTACTTACAATTGCATCTTAGGGGGTGGTGCTGGGATGTTGCTTGGAGATTCTGGCGGCCACGGAGGCTACAACTCGTCCCGCAATCAGCAATGCCATGCCGGTCGTTGGGACTTTGCTGACCTGTTTGGACAGATACAATCATGCAGTTGCCGTGATTGATGGAAGGATCCAAATGATTAGGGTAAGTCTTGTTGCTATGCTTCTTGTGTGACGTCACTATTTCACCAGTCGACTGACATCGATATGTTTGTTGTTTGTAGGCTACGGCCATTCTACTAGCAGTGGTGAAAGTGAGGGGAGCCTTCAAGGAAGCCGTTCAAAGGCGCCTCGTGTTTGACCGACAAGGGCACCAAGGGGACTTACTAATCGCAACCACATTGGACGTTAGGTATGCCCTATGTTTATATGGTTTATATTGATGTTTATATGTATTTTATAGTGTTGATTTGACATGATGTAATTTGTCTTTGTTTATACCAGTCGCAAGCGTAGGTGGAATTTTTTTGACTTTCCGACGGCTGGCATGCAGGTGCGCGAGAAAGCTTATGGCTACATGCGAGCTGTGTTTGCTGCTGACTTGGCACTTGATTAATCTCCATCGAACCCGTCGGTGGTAGTTCAGCCAAAGGCGGCCACATTACCACCGCCGAAGAAGGCGCGGACGGGCGGACTGGCCAATATGATGGAGTTGCTTCGCGTTGTGGGTGATTACGTTATGCAACTGTGTGAATTGACGAGTGTTATTAATGAATTCACCTCAATTCATTGCGTGATTTACTCGCATATTCCTTAATGAATAATAGCCACTGCGGTACTTGATAATCAAATCGTTCATCCTTCATCACCCAACACATTTGTTCAGTTATGATGTTGCGCAAATTATGAAATGCGACTGCACTGCAGAGGACGAAGTTGACGAGAACCCGTCTGGGCCGGGGGAGGAACAAGGGGTTCTTAGCGCGACAACGGAGCTTATTGAATACCTAGCCTTGCCGCAAGTGCGGCAAAACAATCCAGACGGGATTGCGTTCGACGTATTGGAGTGGTGAAGGGTCCACTCTTGCCGCTATCCCAATGTAGCTAGGATGGGTCGTGGATTTTTTGCACAGCTTGCATCGCCTGCTGGAGTTTAACGTTTGTTCAGTGCTGCATGCAAGAAGCACGGGGACGCGCAAAAATCGACACGAGAGGGTTCCCTAGAGGTGTCTTTTATGGTATTTCAGAATGTAGCATAGGGGGTGTAGGGTAGTAGATCTACAAGCTTTTATCCCACTGAATTTGTACGCGAATGCGTAATGCTTTTACAAAGAAGTTATACAATGTGCACGAGCATGTCATAACATGAAAATACATGATGCACAATGTCGAAATATGCAAATGCGTCCTATTAGATAGTCCATGTATCTACTTTATCGCACGTGACGAATTGACGATACATGCATATTCCGGATATTATAAAGTTCGACATGGATTTTGATTTGTTTATTATTAGTAACCTCATAACACATATTTTCCCGATAATCCCAATTGAGCGGCTGGTCAGCGGGTCACTCCGTTGCAGCCATGGAGAGGGTCAAACTCACAACCTAGAGAGGGCTATACTCTTGAGCCGGCCAGTCTAGGCGGCCGTTGTCAAGAGGGGAAGGTAAATAAAAAAATTGTCAAAACTTTAACAAAGTTGTATGGGACGTCCCACACAATATCCAACTCACTTGAATTTAATAGACAAACTCATGTATTGAAAACATTCACCCAGACTATAAATTTTGCCAAAAGACCGATGTGCAGGATGCATCAGTGCGTCCATGAATTAGTGCCCATTTTAATCAATGCGACCACGAATTAGTGCCCCATTTATTCAATGCATCCATTAATTAGTGTTTCATTTAATCAACGCGTCCATGAATTACTATCCCATTTAATCAATGCATCAATGAATTAGTGGCCTTTACAATCAATGCGTTCATGAATTAGTGGCCTATATAATCAATGCGTCCATGAATTAGTGGCCTATTTATTCAATGCGTCCATGAATTAGTGGTTGAATTAAAATTTTGATGCATCAATTTTTGATGCATTGCAGTTGATGCTTGATCTTTTTTTTTTTGGGGTGATGCGGAGGCTTAGTTTTTCCCCTACATGTCAAACAAGTATATTACGCAGTACATTTGGAACCGCTTTATATCGGCAACTCGCATGTAGCGGCACGTTCTTGTGAGCGCATGTCGCTACACCTACCCGGCATGAGACACACGCTACAAGCACTACATCTTCGATCAAGATGACACCTCCCTCGACGCAAGCTAGGCCAACGTCAAGACCTCGGCTACCTTGAGGGGGGTGTTAGCACTAGCATCCCGTTGCCTAGTGCTTATGTACAAGGTAGCTATTTGTCATCTTAGAACTTAGTTAGTGTTATGCTATTAGCGGTACTCTATTCCCTATGAGTGGCGGTCGGCAGGCCCTGCCGGTGCCTTCGCCGGCCGCCATCTCTCTCCTCTCATTTCTCTAGTCACCATAGCCGGCCCCCTTGTGGGGCCGGCACGACCCTACGTGTAACCATCTACTTCCATCTCCGACAGGGTGGAGGGTACGATCGGTGGCTGATTTTCCAGACATGTACTCGGGTAACAGCACAGAAAAAGCCAGAGAAATGGCCGGGAAAACTTTTTAGCACGGCGGAAGGAGCGCTAGCAATTTATGTCTCGCTGTCTCGGTCCCCCCCCCCAACCTGCCCTCGAGGTGGCGGGGGACCTCGACTAGGAGGAAAAGTCGCGACGGGAGGAGCGCCTACGACCTTGGGGCGGGGCTTACGGGATGCGACGGCGGGATCGACGAGCAACCGCGTGAGGAGGGTTTTTTCGCTAGCCTTTCCCCTCCTTTCTCCGGTAAGACCGAAGTCACGCGGGAGCTAGATTAGGTTGGCATGTCGACCCTCTCGAGCGGTGGCATGTCGACCCCGGTTTGGTGGGAGCGGGCCGTGCATCGTGAAGGTCGAGCAGCAGTTCCATTTTGCATTTCTTGACAAGAGAATTTATTTCTAGATATATCTTTCTTGATTACAACAATATGTTTTTATGTTATTGCTTAGGCGGGGGGACTGTGGCAATTACTGCGATTGATTACACGTATAACCTCCGAGGAGCGTCAGCACACATTGCATATAGGTGTGTACATAGATCTATCTTGTTGGAGAGTACCCGGCACAATCGTCGTGCTAAGTGTCGTAGATGGCAGAGTATAGATGGCCGTTAGAGAGCAATCGGTCGAGTCTGTAGATAATGTTGTAATACAATTTCAATTTCAATTGATGGCACGCCATCTCCTACCACGGCATTATTCACCCGCCCCATGGGCCGCAAGCGTTCTCGTGCTTCCTCGCGCGGCCCGTGAGGTGCCGCTTGTCTCCTCCAAGTGTTGCGTATTTCGCGTTGCGTGGGAGTTTCTTGCGCTCTCTTGTGTTTTATCTGCTAGGTTTGCGCACAATGTATTTCTTCCCTTTGCCGTGGTCTAGATTTCGTGACCCTCTTGTCACTCTCACCTTCTTGGTCCCTCCACCCATTATTCCATATCCTCCTCCACATCGTGCTTCTTGTAATTATTTTATCCTTTGCTGCCTATCCAATATCATCAACTAGATTGACTCGATGCGACACACGCAACCTCGTGGTTTGGAATAGACATGTGGATGGAGTATCACATTCGTTTTTGGATGATTAAGATTGTGGCGAAGGATTTTATATGGTCAGATTGAATTAAATATAGAGGTATCAGCATAAACATACTTTCATGGGTACCAAAAAGTAAGCCTAGTGATTGGTGTTCATGTAAAAGCGGCGCGTCTCAACACAAGCCCTAACTATTGAGACGAGGGGTTGGCGCAACCAAACACTTTCCCCAACGCACAGCTCTAGCAAGATCAAACTGTATCAGCTAAAGCCAAGGAGATCAGCCTCGCTTTCACCATGTGTTGGCCATTTTTTTGCCTCGTGCATGTGGCAGTTTGCATGTGAAAGTAAACTGCTATCACAAAATCAGTGCTTGTTGTGCTTGATGTCACTCCATGTGGAAGTGCATATGGAGAGAGATTGAACATGTCTTGGCGCCAGCCGGCGGCGCAACGGCGGCGGCCCTGGAGGGATGTGCGCTCGCAAGCATGCCGGCAGTCACCCCGACCTCCACGTGGTGGGCGTTGGTAACCATATAGCCGTGGCAAGCATAACACGGTTGGGGGCTAGGCGGGGTAAAAACCGACGACTGTGGTCCGCGTGATCGACACTCATCGGGAAGCCTCGGTACGGAGGGCTTTGAAAAAATTATATGCACACCAGCGTCGGCCCCCGCCGGCAGCGCAGCGGCGGCGGCTCCGGAGGGGAGTGCGTTCGCATGCCATTCGGCATCCCCTCACACCCCGTGCCAGGCTTGGCACGGTAGGGGGCCACAAGGGCCGGCAGTGCGATCCGCAAATGTCGGGAAAGGACCTGTACATAGGGCTTTTTGAAAAAAATAAAATTTGTGTACGCTACCGGCACCAAGATCACCCGCTCGGGCCAGCCGATATGTTTTTTCAATACTAAATACTGCTAAAATACCGTCCCGTTTGGGGAGGTGGGGCATCTATCTTCAAGAGTGTGTGGTAGAGAGGAGGGTACGGACGAATAAGCGATGGGCTAAGGGTGTTGGAGCTAGCGGCGGAAAGCCGGGAAGCGGCGCTAGGGTATGGCGCTCGCTCGACGTCGACAAGCCTACTCACGTCGAGCCGGCCGAAAGGGGGTAGCACGACAACAACCGCGAGGCGGACTGTCGCGACGGGAGGATCGGCGAGGTTTGGCGGCGGGGTGATCCGCAGGATCATCCACCGCCGGGAGACCCGGTACGGAGGATTTGAATGATTTCCGCAGCCTCGCGGCCTTTTTGGATCCGGCCATTGCGACCGTGCACTGCCCCGCCGCTACCCATTATCGCTAATCACACCTAATATTAGAGAGTGCGAGCCCGGATAAGCGCGGAGGCTTGCACTCGAAACAAGGGTTCCCGATGGACGCGCAAACGGTGGGTGGAGGGTACGATCGGTGACTAATTTTCCAGACAAGTACCCGGGGACCAGCACAGAAAAAGCCAGAGAAATGGCCGGGAAAACTTTTCAGCACGGCGGAAGGAGCGCTAGCAATTTCTGTCTCGCTGTCTCGGCCCCCCCCAACCTGCCCTCGAGGTGACCGGGGGGCTCGACTAGGAGGAAAAGTCGCGACGGGAGGAGCGCCTACGACCTTGGGGCGGGGCTTACGGGATGCGACGGCGGGATCGACGAGCAACCGCGTGAAGAGGGGTTTTTCGCTAGCCTTTCCCCTCCTTTCTCCGGTAAGACCGAAGTCACGCGGGAGCTAGATTAGGCTGGCCCGTCGACGAAATTGGAAATTGTTTACAACATGTGCCGGCAAACTGGACCGACTGTTGTCTCTCGGGCCACTCTACTTCGCCTTACAAGACTTATTAGCAAGTTGGGCCCGGGTCTCTTCGACCAGGTACATTTCTTATCGACACACCTATCTGCAATGTGTGTCGACGTTCCTCGGGAGTTATATATCTGTAAGCAACCGCAGTAATTGCCACAGTCCCCCCACCTAAGCAGTAACACCGTAATAATTTTGTAATAAAGAAAAACAGATCTAAAAACAAATCCACTTGTCGAGAAATGCAAAACTAAACTGCTGCTCGACCTTCACGATGCACGGCCCGCTCCCACCGAACCGGGGTGTCGACCGGCCTAGGCCGGTCGGCGTTGGGGAGGGACGACGGGCCAGCCTAATCTAGCTCCCGCGTGACTTCGGTCTTGCCGAAGGTAGGAGGGGAAAGGCTGGCAAAAAACCCCTCCTCGCGCGGTCGCTCGTCGATCCCGCCGCTCCATCCCGTAAACCCCTCCCCAAGGTCTTGCCGCGTCCACAAACGCGGCGGTCCTCCGTGTCGAGGTCCCCCATCACCTCGAGGACAGGTGGGGGAGACCGAGACACACAGACATAGAAAAAACTAGCGCTCCTGCCTCCGCGCCTGAATTTTCCCCGCTCATTTCCCCGGTTTTTCTCTGTCTGGTACCCGAGAACCTGTCGGTTTTCCGGCTTGTGGCCGTACCCTCCCCCCTCTAATCGCGCGTCCACCGAGCAGCCTTTTCTTGAGCGGGGGCCTCCGCGCTCACCCGGGCCCACGCTCAAGGAATCCTAGGATTATGAAGGTATGTCGGGGTAGTGGGTGTCGAAGAGGGGGGGGGGGGCAGGTCACCGTAGCCGGATCCGGCGGGCCGCGGGCGCCCGGAATTAAACAAAACCCTCCGTGCCGGGTTTTCCGGCGGCGCCGACCCAGAGGGTCGTCCCGTCGCTCCTCCCGTCGCGACCGTCCTCCTTGCCGTCCCAGCTAACTCCTCCCCTCGGGAGATGACGCTGGACGACGTAGCGGCGCGCTAGTGAGCGCCCTACCCTGGTGTTGCTCCCCAACTAGCTCGACGCCGGGTACGGACATTGTTTTTTAGTATCCGAAAAAGCCCTCCGTACAGGGCTTTTCGGCGGCGGCTGATCCTGAGGATCGCCGCCGCCTCATATAGCCGCTCCTCCGTCTGCGACTAGCCACCGGCTTGTGCCATGTCTTGCCTCACCCCTCGGTAAGGTTCGACTGGCACAGGGCTGGTCGACGGCTAGCGAGCGCCCTTTCCATGCGCTGCTTCCCGGCTGGCCACCACCAGCTCCAACATCCGCCCCCCACCGCTGATCCGGCCGTACCCTCCTCGCCATCAAACGCTGCCGTAGTACATGCCCCACCCCTCAAAGTAAGGTTGTATTTAGGAGTATATGTGCGCGAAAAAACATATCGGACGGGCCGAGCGGGAGATCTTGGCGCCGGTAGTGCACAGAAATTATTTTTTCAAAAGCCCTCTGTACATGGCTTTCCCGACAGCTGTTGATCCCGCGGATCGAGGTGTCGGCCCTCTTAGCCCCCTACCGTGCCAGGCATGGCACGGCTACGGGGTTTCCAGCGCCCACCAAGGGGAGGTGAGGGGATGCCGACGGGCCTGCGAGCGCACCCCCCTCCGGGGCCGCCGCCGCTGCGCCGCCGGCGGGCGCCCCGTCGACGAAGTTTATCTTCTGTGGGCCCACAGACAGTAATAAGATCCAAAGTACTACTAAAGTACTACTGAACCGAAATACGGGGATGGGTCGGTAGCTCTAATGAGCAACCCCGACCGTCTTCGCTTTGGGCCTGGCCTCCCATTGAGCGACAGACTGGTGGACATAGGGCTCGTTGAACAACAAGCACCGCCCACTTCTTCCCACCCGAGCCTAGCTCACCCATGTCAGTGGATCCGTAGCGACACCAGACGGTACACACAGCAAGGCGCACCTTTCAGAGTTTTGAATTTCGTCTCTCCGACAGCTCCCGCGCCACCCACTTCGAACTCCAAACGTATACCCGCCTCAGTACTACGCAGGACCAAAAACATCCCTCGATTACAAAAAAAAACCATCCTAGGGAGCGGCGCGCCAGACCGCGCCCCACCGAGCGTCCGGACGTTCCCGTCCGCCGCCAACATCCACCAAACTCAGGTTCCATCGGGCCTGGTCGTGTGCCGCCAACACACGCAATCCACTCGAAATCCAAATCCAAATCCACTTCTCAAACCCCCATGTATCTTCCCCCTACTACGATCCACGCTCGGTAAATATGTCCTCGACCTCTAATCCCCCCCCCCCACTTACGGGCATGTGCTCTTGCAGGATCGCCCGGAGCATGCGCGGCCATTGGACCTCTCCAACCCCAAAAACCAACTCGCGGGACACCCGCTACCCGTTCCTCACTATACCGCAACCGCACGTAGCTGCACAGAACATGGGAACCGCTACGGACCCCTTCCCTATTCATCGTGGACTCCAGACACCTCTGGTCCTCGCGGCCCCTCGGTCAACGAGCCCCTTGGGTCGGCCGACGACTTCTCTACCCGTATGATCGACTCATACCTTCTCACAGGCAAGTACTCAACCACCTTCCCACCTTGCTCGTTTTTGGATACACGGTGTCTTCCTCCCGGAATTGACTCACCCCTCGAACTCGGTACTCTCGGCCTGCTCGGTTGCCCGCCGTTGGCTGCTTGAAAGCCTTAACTAGCTCGACGACCTTTCCACACGCTTCAAAAACATAATCGGCCGAGAACTCGTCCACCAATCGCGTTGGACAGCGAACACCACCCGCACCCACCACCCGACAGCACCATCGACATACGACAGCACCCCCCTGCCTGTCGACATCACTTCGGGCTTTCAAGAGATTCGTCTGGATATCCCCACCTCCTGCGTCGCGGTTGGCCTCATGTACCAACTCGCTTCAAGCCAGCGTGAACTCCGATCGGCCGGTCCGGCACCTTCCTCCGCCGCTTCCTCCCCCTCTCTGTTGGCTAAACTAAGACAACTTAAGGTCCAGTTCCTCCGAGTTGCATCGGCCCTTGCAGCCTCATGCCGAAGGGTAAAGATCCGATCCCCCCTCTTTACTGATATCACCGGCCAAGAAATTGTCGCCCTCCTACAAGACTTACTCACGTCTAACCTCGCGATCGCGCTCACAACCGCCGGACAAGCCCCCTCGATCCCTCCCCCAAGCCAAATAGAGGACCTCCCTCAACCTGCCCAATTCATCCTCCAATTCGCGGACGCCCTCCTGCCCGTAGACACTCCCACCACGATCGAGGGGGACCCCTCCTCCCTCAGGGTAAATATCCTCCACCTGCCCAATAACCCCATCCTTTCACAATCCGGCCCAGTTTTACTACACATATTTTCACATTCACTTCACGAACATGTACCCCCCAACCACCATCTTCACACCATCCCCATCACTCCCCCCCAGTCACTAGACACGTCCCAAGCACCTCTTGGGCGGCCACTTGCCTCACTGTAGTCCTCATCATGTCCCGCCAATCCATGTCCCTACCTTGCATAGACGCTGACGGCGCCATTCCACCCACACACTGGTTGTACACCTTGCTACACCAAACAGCGAAAGAGTACACAACACATCACACCCCTCACCGTCCTCCCCACCCCACACCCCCTCGGCCTCTCCCATTACACAAGCCTCCAAAAATTTCCCGATGGCTCATACTTCCGCTCCCACCCCCCCACCTCCCCCACGGTCACCACCAGCATCCAAATCTCCCTCAGCACAGAAATGTATTGTATCCTCATATCCACCAACGGCACAATCACATTCCCCCTGAATCACACATTCATTCACAGAGGAGACACACCCAATCCACATGCACCCTCACATCACCCCCCACCACTACTTCCCCTTTAGTAGAGCCCGTCTCTCGGACCCTATCTTCACCACTACCCCCTCCCCACCACCTCTTAACCACACCAGAAACTACACCCTATATCGCAATCCCCCACCCTCCTCCTCCAATGGACCCGCCACCTCCATGTATGCGACGTCTCCGACCAGTGGCCCCTCGAGGCCTCCGACTTCCTCATGCAGGCCGCTGACGATGACTCTCCCCTCGACCTCAACTCCCTCCCATACATCCAGCTCCCCTCCGCCTCCTCCCCTTCACACCACCCTCAACATAACACAACGCATAACTCTAAAAAACGCCGCTCCACCCCCCCTTCCCCTCCCCCCTCAGCCCCCTCCACCACTTCAGCCGGCCTCTCCACCGCCTCTCATCCCGGCACGACACTCCACCACTCACTCCCCAATGCCACCGAAACCTCCACCGACCCAATGGACTCCTCTACCTCACCACCCCCTCACATCGACCACCAACCACCCCAATCCCTCTCCACCCCCCCCAACCCACTCCCCCCCACACCTGGTCACCCCCTCCCCCCCCGACCCCCCCCCCAACTCCCCCTCCCACTCCCCCACCGCCCCTCAGCTCAAACACATGGATACCTCCCCGGCCGACAGACCACCCACAAACCCCTCACTCAAACCGGCGCCACAAGCCGGCGTCACCAAACCCACACGCCACTCCAAAAAGAAGACCTCCCCCTCTCCCCCCTTCCACCGGCCACCCCACCCCACCACCACCCCGCATCCCGCCCACCCCCCCCCAAACTCCCTCCCCATGCCCTCTTCCCATCACTCCCCCCCTCCTCCCAACCCCACCCTTATCTCCCTTCCGCCTGACTTACGGAACTACGCAGACTACACACTCGACGACCTCGAAGAACCTGTTGGAGGACGACCTAGAGGAGACCCGCACCACCTCCCCCGTCCCGCCCCCCTCTTGACCGTCACGGACGATCCCACATGTCACCTCCGGCCCACAAGGCCAACCATCTCCCCTAACTCCCCACATGACAACCCCGAGGTTAGACCCCACAACCCCCCCCTACCCCTCAGCCAGACATCCGCAGCCACATTGTAAACACCTCGCTTCATTCAGTTCTCCCGGCCCACTTTACCCGCCACACTTGCAGCATAAAACTACATAACTACCTCTTCGACCTCAATCTCGAACAGGGCATACCCACTCCCATAGGCTACCTCGACTCCTCTGCGGTGCTCTCCTTCCAATGGGGGCACTACCATGACCTATCTAACCTATACTGTATTGCTACCACATTAGCCAAACTCCACTCCACAGCCTCCACCACTTATACTGTCATCACCAATAACGAAGTTGACAACTACCACCACAACTCGCAATACCCTAGCCAATGGACTAACCTCTCTAACAAAGGCTCACCCCCCCACCCGGGCATGCCCATCCACCCCCTACTCGTCCTCACATGGCAACACTCCCACTTCGGCCTCCTCCACTTAACCCACTCCTCGGCTACCTGGATTGACTCCCTCCACCACCCTTCCTCCTCTCCCCACCTCCTCAATCGCTCTCTCGCTCTTTTAGCCTCCCGGAACTCCTCCCCCCCCCCGCCCGTCGGCGACCTACGCTTACTTAACCCCCCTCGCCAGAATGACACAGCCAACGCATGGTCGTGCGGAACCCACGCCCTGCTGCACACCTACTTTATCACCACAGCGCCCCCCGACCAAGCGTACAACCCCCCTTACTTCGACCCCCGTACCACCGTCTACTCCCTACACTCACTCATGTGGAACCACACCTTCCGCTCCACTCCCCTCCCAGTTGGAAGACCCCAATTACTCACCGCCCTCCACCCCCCCCAACCTCTCTCCCCCCCTCAGCTCCCACTCCCCACCCCTCCCCCATCACCTACCCCTCCCCCCCTCCCCCCTTCCCCTCCTTCCCTCTCCCCTCCCTTCCACCCTCCTCATGTCGACCGCCCCCCCGACGACCCTCCCAACCCCTCCGCCTCCCTCCCCTCCCCTATCCTCCCAAACCACACATCCCAACCACTACACCTCATTACCCTCAACACAAATAACACAAATAAACTGAGGAAAATATAAAATCGTGCCAACACGGCCTACGACACCTGCCCTAAATCCTCCCACCGCCTATTGAAAATTAAAAGCGGCCTCCTCCCCCCCAACAGCGCCACCTCGACCCTCCACCGCATTACCAATCCCGTTAAAAAACAACCGCAACCTCTCCCTCCGCCGTCCTTGAGGCGGTACACTCTCACTTCGCCACCGAACTCAGCCGCGCCACCCCCACGAACTGCCCACCCCCCATGGGAACTCCCGGACAACCCTGACAACTTTACCATCGAACCCCGCGGGTACCCCTCTCTCACCCTCGCCGACATGATAACCCGCGACACGTTCGATAAAACCCTTAACTCACTAGGCACAGGCAAAGCCCCCGGCCCCGACGGTGTCCCCAACGAAATAATCAAATTCTTGCCACGGGCGACCCGCTTAGCCCTCTTCTCTCTCCTCTTTCTCCTCGCCCACAAGTCCTACACCCCTCCTGAATGGTGTCACAGCACAACATGCATGCTACATAAAAAAGTGACCCCACCCTCCTCGACAACTACCGCCCTATCGCCCTCATGAATAGCCTCCTTATGCTATGGACCGCACTAATCAAAGATGCAGGCTCGAAATACGCCGAAACCCACGGCATTCTCAGCGACCAACAAGACGGATTCCGACAACACCGCAGCATCCACGACGCACTTTCATCCATCATCATGACGATGGAGGACGCGAAACTCCACAACAAAGACATCTACGTCATGTACGTACATGCACATGCACATGCACACGCGGACTTCAAGGGCGCCTTCAATGCCGCGGACCACCGCATCATGTTCAGACACGTGCGTCAACTCGGTATGCCCTCCACCTTTGTTGACACATGCGAACATCTCTACGGGGACTCATCCACCGACTACATTACTCCATACGGCCCCACCCCCTCCATCGACGTAAATCGAGGAACCTTACAAGGAGACACCCTCTCCCCATTTCTATTCACCCTCTGCCTTGAGCCCTTCCTCCGCTGGCTCACGGTGGGCAGCCGGGGCTATCGCCCAGGCCCCCCTACAACTAACGTCGACCCCACAGAACCCACGGCCACATACCCAGGACACGGCTTCGCCGACGACCTCAGCCTCGCCACGGGCTCGGCCCCCAACATGGCCATCCAACTCAGGAAACTCTCCCTCTTCAACGCCTACACATGTATGACCGTCAACATCCGAAAATGCTGAATCACCGGCGCCCTTTGGCGCTCAGGTAACGCCCTCTCCCTTGCCAACACTGCCCTCCTTGCGTCCCGCCTCCGAACTCAGTTCATTACCATCAACTCCATCCCGGCCCCCATCCCCTCCATAGGCCCCTCGGACACATACCGCGTCCTCAGAGTCGAACTTAACACCTCCCTCACCTTCACCAAGTACCGGAACGAACTAAGACGTACTACCACATCCCTCATCACCGCCCTCTCCGCCCCCCACTAACTCAATCCCGCAGAATAAGGGTCATCCGTGGGCTCCTTATCGGCAAACACTTCACCCTCCAGCTCGGCCTCTTCACCTACTCCCAACTCGACACCCTCAAAGGCCAAATATGCCGCGCACTCCGCTCCGCCGTCTCCTCGGTACGTAACCTCCCCCGCACCGCCCTCCACCGCCCTACCACATACTTGGGATACGGCCTCCCCTCCCTCAAAGCCCACTTCGCACAACTCACTGTTTGCCACCTACATAAAATCATGAACAACCCAGGATATCGAGGCCACATGGCCCGAGCACACATTCGCACCATCTCCACCACATACTCCCACTGGCCCACTGAGTCCATCATGACACGCAACACAACCCCACCCACACTCAAATGCCTAGTGAGACCCCAACACGACGCGGGCACCTTGTTCCAAAACATCCCTCCACTCTCCCTCACCAACCCCATTGCCTCCACACTCCGCACCCACTTCACCAGCCAAGACAACACTCTCCTCGCCTCACTCCGAGACAAAGCCACCCACATCACATACCCCAACACATATAAACAAGTATACTGTGATTTCTCTCCCCGCCAAACACACGCCTCCCTCCTCCCCCGCCTCACCCCCCTCTGGAAAAATAACATAACCACATGGCCACAAGTCATCCTCCGCGCCACCCCCTCCTCCTTCGTACTCAAATCCTGCAAATCCATAGCCACACTCACGGGGTCCGCCACCCCACTTTCAGTCCCCATTAGCCTTTTCGCCGCAATCCTTACCGAACCGTCCGATACTATCCACAACTGCCTGCCCATCACACGGCTCACCCCCAAACAAGCACCCCCCCACCACTGTCCACCCCTCGTGGATTCCCCTCCTTGACCCACACCTCCCCCGCTCCCCCCCCCCCACCCTCTCATCCGGCACCTACACCTCCCGCACCAGAACCCACCCCCCCCATTGCCCCCACCACACACATAGGCACAGAATTCCTCACCCCCTCCGACCACCACTTCCCCCCCTGCGGCGCCCGCCGGCGGCGCAGCGGCGGCGGCCCCGGAGAGGGGTGCGCTCGCAGGCCCGTCGGCACCTACCTCTACATGCACGCGGTGGGCGCTGGTAACCCCATAGCCGTGCCATGCCTAGCACGGTAGGGGGCTAAACGAGGTACCGACAGCTGCGATCCGCGGGATCAGCAGCTGTCGGGAAGCCCGGTACGGAGGGCTTTGGAAAAACATAATATCCGTACACCGGCACATGGATCTCCCGCTCGGCCAGTCCGATATGTCTTTTCCGCGACTAAATACTCGCAGTACTCTCCCGACGATGGGGCGGGAGCGGCGTTTGCGAAATGTTTTTTGGCGAAGAAGGGTACGGACGGATCAGCGGAGGGACGAGGGTGTTGGAGCTGGCGGCGGACAGATGGGAAGCAGCGATAGGGCACGGCGCTCGGTAGTAGTCGCCAGCCCTGCGAGAGCCTTAGGTCTCCCTTGGGGGCGAGGCCTGATGCTAAGCAGGACGGAGGTGGGTCGCAGCCGGAGGAGCGGCACGGTCTAGCGGCGGCGGTCCTTAGGATCGCTCGCCGCCGAAAAAACCCGGTACGGGGGGTTTTTGGAAACATTCCCGTACCCACCATCTTTTGAGGACCGGCGACTCGATCCTTGTGTTCTTCCTACCCCTTCCCTAGTCGGTAACCGGCTATCGATAGGCTGCCTTATGCAGTGTGCCTAGGGCTATCGTAACGGCACACTGCTCGTAAAGGCGGCCCCTAACAACGTAAACCACCGGAGGACGGTACGGACGGCCACGGCGCGATCAGATAAGTGTTGGAAACAGACGGAAAAAGGACAGGGGACAAGAGAAAATCTGGCTCGGGGGCAGGAGAGCCAGCCGGACACCGTATGCAGCCTAGTTATTTTCTCTTCTCAGCCCCCGAAGGAGGAGAGAAGACTCGGCTAGGTGGCGAGCTGCGTCGGGAGGAGCAACTAATACCTCGGGCGGGGTTGAGCACGGGACGACTAGGGACCGTCGACGACCTATGCGAGGGGGTTTTTTCACCTGCCTTTCCCCCCCTAGCTCTGGTACGACCGGAGTCGCACATGAGCCGAGGTCAGGCAGGTTCGCCTCGACCAGCTCAAGCTCAACAGCCTTGCTGATCAGCGACCCCACAGCGGCTGGAGCAGGCCGCGTATCGTGGAGACTAGCGACATTTTATATTTCATATTGTATCAAAAAAATTTACGTAAAGATCAAAAAAAAAAAACGTGGATACGGGTATGTTTGAGACGGTATCGTCACTGCCATTGGAGAGAATGGGATTAGTGGATTCACGGTCTACCTCACGCTTCTAAGTCCAGTTAGGCGTAGCACAAGGGGGGGCCCAGAGACAGCAGCCGGTTTATAATGGTATTGTTGTAAACAATTTTATTTCATTTCCCCCCCTGCGACGTTACGCGCATCATTTCGAAACACAAGGACACAGAATACGGCCAAACACAGTACATGGTTGAATGGGCCCCGGAACACCTCACGGAATGGGACATACAACTCCAACTCGACGACGGCTTCCGCCTCATCTCCTCCACCCCCACATCGGTATGCCTCCCCACCCCCTACCCCGCCGACTGCTCCATATGTCACGACCCAGTACACACAGAACCCACCTCCACATGCTGCACATGCCCGCACTTTGCCGTCCACTCCCAATGCCGCCCCGCTCAGGGACCCGCCACATGGGAGTGCGAATGGTGTGCTCGCGGCCAACAACACGACCTCGTCCGCCTCCACGAGGTCCAGTGGGCACCATGCCTACAACTACATGACACAATCAGTGAGACCCCCTCCGGCCCTACAGCCCTCACCGCATTCAACTCCGGCTTCCATTCCATTCCATTCCCCTCCACATCACCCATCCTGCAAGAACCCGGACCCCCTCCATGGACGCACCCCCTAATCACATTCAACCACGACCCCATCCACCCCGACCTTGACATGCTCCCTACCGGTAAATTCGCCATCCACACACACCCATCACTACACGACACCACCATACTATGCACTCCCGACGGCCGCGCGGTCACCACCCTTAACGGCCCCCGCGTCCGCCACCTATTTCAACTCTTCCGCCCCGACCTCTCGCAGCACACGTTCGAAGAGGAGGTCTACCTCCTCCTCACTCGCCTAGGCTTCCGCTCAGAAATCCACTCACCCTCACCCGCCACCACCACCCGTAATAGATGGGCCACTAGAGAGGACCTCCTCACAACTCTCCGCCACACATTCCACATCCAGACATAACTCTACTCCGACCCCCTCAATAAATCCCTTCATTCCCACACCTACCACTCACTATACCCCGAAGACATAGTCTCCTCATCTAGCGGCAGCAATGCCCCACACACATGGCACGGCACCAACATCGCCAACCCCGAATACGACCACGAATGCATGCGTGTTTACATATCCCTCCGCAGGACTACCAGTGGACACATCTGTACGCTAGACTCCGGGGGAGTCTTGGCCCTCCACCTATAGGTGTTCGCTATAGGTGTTCGCCGCTCAGTCGCGATGCGATGCGATGGGTTCATATACACAATATGTTCCTATCGGGTACCGGCTTTTGGCGGTACTTGGATAAGGCGTACAACTCCGTTCCGGGAAGCGGCGGTTCTATCCCCCTTCATGCTATTCCGAGTGTACATGGATTAACAGGTTATGGGCCCTCCGCGTTTACGCGGAGTTTACTAGGGCACCGGCCGGAGTTTGTCTATTAAGGGTAGGTGTTTACATATCCCTCCGTAGGACTACTAATGGACACATTTGTACGCTAGACTCCGGGGGAGTCTTGGCCCTCCACCTATAGGTGTTCGCTATAGGTGTTCGCCGCTCAGTCGCGATGCGATGCGATGGGTTCATATACACAATCTGTTCCTATCGGGTACCGACTTTTGGCGGTACTTGGATAAGGCGTACAACTCCGTTCCGGGAAGCGGCGGTTCTACCCCCCTTCATGCCATTCCGTGTGTACATGGATTAACAAGGCGCCGCGCCATGGAACAAGCTATCACCAGCGCCCACCTCACAGCCTCTCACACACCCTGCGTGACCATCCTCATACTCCCCCGAAGGGAACCCACTCCATACCGCCGCTCCAAATACATCAACTCCCCATACACACACCACCTCTACACCCTTCCCAACGACGCAAATACCTTCCTACCCCCCGACCAACACACTGGCCACCCCACCCCTACCCCGTTCGGAACACGCTGGATGGTCGACATCTACCTCGTTGCTAACCCCCTAGCCCTCTCCACCCTACCCTCACACACAGCCATGACCGCACTCCACAACACTCTCGAGTCTATCTACGACACTCACCTCCCCAACCCCATCATCACCATCCCACCTCCACACGTCACCGACTCCTACTCACCACACTCAGTAGGCATCTACCACCTCCCCCCCAACCCCACTCACCCCCTTCCCTACCCCCTCCACGAACGCATGCAACTAACATACCCCCCCACCCGAGGAATATTTGCTTGGAATTGGGAGGACTTCGTTTACACAGACGGCTCCAAAAAGGGAGGCAACTCCCCCCTCGGAGCAGCCGCCACCCACCCCGCCTCGGACACCCGCATCAAAACTCTGGTGACCTCTACCCGTCCCTCCCACACTATCAATCGCGCTGAATTAGCAGGCATTGACATAGGCCTCCAACTTGGCCATACCCATCTCCTTACATACAGTGCGTGCTCCCTCCGCCTCATACAAGGCTACTTAAACTGCCCATCAGCCTATAGACACAACATCCACCGCGACACACTCCTCTCCATTACACACTCTCAAAACCCGCTGCGATGCAGACATCCGCACACACCTCGGTAAAATTAAAGCACACAACCACTCCCTGGGAAATGACCTCGCAGGCACTCTAGCTAATCAAGTCGCGGATGGACACCCTCCGACGCAACCTACACCACAGGTTCAGACGTGTCGATGGGCCGCTGGACCAGGCCATACACCCTCATTCCACAAACCCTAGGGGAACCCATACCCTACAGATACACCAACCTCAAAACTGACGCTCACACCTACAGCACCAAACACAAACACACACACACACACACACACACACACACACACACACACACACACACACACACACACACACACACACACACACACACACACACACCTCTCGCAAACATACAAACACGGTGCCCTCCTCGCCCGCGCCGCGGAGGATGGCGCCGACTTCTCTTTCCACAAAGAACACACAACACTCACCAACATCCAATTCACCCACAAGCAAGAATTCATGTGGGGAGTCCACAACGCCCGCCTTCTCACACACAACCCCACCCTGCGCTGCCCCATGTGTGGCCAATTCACTAGCAATGGCCACATGGCCGGTAACTGCCCCACCATGTCTGGCCTAAGACAAGACCGCCACAACAGCGCGCTGCAACTCCTACTCCCCCTCCTCGAACGCCACAACATAGGCCGATGGGAGACCATCACTGCGGACTTCGGTAACAAACCCATCAAAACATTTGCATCCCCCACACCCACCCACACCCCTCTTGACTGTCACCCCCCCACCCCACTCACATGCCCACCCGCCTTGTTGCTGTTGACGAAGGTCTCTCACCCGACTCCCTAACCTCGTGCCCCGCCGTCCCCCCCCCCGAGATTCTCCCCCCCGCGCTACGACCCCCCGCACACAAGCCCGACTTTATCCACCTCCTCGAACCTCGATTCGTCGGTCACACCAACGGCCGCCGCCGCTACTCGTCCATTAAAAAGATTCAGATAGGAGAATGGAAATATTGCACAGACCACAACCTCTCCGAAGCAGCCCACCTGATTCGTGCCAAATACACACCCCTCGCAAATGCCATCCGCGTCCACTGGCCAGGTACCGAGGTCGACATCCTCCCCATCGTCCTGAGTCGCACGGGCACGCCGCACTCATCCACCATTGCAAGTCTCACCTCTCTCCTCACCCTCCGCACCGACCCTCCTGACAAACTCATCTCTAAAGCACGAGTCGACACATCTCGCATAGTCGCACAACTCCACACGCACACGGTCCAATGGCTACACCATCTCCTACTTGTATACCGCATCAAGTCCCGCATGACCTCTCGCCGCGCCTACGCACACTGCACCTTCGCACGCCCCTAATTGCACTCCATCTTCACCCTGCATCGCACCCTCCCTGGCCGGGGGGGAGTAAAACCCCCGAACACCCTTGGAGAGGTTGGATTTATGTGGTTAACGGTCTAGCCATGACTAGTAAGTTTCCTGTATGGCATAGTTGGGAGGGCCCATAGACAGCAACCGGCGCATACGGTATTTGATGTAAACCGGCGCATACGGTACATGTTGTAAACAATTTCAATTTCAATTTCAATTTGGCCCGTCAACCCTCTCGAACGCCGATCCGACTTTATCCTTATGTTCTAGCAACCCCTCCCCTAGTCGGTACCATGTTATCGACATGCTGCCTTTGGTAGTGTGCCTAGGGTTATTGTAACGGCACATTCTTCGTAAAGACGGCCCCCTAACAACGTAAACCACCGGGGGGGGGGTACGGACGGGCACATCACGATCAGACAAATGATGGAAACAGAAAGGAAAGGGGACAAGAGAAAATATGGCACGGGGGCACGAGAGCTATCGGGACACCATTTGAGGCCTATTTATTTTCTCCTCCCGGCCCCCGAAGGAAGAGAGAAGACTAGGCTTGGTGGCGAGCTGCGTCGGGAGGAGCAAGTACACTCTCGGACGGGGATGTGCGTGGATCGAGTAGGGACCGTCGACGACCTGAGCGAGGGGGTTTTCGGCTGCCTTTCCCCCCTAGCCCCGGCACGGCCGGAGTCGCACATGAGCAGAAGGTAGGCATGTCCGCCTCGACAAGCACAAGCTCACCAACCTAGCTGATCACCGTCCCCGCCGTGGCTGGAGCAAGCCGCGTATCGTGGAGAATACCGACACTTTTATTTCATACCGTATGCAAAAAAATTACATATGGAATCAGAAAATAATAAATGCATGTTTACGTGTATGTTTTAGACGGTATCGCTACTTCCAATGGAGAGGTTGGAATTTATGGTTCACGATCTATAGCCCCTACTAAGTGAGACCTAGCATGGCAAAGCGGGGAGCCCCGAGAGGCAACAACCGGTTAATTCTCGTATTGTTGTAAATAATATCCAATTCGATTTCGAACACCGATCGGCCTAGGCCGGTCGGCACCCCGGTTCAGTGGGAGCGGGCCGTGCATCGTAAGGGTCGAGCACATGTTTCATTTTGCACTTCTTGACAATTAGATTTATTTTCAGATCTTTATTTATTGATTACAACACTATTTGTGTTGTTATTGCTTAGGCGGGGGGACTTTTGCAATTATTGCGGTTCATTACATGTTTCACCTCCGAGGAACGTCGGCACACATTGCATGTACGTGTGTCGATAGGTGTACCTCGTCGGAGAGTACCCGGCCCAATCGTTCTCCTAAGTGTCCTAGATGGCAGAGTATTGATGACCATTAGAGAGAAATCCGTCCAATTTGCCGATATTGTTGTAATACAATTACAATTTCAATACACCGTCAAGATCCCCCGCTCGGCTTGTCCGATTTTTCTTTTCGAGGCTTGATACTCCTCGCATACTTTCTTGTCTGCGAGCGGGACATGTGTCTGAGGGATCGTTTTGCGGCGACGAGGGTTCGGACGGATTTGAGTTGGCGGCGGGCGTTGGAGATGGCGGCGGACAGCCGGGAAGCAGCGCCAAGGCATGGCACTTGATATCAGCCGACAAGCCCTATGGGACTCGAGTGCCACCTGGGGGCTAAGCGAGACGTTACGAAGGACGGTAAATGGTCGCAGCCGGAGGAGTAACATGGCCTAGCTGCGGAGGTCCACGAGATCATCCGCCTCCGAAAGAACCCGGTACGGAGATTTTCGAGCAAATATCTCCGTACCCAACATATTTTGCGGAGTGGCGACTCGATCCCCGTGTTCGACCAAACCCTCCCCTAGTCGGCACCCAATTATCGATAGGCTGCCTCATGCAGTGTGCCTTGATGGGTTATCAGAACGGCACAATGCTCGTATAGGCGGCCCCGTAACAACGTAAACCACCAAGGGGGAGGGTAAGGACGGACACGGCGTGATTAGACAAGTGTTCGAAAACCGACGGCGAAGGACCGGGGACATGAGAAAAACTATGGGCATGGAGGCAGGAGCGCCAGCCGGACACCGTCGGGGGTAAAAGTCTTCTCTTCTTTCCAGCCCCAAAGGACGAGGGAAGACTAGTTTAGGTGGCGCTGCAACGGGAGGAGCAGCGATTATCTCCGACGAGAGTGTGCTTGGATCGGAAAGGGACCGTCAACAACATGAGCGAGGGGGTTTTCCGTCCGCCTTTCTCCCCATCTCATGCACGACCGGAGTCGAACAGGAGCAAGGGTTAGGTAGGCCCGACTCGACAAACATGGGTTGATCAACACCCCCGCCGCGGCTGGCGGAGGCCGCGTATCTTGGAGATAGGATCTACCGACATTTTATATGTCAAACTCGTATGCAAACAATACTTGTTTACGTGTATGTTTTAGACGGTACCGCTACTGCCATTGGGGAGTCTAGGATTAGTGGTTCACGGTCTAGCCCCGGCCTATGCGTCCTAAGATGGCGCAGCTATGAGGGCCTAGAGACAGCAGCCGGTTTCACCGAGTATTGTTGTAAATAATTTCATTTCATTTCATTGAAATATTGAACATGTCTTGCTGATAATATATCAGCAATATAATCTAATTAAAAGAGAGTGGTTAATTGTGTTTATCACCTCTCTGCGCTATGCGCCGAAGCTCCAATGCGCTAGACTCAAATAAGTATGTCCTCGCTAGCTCTCGCCTAGTCTTGCTTGGTCCTCGTGCCCAACGCTATTAGGGCTCTCGTAATAGTCTGAACAAACTAGCGACGTAGCTTGTTTGTCTTGGGAAATCATACCATAGCGTCATGTGGCATGTTAGATCAACTGTGCGTACATTCTTTGTAACAACATTCACTTTTACTCCTTGAGCGAAGTGCGGGGCTGTCGACGATTCAGTATTGACTTGCGTCCCATCATAGTGTAGTTGTAACATTCTATCTTAAGTAATACTTATTCCTCGTTATTAGTCACTAACAATTGTTGTTAGCTATTTTATATGTACTATGCACATGTCCTGACCAAACACCTTTGTACACTAGACATTGGTCGAGTGAGTCAATATAGAGTTGTCGCTAGGCTACAACACTTCGCTTCCTTCGTCCCAACACCCCAAGTTGATTGTCTTTGTGGCTATCCTTTTGTGTTACCGTGCTTGTAAGTATGTATGCGCTAGTTACCTTCCACACCAGTCATGTATGCATTGTTTAATATGTTACGGGCCCCCGCCTTAAGTCATTCACACGCGAATTTTTTTTCGGCGAGCTGCGACCTACGACACTCCCACGGAAGGCAACGCCCTTATTGCTATTCTATTAAAGTATAGTACATAATCCATGTATCGGCGTAAACGCCAATACTAGCATATTGCGTCACCCCGATAAGCACCACTTAGCCAGCCACTCGAGGACTTCGGTCAGCCAACCACACGGAGCGCACTCGCTTTGTGTGGACATGATGCACACATGTCCAAGATGGAGATGGGGGGGGGCATTGGTGGGTGAATACGCATGAATAGGTGCACGACATAGTACATATCATTGGCGTCGGCAATTCCGACATCGATCCTTCACCCGACTTGTCCTCGGCTGTCACTTGTGCCCCACATTGGGTGAAGGATGCGGTAGACGTACTTCGAGACGCCCCGGGGCATCGTGACGAGGGGCCGTCGAGCATCATGCCGTCTCTTTGGAACCACTCTTGGGCACACGTGCTCCTGATGGATTTTTCTAATATCTGGCGTCGATTGTAAGCCTCGCCGTTCTATGGCGCCATAACTCCGCGAGGCAGACATACCCGTCGAGCCACATGAGCATTCTTCATAGAGCTCTCATGGCACTCCGTCACACCCTTCGAATGCGATGGCGATGGTGCTCGAGTACATGGCGCTGATTAACGCCCGAGTCGACTATCAACTTGCAGACGGTGCAGTCCAACGCGAACGGGACGCACAGCGCAGCTCGCTACGCGACACACCCGCGCCATCCCATGTCGAGGTGCATCCATCTCCTAGACGATTTCCTTCGGCAACACTGGCACACGGTGGCCCACCTCACATCCTTGGTGGCTAAACCCACATGATTGGTAGCCAGCCCCACCTGCATGGTGGTCAGCCTCACCTACATGGTGGTCAGCCACACCTACATGGTGGTCGGCGGCCACACTTGCCTAGCCCTCGCGGAGGCGGTGGTGTGCGGAGGGGGGGGGGGTCGCCCCACAATCGACCCCGTGGCTGTCGGGCAGAGCGGTTTACGAGTCGAATGGAATCGACAAAGCCTCTTTCAACCGCTCCATGAAGATGACCGTCCAAACCATGGGACCACACACTGACTTCAAGCAGTGAAATAGGAACTTTCTCACATTCTTGTCTCTTAAGGCAGCGTACCTCATCCCCCATCTTGCTATTCGGGAGTCGGGCGTGTGGTTGGGCGATGTTTCTCATATGTATGCCTTTGCCTTGCCAATGGATGCTGCCGAGAACAAACGCGCTAACTAGGCGGTCAATTGCGTCCTTGCTATATGACGTGACTGTGTCGCCGCTACTTGAGACATCTTTTGTGAGCTTCTACATGGCCGGTCATTCGCGCGCCCCATGTCTATGCTGGACAACCTCGTGCTCAGCCAACGTCAATGGCGGTCGCATAAGGAGTATGTTCATTTCGTGCGCCAATCCTTTGATGATAACAATGAGACGTGCGAGATGGTCTATGGTTCGGCTGCCATACACCCGCACTACCTTGGATTGCTGATGATGCGTGGCATGTCTAGTAGTGGCAAGATCGGCCAAGCGAAATAGTTTATGATCAACGCGTTCGACATGAACTACATCATTTCAGCGGACGAGGTGATGGCGAGCATCCTCCACCTTTGTCTAGAGCATGGAGGAGGAATTCCCCCGCTCTCACATGGCAACCAGTGTTGCACTAGCTCCGCCCGTCATTGCATTTGTGGTTGTTGGCCGTGGTCACCATGGGGAGCGTGGCAACAACGGTCGTGGCTGTCGCGGCGGGCGTGGCCTTCCGAGCAAGTGCAGTGCATTTGGCAGCATGGACCACATATTGTCATCATTTACGGTCTATGATGCGGCGCTCATGAAGTTGTCGATTGCTAAACGCAAGATTATCATTCAGAAATACGGCTCTCACGGCAGTATTGAAGCCTCGCACACAACGCTCCTCAGTGATGTCTCACAAGACGATTCCCTTCTCCATAGCGATGACGCCGTGCCCACCGTGAAGGACGGACGAGTATGATGACTCAGCTATGTTGCCTTCTCATCTTCCCTAAGCCATGGCCTAACCTCTCACATATCTGGATAGTTGACTCGGCCTACTCAATAAACTTCAACGCATTTTGCAGCGATTTCATGTCATTCGAGCCATCTTCGGGCTCTTCTTGTGTGGGTGGTATGGGTGTTGATGTTATGGAGAGCGGCAAGGTCAAATAGCCGCACCCATGTGTGCCAGATTATGCATGGCCCAGTTCATGCTTTGTATACACTTGACATGTCGTCGCGCTATGCACAACGCTTTGGCCGTCTACTTAGTGTGAGTTAAATGCATTCCCACAGTGGCTGCGATTTATTTTCTCAATCGACTCCGATGTTGGCATGCTATTGGTGCCCACATGCTTGGGTGTGTTGAAGCCGTCGGGAAACGGCCACTATCTCCTCGGCCACAAGATAGTGCATGGGAGGCTGCCCTCCGTGGATGTACCATATGTCTTAACCATTGATATAGCAATGACTCTTCAGTGTGATCTTATTCTGTGGCACCGCCGCTTTGGTCACTGTCAAATGCAGAGCCTTCATACTCAGCAATTCAGCATGACAATGGACCGACGTTGCCTAATAAAACCGTTTCTTGCGATTCATACTTATTAAACAAGGCAAATGTAACGCACCGTAACTCATCTGCTTGTGCTGAGCAAGTTGGCCCCTTGTGAATCTATCCTCGGACATATGGGGCTCCGTGAATGTGCCTTCCCCGCATGGTCTACGCTAGTGCCTCGTTGTCATTGATCGTCATACCAACTTTATGTGGGTGAGACTTTTGAAAATAAAGGATGAAACATGCGCGGAGGTAGAGGCTATCCTTCTAGAGGTCCGCCACATGCACGATAGGTTTCACTCTGTGTCTTGTACCTTCGCCCTTGTCCTGAGATTTAATTCAGACTCGGTGTTTGAGGGAAATGCGACCCGCCATATGCACGGTTGTTTGGGTGTTGGTGTTCAGCATTCAGCCCCTTACGCCTACCACATGCTCAGGAAAGCGGAACGCCTTTGGCGCACCATTATGGATAATGCGTCTGCGATGATGCACACCATGTTCATGTCTAATTCTTTGTGGTAGTGCGCGGTTGGCACGGTCGTCTACTTGCGCGCAACCACAATTTCAGCCGTGCGGTTGGACCCTCCGATGGCGTCACCCTCACCCTCCCGACCTTGACTAAACCACATGCGTCCAAATCCCTCGTCTTTGGGTACACAGTATTTGCAAAGGTACCGGACAGGTTACTCCGGAATCTCAGCGAGAAAGGTTTTCGAGGGGTCATGGTTGGCTACCCCTCTGACGCACCGGGGTACCGCGAGTATAACCATGGGACGCGCCGCATCACTACCGTTGTGCACGTCATGTTTGAAGAGAGTATTAATTGCTTCGGAATCTCCCATGTCATTGATTCTACGATCTCCGACGCCTCACATGCGGACTGAGGCAACGACAAGATGCCTTTATCGCATTCTCTCGCACATGACGTACATTATGGTGGGGACGGCCCCCCGTTGTTGGGCGTCGGTCGCCCGTCCCGTATACGCTAAAACCCTATCCGCATCGACTATGTTGCTCACGCGTCGGTGTACCCCCCAATATTCGTCACCGCATGTTGTGACCCTAAGCATGGTAAGGCATATGAGGACGTCATCGAACATCCCAACTTGACAAAGTCGATCGCTTGCCTACCACATATTCATGATGCGGGCGCCTTGGGCAGCGTAGTAGCCCTCTTGTCGGCAAAAGTCTGTGTGGAATCAACAGCGAACCGTGCTGCTTTACCCCGCGCGCATTCGACTGAATGGAATGCGACCATGCACCATGAGTTTAACTCCTTCGTGGGCAATGGTAAGGGGGAGCTCGTCGATCCCCCTGAGCGTCGCGCGGTCGTCAAAATAATGTGGGTTAATAAGATCAAGTCAGACACTAGAGGTGAGGTTTCCCGCGACAAAGCTCGCTTCGTTGCCAAAAGCTGCAGCCATAGTTTGGCGAGTATTATCCTATTGCAGTATATTTGAATGTAGGACCTACATATCGCTACTAGTTGCATTCCGTTCACTACTAAGAAGTGTGCCCCCGCCGTTGTATAGCTAGTGCAATTAGCTCAAGTCCGAGTGCACTACTAGCGTGATTATTAGTGAGAGTAACTAAGCGGCACGACGCGCTTGATCACGTCCTTCCGAGGCGAAATTCAGCACGTCGCCTAAGACGAGCTTCCGAGCATCGTGTGACGCTTCAAGACTGAAGGCGAGGTAGGTTGAGCTACTTAATCCAACGCAGTGGAGGTGGGAGGCAAATCACTTTTCTAATTTTCGTGTTAATTACATTCAACTAAAATGCAAACATTTACGCTCTCGCACTTTTCACTGCATTAGCCGTAATTAATTGTTACGCACTTTGTTCTCAAAGTAAAATGTCACACTGGTTTCGGAGCGTTTTGGATCAACACAAATACACTAACACTTGCGAGACTTTCGCAGACTTCTCGACTTACACTCACATTGGCTTCTCTAGGACTTGAACATTACGTCATGATTTTAGTTTATGTTAGAAGTTTTTATCTAGAGGCGACGTCCAATCAGTTCTTGAGTGTGAATCTAATAAAGTGTGGTTTACACCTAACGAACCACCCGTAGCAACAGCGTTTCGAGTGGTGTTACGCAAAACCGGCTTGTCATTTTCGAATGATGTTCCACAATTGGTTCGTGACGAAGTAGTTTCGATTGCACTTTCGGATGGAACAAAGCAGCACGTCTCTGTTTGTGCACCGTCTGCTCCATCGAACTTCATTACTTCACAAATGCATACCGCTACTAAAGTCGAGGCAACAATTGACGTTGTGGCGACCCAATTGGGGGACTTTAACTTTGATCCGGCTACTGTTACGATCGGTGTTCTGATTCTTACGCCTACCTAGACTGGTACCGTCAAGTATCAAGAATTTATGTAATTCGGATTTGTTGCGTCTTGGCAGTCTTTTTGTGACGCAGTGCGAAAGAAGCGTTTCTTCTTGGTCCACGACAGCGACTTACCTAAGGACTTCATGTTTTCGCCTCGTTATACTAATGGTGATTTTGTGACTGTTTGAACGCAATGTATTGGTGTCTTTGGCATGTTGGTTGGAAAAGAAGTCTCGGATTTACGCCTGCGAGTCCCGCCGTCTACTTCGAGCTTTGATGGGCTTCCAAATACCGTGTCCGAGAAGCAACGCCATGCAAATGTACAAGGACCTCGACATGATGGTACTAACCCCATGGACTTGGAGGACTGCCTTTAGTTTCAGCTGCAACGCTTTCTAGTATCGGGACTCGACCCCGACACTTACTGCGCAGTGATTTGGGTTATGTCTCAGGTTGGTGGACCTTAGTTGAAGTGGTGGTTAAACGCCAAGACCAAAGAATAAGTCCCGCGAACCGAGTTGGTTGAGGCATTGAAGGAGACGACTCTTCTGCCCAACATTTGAGACAACGCCATTGACTCCTTGATGACGCGCAACCAAGCCAACATAGCTTTTAGGAGTACACGAGGATGTTCAACGACTTTGAGAGAAGTTCAAAGGGTGACATGAACGACGACTTTTTGTGCAACCATATTACTATTGGCCTTGCGAATATTAATCTCAAGACACACGCCATATCGCACGGTGCGAAGTCGGTTACCCCTTTAACCATTGCTGAGTTACAGAATTTTCGCAACCGTTTTGTGGTCGACTCTCCTCACCTAGAACGCGCTGATGGTACTCAAGACGACACTGACAGGAATGATGTTGTTCATGGTAACGGCAAGCGCTAGCGTAACAATGGTGGAAATGGTTATTATTTACAACCGTTTACGGGTGCGACTATGGCCTGTCGCAAGGGTTCCATGAATGAGGCTGACAGTTTGAGTCGACGGGCAGATTTTGACGCACAAACCAGTCTCACACTATTTCGGGATGGTGAGGTGCCACAGAGTGTTAATCCTCCGGAACAGTCTTTGCTGTCGAGAAACCACGGCGCCCCGATGGCTTCAGAACAATTGGACGCCAATTTTAGCAGTTTAGCTGCTCATGTCTTGCAGTTATACCCAGAATTGCGTGAGATGGTTCGTTTGGGGTACACCAAAGACTCGCTTTATGGGGACGAGAGTGAGTGGACGAAGGGTGCACATATTGTTGCCCGCCATGGTTGTTTTCGGAAAAATGCAAGATTATGCATTTCGAACGACCCAATGCTCAAGCAGAAGCTGGTTTTTGAGCTACACGACAGTGGGTCTGCAGATCACAGAGATTTGAAGAGTACACTAGCTAAGGCATTAGATGGGCTTGGTGGCGTCGCATTCGACAAGACGTCGACGACTATTGTAACACATGTGTTGCTTGCCGACGTGCCAAACAGCGACCCCACAAGGCGGTTGCTATGGACCCACTATATGTTCCGCCTCAAACATGGCACAAACTTGGTTTGAAATTCCTGACTCACTCACATGTAAGCGCAGGTTTCGGCAGTGTGTTGGTGGTTTTTTACGACTTGACGAGAATGGCGCATTTCATCCCTTGTACAACGGAGATGCAAATGAGGAACCGGCTAGAATCTTTTTGCAAGGTGTGAACCGTTTACATGGCCTTCCGCGTGTGTTGGTTAGCGATGGAGACCCGCGATTCGTCAGCGCATTTTGGGAGACACTTAGGAGACGCTTAGGCGGAAGCTAGAATTGAGATTAAAATCATGAAATCGGCACGAACGATACGAAATACCCCGTGTGGAGGAAGCCGGACGTCCGTGTCCGGGAAGCTACAATAAGAATATAATCAGTCTCTTTCTCTTGACTGGACACTCGACGCGATTGGTGAAAGAAGTGCCCATTCTCTTTCCACCGGACACGGCATGCGATTTACCGCAAAAGGTAGAGCGCTCCACAAATAGCCCGTAATACCACCCTCCCGTACCGAAGTAGGAACTACCACTACCCGTACCGCTAGAACCACCGCGCCTCATTATTCAATCCCTAGACACGCTGCGCTCCCGTATGACACGCGGTGATGGTTGAAAAGTACCCCACGATTTCCCTCTCGCTCCTTGTTGCGGTTGAGCGAGCACCGGGGGGTTGAACGCCCGGACGCATCAGTCTTTTTCGGCGGATTTCGCTTTTACATGCACGAAACACACATAGCCCGGCTGATCTATCCCGTTGAAAACACAGCCAAAACTCCCTTCGTCCGCCATATGCACTTGTAAAGCCGCCTCCCCCTCTTCGATGCCTTGATCTTGCTTCATCCTGGTGCAATGGTGTTGTGCGACTACCGATGAAGAGTAGTACGTATGTTATTATCAATATTCATATGCTAATATTTATGTACCGTTATTGAAGTTGAAATTGAAATTGTTTATAACATGTACCGGGTGAAACCGGCTGTTGTCTTTGGCCCTCCCAATTATGCCACGCAGGAAACTTATAAGTCAAGGCTAGACCGTGGATCGGCTAAATCCAACCTCTCCAAGTGCTGGAGTTTTTACTCCCCCCCCGGGGAGTGTGATGTGCGTGAGGGTGGTAGCTTTTAGTCAGGGACGTGTGTGGGTGCGGTAAGTGGAGATGCGGCGTGTGGTCGTGCGAGACTTGATGCGGTAGGTGAGAAAGATATGGTGCGGCCATTGGAGAGTGTGCAAGTGGAGCTGTGTTAGGATGTATGTACCGATATTGTACATATCCGTAAAATACTGGATTTCAATTGTGGCTTCGCCCGCTCCGCCGGGCCGACTATTGCCTCCCCTAGCCTATGAATTTTATTCTCCGTACTGAAATATTTGTCTTGACCATCATGGAATCTCAATTGTAGCTTCCGCCCTAGCGACTAAGTTAAACATGTCTTCACGTCGACATTCCTAGTCCTATGGTTTAGTTGAAAGGGTTTACTCTACGTCCCAACAAATTTTGCCAGTTTTTACTTGTTGCGACGGAAGTGATTGGATTACTTGGCTGCCATAAGTTGAATTCGCCTACAACGCTAGTCGAGGGTTAGGAATTGAACACCCCCCGTTTAAAGTGAATTACGGCTTCTCATATGAGGAATCCCCGGACTCGTTGTTGCCGATGCAACCGTCGATCCCGACCTCTAAAGTTGCTCGGGTGCGATTAAAGCACTTACGCAAGGTGCATAACTTGGTTACGTCTGTGTTACAAGCACATAAGGATGACATGCAAGCTCGTTCTCAGCCGTCGACATCACCCCAGTTACTACCACGAGACAAGGTTTCGGCTGTTACAAATGGCCTCTTTCTACGTGGTCAACTCCATAAAAAGCTGAAGGACATACGGTTGGGAGCTTTTACAATGTTAGCGCATATTGTTGCTAACAATTACAAATTGGAGTTACCATCTACTATTTGACTATACCCGGTGTTTAAAGTTAACAATCCCCGTCTTTGTCTTACCGCTACTTTACGTCCTTATGTCCCTGTAACGACTCATGAAGACAATGACGACGAGTACGACCTTTATCGCATTTTAGCTGATAAGGTCGACACTCTTGCAAGACGCCGGAGAAAGTACATGCGTTCTACACCCGTTTCAAGGACGAGGACTTTTCTCTTGTTTGGCATCGACTAACTGAATTACAACGTATAACTGCGTTACAAGTATTCTTGGACTCACATGATTGGCTCGAATTTGCTAGTTTCCAAGAGGACATGTACTTCATGAGGACAACTCGCCAAACGAGACTGCCCCACTCGCAGTGACTTCACAAAGTAGCTTGTAGACCTATTGTAATTGGCATGAGGCTGATTAGAGGGTTGGCCTCAGGCTAACTCTCGAAATCGTTAGAGGGGGGTACGAGTGTGATGAGTAGTGTACAATTGACTATAGGATCCGTACATATCGCTACTAGTTGCATTTTGTACACTTCGAGGACGTGTACACCCGCAGTTGAACATCTGCAATTAGCTCAAGTTTTAGTACAGTCCTAGAGTGCTTATTGGTGAGATTAACCAAGCGGCACGACGTTTATGATCACGTCCGTCCGAGGCGACAGTAATCACGTCGAATGAGACGAGCTTCCGAGGGTCGCGTAACGCTTCAAGATTGAAGGCTAAGGAGGTTGGGCTACTTAAATTAGCGCAGTGGAGGGAGGAGACAAGTAAGTTTTCTAATTTTCGTGTTAATTACAATCATTTGCATTGCACACTGAATCTCTCGCATGTTCTTATTGTATTAGCCATAATCAATTGTTACGCGGTTTGTTCTCAAAGCAAATTTTCACAAGTGGGCATGTCTCGACTACTCGGAGACATTCTCCCCGGTGATCATAATGGCAAGTCCTCGGCATTGTCTTGCCATTGTTGCCGCCATGAACCTTGAACTATGTCAAATGGGCATTGATATTGCGTTTTTGTATGCGCCTACCTAGGAGGATGTGATAATTCGACAACCACTTGGCTTAACGGACGGCACTTTGAAAATATGCCACCTTAAGCGCTGTCTCTATGGCCTTAAGTAGTCCATCCCCCGCGGCATGTTTGAGGTCGGAGTCCCGATCTTACTTCTCACAACGGGCTCTCCCCCCGACATAGCCATCTAGCTCCAAAACCTCTCCCTCTTCATACGAGGTACCCAGATATGATTGTTTATAACGTTCGAAAATGTTGCAATATCGGCGCACTATGGAGGAAAGGCAACGCCCTCTCCCTAACCAACCACACCCGACATTACCGGCAGCTGCGATCCGCGGGATCATCATATGTCGGGAAGCCATGTACGGAGGGTTTTGGAAACATGATATCCGTACACCGGCACATGGATCTCCCGCCCGGCCATTCCGATATGTCGTTTCCACGACTGAATACTCGGAGACACTCTCCCGACGATGGGGCGGGAGCGGCGTTTGCGAAATGTTTTTTGGCGAAGAAGGGTACGGACGGATCAGCGGTGGGACGAGGGTGTTGGAGCTGGCGGCGGACAGCTAGGAAGCAACGCTAGGGCACGGCGCCCGGTAGTAGTCGCCAGCTCTGCGAGAGTTTTAAGTCTCCCCTGGGGGCGAGGCTCGAGGCTACGCAGGACGGAGGTGGGTCCCAGCCGGAGGAGCGGAACGGGGTGGCGGCGGCGATCCTTAGGATCACCCGTCGCCGGAAAAACCCGGTACAAGGGGTTTTGGGAGAATATTCCCGTACCCACCATCTTTTGAGGACCGGCGACTCGATCCATGTGTTCAACCAACCCCTCCCCTAGTCGGTACCCAGTTATCGATAGGCTGCCTCAGGCAGTGTGCCTAGGGTTATCGTAACGGCACAATGCTCGCAAAGGCGCCCCCCTAACAACGTAAACCGCCGGGGGAGGGTACGGACGGCCACAACGCGATCATATAGGTGATGATCATACAGACGGCAAAAGGACAGGGGACATGAGAAAATCTGGCTTGGGGGCATGAGAGCTAGCCGGACACCGTCAGCGGCCTAGTTATTTTCTCTTCCTAGCACCCGCAGGAGGAGAGAAGACTAAGCTAGGTGGCGAGTTGCGACGGGAGGAGCAACTAATATCTCGGTCGGGGATGTGCAAGGATCGACTAGGGACCGACGACGACCTGAGCGAGGGGGTTTTCACCTGCCTCCCCCCCCCCCCCCCCCCCCCCAGCTCCAACACGACCGGAGTCGCACATGAGCAGAGGTAAGGCAGGTCCGACTCGACCTGCACCGGCTGACCAGCCTAGCTGACCATCGTCCCCGCAACGGCTGGAGCAGACCGCGCATCGTGGAGACTAGCGACATTTTCTTGTTTCGTACGGTATCCAAAAAGTACGTATATATCAAAAATTAATAAATACATGGTTACGTGTATGTTTAGACGGTATCGCTACTGCCAATGAAGAGGTTGGGATCAGTAGTTCACGGTCTAGCCCCTTTGAAAATAAGACTTTTTAAAGGCAAAGCAGGGAGGGCCCAAAGACAGCAGCCGGTTTTACCCGGTACATGTTGTAAACAATTTCAAATTTCAAAATTCAAATTTCAACCACACCCTCCTCGCCTCCCGCCTACAAAAACACTTCGTTACCATTAACATGTACAACTCCCCCATCCCCTCCATCGACCTCTTGGAATCCTTTAGGGTCCTCGGAGTTAAACTTAACACCACCCTCACCTTCACCAAGCACTAGCGCGAACTAAAGCGCACGACCACATCCTTCATCAATACCCTATCCACTTCCTTGCTCACACAATCCCGCAAAGTGCGCGTCATCCAGGGACTCCTCATTGGGAAGCACTTCACCCTCCAGCTCGGCCTCTTCAACAATTCCTAGTTCGACATCCTCGAGGGCCAAATATGCCGGGCACTCCGCTCCGCCGTCTCCTCGGTGCGTAACCTCCCCCGTACAGCCCTCCACCGCCCCACACCCGACCTCGGCTACGGCCACCCCTCCCTCAAAGCCCTCGTTGCACAACTCACAATCTGTCACCTACACAAAATTATGAACACCCCGGGATACATAGGTCACATGGCTAGAACACACACCCACACCATTTTTACCACATACAACCACCAGCCCACACAGTCCACCATGTCCCCCGGCTTCTCCCCGCCCACACTCAGATGCCTAGTCCGGGCCCAGCGTGATGCCGGCACTTTTTCCTTCATATCCTCCCCTTCTCCCTCACCAATCCCATCGCATGCACACTCCGCGCCCAATTTACCCGCTAAGACGACACCCTCCCCGCCTCACTCCTCGACAAAGCCACCCACATCACCTACCCACACACGTAGAAACAAGCACACTGCGACTTCACAACCCGCCGAACACACAGATCCCTCCTTCCCCGCCTCACCCCTCTGTGGCATAACAACATCACCTCTTGGCCACATGGCCACAAGTCCTACTCCGCGCCTCAATCTCCTCCATCCTCCTCAAATAATGCAAGTCCATATCCACACTCGAAGCGGCCGCCGACTCACTCTATGTCCCCATACTTCTCCTAGCCGCGGTACTCACTGAACCCCTCGACACCATTCACAACCGCCAGCCCACCACATACCCAACCGCTAAACATGCCTTTCCACCCCACCACCATCCACTTATTTTGGAATTATCTCTTAACACCCCACCTTCCCCACCGACCCCGCTTCCCCATCACCGTCACCCCCGGCATCATACCCCCGCATCGACACCACCCCTCTTCTTGCCCCCACCACACACATCGAAGCGGAATACCTCTCCTCCTCGGACAACCCCTACCCTCCCTCTGACGTCATACGCATCATTTCCAAGCATAAGGACAATGAATACGGTCAGAGACGGTACATGGTAAAATGGGCCCCGGAAAATCTCACGGAATGGGACATCCAACTTCACCTCGAAGACGGCTCCCGCCTCATCTCCTCCACCCCACCTCGGTATGTCTCCCCACCCCCTCCCCCTCACTTTGTTCTATTTGCCACGACCCCCTCCGTCCAGACCCTACTTCAACCTGCAACACATGCCCGCACTTTGCCGTCCACTCCCACTGCCGTCCCGCTCAAGGGCCCGACACGTGGCAATGCGATTGGTGCGAAAAACGCGGCCAAAAGCGCGACATCACCTGCCTACACGAGGTTCAGTGGGCCCCTTGCCTCCAGCTCCACGACAACATCAGTGAGACCCCCTCCGGCCCCACTGCCCTAAGTGCCTTCAATTCCGGCTTCGTTCCAACCACAAACTCCATCCTATACGACCCCGGACCCACCCCATGGACGCACCTTCTCATCTCCTTCAACCATGACCCCATCAACCCAGACCTCGACATGCTCCCCACCGGCACATTCACCATCCACACCCACCCCACCACGACACAACCATCCTATGCAACCCCGACGGCCGCGCGGTCCTAACCTTCCCGGGCCCCCGCATCCGACATGTCTTCAAACTCTTTCGCCCCGATCTCACACACCGCATATTCGAAGAAGAGGTCTAACACCTCATCACATGACTAGGCTCCCTCTCAGACATCCACTCACCCACACCCGCCACCACCACACGTAACATTCGTGCCACTCGTGAGGACCTCCTCTCTGTCCTTCGCAGCACCATTCACATCTAATCCGAACTCTACTCAGACCCCCCTCAGCAAATTTGTGCACTCTTACACTTACCACTCACTCTACCCGGAAGACAGAGTCTTCTCATCCAGCGGCAACAACGCCCTAGCACGGCACTAACATTGCTAAGCCTGTTGTAAGTAATACCGTACACGTATTAGTTGCAGATAGCTACTGTAAGCTACTCTAGATATGATTAGTACATGTCTAGATCGGACATACCGATAAACTGTTTGACTCGGTACAGAGCTGTCGCTAGGCTACAGCTCTCTCACTTCTGTTGTCCCGACACCACGCCTGTAGGCTGGTTGTCGCCGTAACTGTTCCGTTTGCGGGACTGTGACTGTAACTACGCTTGCGTAAGTTATCTTCCACACTAGCTGTGTTTGCATGGTTCAATAGGTTATGGGCCCCCGCCTCACGTCACTCACGCGCGACAACCTGGTTCGGCAAGCCACGATCGACAGCTCTCCCGCAGAAGGCAAGTTTCTCTAGACACCTAGTACTTTCACCTTGTAGTCGGCGGTATCGCCAGTATAAACTGCGATTTAAAACCCGCCACCACCCCTCTTAAGCCAGCCACTCGACGGCGATAGCCAGCCACCCACACCGACGCACTCGTCGTGTGTGGACATGGTGCACACAGGTCCAAGCTGGAGAACGGGGGGGCGCACTATCGGGTGAATACGCATCCACAGGTTGCACGCCAGCCGTAGCTTACCTTTTCTATTTTTATATTATCTTAGCGACTCAGCAGCCAGCGCAGCGCTCCACCTGTCCTGGCCTTGGCCTCGACTTGTGCCCCACACTGGGTGGAGTATACAGCAAGGTGCTTTGAGACACCCCGGGGCTACATGCCGAGGGGTCGGCGGGCATCAGGCCGTCTCTCTGAAACCACTGTTAGGCACGAGTCCGGCTAGCGGTTTTTACCGCTGCCTGTATTTTATTCAGCTCTTTCTTTTTCGCCCTCAATCGAAATGGCGCCGAAAACTCGATATGCAGACTCTCCGCCTGTTTCACCCCCTGACTCCCCTGACTCAGGCTCTCAGCAGAGCGCCCTCGACCCCCCCCCCCCCGGATACTCTCGCGCTGCTCGTTGCGCAAGTGGCGCACATTACCGCTCGTCTCGACTCGCAGTCGGCCGAGGCTGCTGCTGTTCCTGCTGCGGGTGCTAATCCGCACCCCCCTGTCGCTCAGCGCCGCCACGATGCTCAGCTCGAGCACGTCCGGGACAGCCACGACGTGCACACCCTCCCCATGCTTGTACATCCCCAGCATGGATACGTCCCACCGGACGCAGAAACAGTCTTCGCTGCTGCTACTCCTGCAACTCCTGTTGGCGACCCCACAGTCGCGCAGCGCCGTCCCGATGCGCCCCGCGAGCACTCGCGTGCCGGTGCGCACCACGACCCCTCGCGTCACGCCCTCCAGGTTGATCACCTCCCACCACCCCCCCTCCCCCCCGCTGGATATTCCCTTCACCACCCCGGCCATCACATCCCGGAGGCGCCCTCTCACCTCGTCCCCCCCTACCGTGACCACCCGCACTCGTACGGCCCGCCGCGTCCCATGGCCGGCCGCTCTCCCTTTCCCGGAGGTCCACCTCCTCCCTTCCATGGCCGGCATTCTCCCCCAGTCCAGCGTGGCGACCCCGCCACCCGTCGCAGTCGTCGCCCCACCATTGACCCGGTGGTCATTGGCCGGGCGGCACACGAAGCCCCCGGCTTCGACAAGGACGCCCTCAACCGGTCCATGAAGATGTCGGTCCCCGTCATGGGCCCGACCACGGACTTTAAGCAATGGAAGAGGACCTTCCTTAATTTCCTCTCCATCAAGGCCGCATATCTCATTCAGGCCACAGCAGGCCATACGCGACTCCGGCGTCTGGCTCGACGAACCGGCGCAACAATACGCCTACACGCTGCTTCTCCATGCAGCCAGCGTGAATCACCGCGCTGACCAGGCGATGAAATGCGTTTCTCCATCACGCCCTGACTGCGCCGCTGCCGCGTGGGACATCCTTTGTGAACGCCTCGACTGTCGGTCTTTTGCTCGCTCCTTGTCCCTCCTAGACAACCTGGCGGTCAGACAGCGCCCTGGTCGGTCACTCAGTGACTATGTCCACTACATGCGCCACACCTTTGACGACTACAACGACACATGCCAATTGGTTGATGGCTCCGCTGTCATCCACCCCCACAACCTCGGTCTACTCATGCTGCGCGGTATTTCCAGCAGCGGCCCACACGGTCAGGCGAAGCAATGCGTCATCAACGCCTTTGACACGGACTACCTCCTGTCGGCATATGAAGTGATGGCCAGCATTCTCCACATCGCGCACAACATGGACGACGACCCTGCCCCGGACACACCCGCTCCGGCCATATCACCCCCTCCCATCTCCGCGTTCGTCGCTGCGGGCCGCGGCTCGCACAACGGTCGAGGCCCACCCCACCGTAACCCTCGCGACCATCGACCCAACAAGTGTGGTGTTTGTGGCAGCCTCAACCATCTCATGTCCGCCTGCACTGCCACGGATGACGCTATCCTGAAGTGGAGTCTCGCCAAGCGTAAGATGACAGTCCAGAAGTACGGCGCCGCCGGTGGCACCCCCTCTGCTCACGCTGCGCTGCTGAGCGACGTCCCTGCCGACGACGCCCCCGCCGATGACACCGACTGCCTACCCACCCTCGAGGACTGCGCTTATGACTACGATGACGACGGGGTGAGTGTCCCATTCAGCTCTGTGGCATTCTCCTCCTCCCTCGCCCCGGGTCGTAACCTGTCACAGTTTTGGGTCGTTGATTCCGCATGCTCGATTAACCTCACCGCGTTTCGAGATGACTTCGTGAAATTCACGCCCCCCTCCGCTCCCTCTCGCGTGGGCGGTGTCGGCGTTGACGTTAAGGGCAGTGGCTCAGTGCGGATTTCTGTCAGACTTGCCTCTGGCCAGCTCATTCACCGCACTGTTTATGCACTCTACACCCCTGACCTATCATCTCGCTCCGCACAGCGTATCGGCAGACTACTTAGTGTCAGCTGGATGCAAACTCACAGCGGATGTGAATTCGTCTTCCCCTCCAACTCTGACACTGGTTTGCTTTTGGTACCCACAGGCATGGGTGTGCTAGAACCGTCCGGAAACGGTCTCTACCTCCTTCCCCACCAGCCGGACCTCCCTTCAAGCCCATCCGCACGGGCGGAACTTGACGCCTCACCTCAAGTTGCCCAGATCCCGTCCAGTGGCACCGTCGGTTTGGCCACCTCAACATGCAAAGCCTTCATGCCCAGCACAGTCACGGTGTCCCGACTAGCCCTGTGTTAGCTAGCACTGTAAACAAAGTTTCTTGCGACTCTTGCTTACTTCACAAAGCCACAGCTGCATCACGCAACACAGCCGCTTGCGCGAAGCCATCCCACCCCCTCCTCAACCTGTCCGCTGAACTCTGGGGCCCGGTCAATGTCCCCTCCCCACATGGCCTCCGCTACTGCTTGCTCGTCATCGACCACCACACAAACTACATGTGGGTGCGGTTCCTTAAGTCTAAAGACGACGCATGTTCGGAATTGGAAACCATCCTCTTGGACATAAAACACTTGCATGCCCGCCATCACTCCCAGACGGGCGCGTTCGCACCGGTCCTCAAGTTTGACTCCGACTATATGTTTGAAGCTGCTGTCACTCGCCGGATGTGCGCACACCTCGGCGTCGGGGTACAGTTCTCTGCCCCATACGCCCACCACATGCTCGGCAAGGCCGAACGTCCTTGGCGCACTATCCGGGACAATGCATCGGCGATGCTCCACAACATGGCCGTTCCCAACTCTATGTGGTCGTGCGCTGTCAGCACTGTTGTGTACCTTCGCAACCGCACGTACAGTCGCTCGGTCGGACCTAATGGGGGCGTCCCCCTCACACTCCTTACGTCGTCGGTGCCCGACGCCTCCAAGTTCCGCGTCTTCGGCTGCGCCGTTTTCGCCAAGGTCCCCGACAAACAACGTCGGAAACTCAGTGAAAAAGCATTTCGCGGCGTCATGGTGGGCTATCCCCCTTACGCACCCGGGTATCGTGTCTACAATCCGGAAACGCGTCGCATCACCACTTCCGTACATGTTGTCTTTCAAGAAGACACCCCAGGCTTTGACACACAACCCTCCGTCGACTCGGCCATCACCGACTCTTCGGAAGACGTACCCGCAGACTCACCCCTATCCCACCCCATTGACCTCACATTACCCACACCCCTACCCCCCCCGGCAGCCCCTCGCCATGCTCGGCTCCGCTCCCACCCCATTCGCTACGGCGATATGGTTGCCCACCTGTCCGACTACCCACCGACCCTCGTAACGGCGTGTTGTGATCCTGAACAAGGCACAGCTCAAGAGGACATATTTGAGCACCCTCACGTCCCCGACCTTGTTACGGGTCCCCCACACACACCTGCCGGCACGTCCTCTACTGCCGTCGCCCTCCTCTCCACCCGAGAGTGTGTGGAACCAAAATCCTACCGGGCTGCGCTGGACAGCGCCCAAGCCCCCCAATGGCAAGCCGCTATGCAACATGAGTATTCCTCCCTCATCAGCAACGGCACGTGGGACCTTGTGGACCTCCCCCCATGCCGCATGGTCGTTAACAACATGTGGATATTCAAAGTCAATTCGGATACAGCCGGCGACGTCTCCCGCTTCAAAGCGCGGTTCGTCGCCAAGGGGTGCAGTCAACGCGTTGGACTAGACTACACGGAGACCTTCTCCCCGGCCATCCGCATGGCCAGCATGCGTCTCTTCCTAACCATCGCAGCCGCCCACAACCTTGATCTCTGCCAGCTTGACATCGGCACAACGTTTCTCTACGCCCCCATCCGGGAGGATGTGTACATCCGCCAGCCCCTCGGCTTCACCGATGGAACGTCCAAGGTTTGTCACCTCAAGCGCTGCCTCTACGGCCTTAAGCAGTCCCCCCGCGAGTTCAACATGCTACTTCGTGCATGGCTCGTCGACCGTGGATGGCAACAATGCGTCTCCGACCCGTGCATCTACATCTTCCGCACCGGCCACGTTTTCGCCATGATCGCCATGTACGTCGATGACATTCCCGCGGCCTGTAATGATGCCACTTGGCTCGCATCGTTCAAAGCCCAACTCGGAGCAAGGTTCAAGATCAAGGACGTAGGCGACCTCTCCCAACTCCTCGGCATGCACATTACCCGCGATCGCTCCACGCGCACAATCTCGCTGGACCAGTCCAAGTACATGCGCGACATACTCGCCAAGTACGGCATGTCCGACTCTAAGCCGTCGTCACTTCCGATGGACCCGGGCTTTCTCGCCGGCCTCGCACACTTGAATTCGCCCTCTCTCACAGGGTTGGCCAAGGACGTCTACCCCAGCCTCATGGGCAGCCTCGAGTACGCAGCCGTTTGTACACGCCCCGATGTCTCCACGGCGTTGAGCATCCTCGGCTCTGCCCAAGCCTCACCCACCGAGGCACACTTGCAGGCTCTGAAAAAGGTCCTCCGCTACCTCCATGGCACCATCGACATGCGCCTGACGTTGGGGGAGGGCCTGGACCACAGCCTCCAACTCACATGCTTTGCCGACGCTGATTGGGCCAACGACAGCAGCACCCGCAAGTCTCGCTCCGGCTATCTCTTCACCCTCGGACGCGGGCCAGTCAGTTACAAATCCAAACAACAGACTTGTGTGGCTCAATCCACGTGTGAAGCCGAGTACTGCTCTGCGGCTGACGCCAACAAGGAGGGACTCCACCTCCGACAACTCATGGGGGAAACCTTCAACTCCCCCATGACCGAAACCACCACCATCTGGGAGGACAACCAAAGCGCCATTGCATACTCCCAGAATGCCTTGGTCAGCGAGAAGACTAAGCACATCGGTCTGAGGTGGCACTTCCTCAAAGACCACGTGGAGCAGGGAACCATCAAGTTGAGGTACCTCCCCACTGACCAGATGGTGGCTGACATGCTCACCAAACCCCTCCCATGACCTGCACTAGCAAGACACCGAAGTGCGATCCTTGGAGGACAAGACCCAATGCAACGCTTCATCCCGTAGCTACCTTCAGGGGGAGTGTTGTAAGTAATACCGTATACGTATTAGTTGCAGATAGCTACTGTAAGCTACTCTAGATATGATTAGTACATGTCTAGATCGGACATACCGATAAACTGTTTGACTCGGTACTGAGCTGTCGCTAGGCTACAGCTCTCTCACTTCTGTTGTCCCGACACCACGCCTGTAGGCTGGTTGTCGCCGCAACTGTTCCGTTTGCGGGACTGTGACTTTAACTACGTTTGCGTAAGTTATCTTCCACACTAATTGTGTTTGCATGGTTCAATAAAGCCGGAATACGACCACGAGTGTATGCAACGCGCCATGGAACACGCAATCACCAGCGCCCAATCCACACCCTCACAATCCCCCAACATCACCATCCTCATATTCTTCCGATGGGCACACACACCATATACCGCCTCTCCAAATACATCAACTCACCATACACCTACCACCTTTACACCCTCCCCATTGACGCAAACACCTTCCTACCCCCAAACCAACACACATGCACCCCCACCCCCACACCATTCGGCACACGCTAGATGGTGGACATCTACCTCGTCGCCAACCCCCTCGCACTTTCTTCTTTGTCCTCGCACGCAACAATGACCGCCCTCCGCAACAGACGCGAATCCATATAAAATTCGCAGCTTCCCAATCTCTCCATCATCCTCCCACCCCCGTCCCTCTTCGACACTTACACACTTTTCTCCTCAGGCATCTACCATCTCCCCCCAACCCTACCCACCCCTTCACTTACCCTCTCCTAGAACGCACATCACTAACACTCTCCCCCACCAGAGACGTCCTTGCTTAAAATTGGCAGGACTTCGTTTACATTGACGGCTCCCAAAACGGGGGTTCCTTTCCCCTTGGAGCGGCTGTCACCCACCCCACTTCGGATACACGCTTCAAAATTCTGGTGACCTCCACCTTTCCCTCACACCATCAATCGTGCAGAACTCGCGGGCATCTATATCGGCCTACAATTCGGACACACCCACCTGCTTACGGACATCGCATGCTCGCTCCGCCTTATCCAAGGCTTCATGAACTGCCCATCCGCTCATCGACATCACATCCACAGTGACACACTTGAGTCAATCACACACACCCTCAAAACACGCTGCAAATTAGGCATCCGCACCCATCTAGGCAACATCCAAGCACAAAACCACTCTATCGGCAATGACATGGCAGACGCTTCCGCTAAACAAGTTGGAGACGGCCATTTAGCCGACACGACCTACACCACGGGTTCATACGTGTCGATAGGCACCTGAACCTTGCCATACACACTCATACCCCGAAACCTGGGAGAACCCACGCTCCACATGTACACTAACCTCAAAACCGACGCACACTTATACACCACCAAACACACCCATACGCCCCTCTCACAAACCAATGAACACGGCGCCAGCCTCGCCCGCGCCGCTGCGGACGGGGCGGACTTAACCTTCCACAAAAAACACACATCACTAACCAATATACAATTCACACATAATTCATGTGGGAAGTACACAACACCCGCCTCCTCCCACACATCCCCACCCTACGCTGCCGCATGTGCGGTCAAGTCACCAGCAGCGGCCATATGGCTGGTAATTGCCCCTCTATGTCCGGGCTCAGACTGGACCGCGACAAAAGCGCGCGACAACTCCTCCTCTCCCTCATGGAACGCCACAACGGTGGCCGATGGGAGACCATTACGGCTGACTTTGGTGACAAGCCCATAAAATCATTCACATCCACCACACCCATCCACAACCCGCTAGATTGCCACCCCCTCTCACCACACACATGCCCACCCGACTGGTTGTTGGTGACGAAGGCCTCTCGCCCGACTCCCTCACTTCGTGCCCTGCTATCCTACCCAAAGCCCTGCCCCCCTCAGCACTACGACCCCCCGCACACAAATCTGCCTTCATCCGGCTCCTCGGACCTAGATTCGTCGAACATGCGAACGGCCGTCGACACTACTCATCAATTGAAAAAATCCTGACAAAGGAATGGAAATGCTACACAGACAATAACCTCTCCCACACCGCACAAAAAATTCGCGATAAATACACCCCCTCGCCAATGCCACCCGACAACATTGGCCAAGTGCCGAGGTCGACATTCTACCCATAGTCATGAGCCGCACGGAGGCACATCACACATCCATAATACACAGTCTCGCCTCCCTCCTCACCCTCCACACTGACCCTCCTTACAAACTCGTCTCGAAAACAAGACTCGACACCACACGCATCTTAACACACGCCACTTGCACAATGTCCAATGGCTGCATCATCTCCTCCTCATCAACCGCATCAAATCTCGCACGACCGCACGCCGCACCTCCACTTACCACACCCACACACGCCCTTGACTGAAAGCTACCACCCTCACGCTCGCCACACTCCCCGGGGGGAACCCTCATCACCCTTTTGAGAGGTTTCATTTAGGCGGTTCACAGTCTAGCCCTAACTTGTAAGTGTCTTGTATCGCTAAGTTGGGAGGGCCCAGAGACAGCAACCGGTTTCAACCGGTACATGTTGTAAACAATTTCAATTTCATTTCATTTTTTCGGTACTCCCTTATGACGCTCAACCAAGCCAACATGACTTTTTAGGAGTACACGAGGATGTTCACCGATTTTGAGAAAAGTTTAAAGGGTGACATGAACAACGACGTTATGTGCAACCGTTAAATTATTGGCCTAGCGAATGTTATTCCCACGACGAACGCCATATCACACGGCGCGAAGTCGGTTACCCTTTTAACCACTGCTGAGTTGCAGAATTTTCTTAACCGTTTGGTGGTCGTCTCTCCTCACCTAGGACGCGCTGATCGCACTTAAGACGAAACTGATGGGAATGGTGTTGGTCGTGATAACGGCAAGCGCTAGCGTAACAATGGTGGAAATGATAACGGACATGGAGGCAAGAAACTTCGTCCAAGCAAACCTGAAACTGATCCTAAGGACAAGGCTCAAGGCAAGGGCATGGGTATAATGCGTGACAAGAAGCGCTTCGACTTCAACGCCATCGTCAAAGCACTCACACCACATGAGCAACAATGTCATCGCGATGAACGGCTCTGTTACAGGTGCCACAAGCTTGGATATCGCTTGTCTAAGTGCTTTATGCTTCGATTAGAGTCTGCGGAAAAGGCGGACAACCAAAATTGATGGTGGCCGAGTTGTTGTGATGATGGATGAGAGCAACAACTCGTAAAACCCTAAAGTCCCACAATGAAATGAAATTGAAATAAAATTGTTTACAACAATACCATTATAAACCGGCTACTGTCTCTGGGCCCCCCGTGCTACACCAATTAGTTTTGGACTTAGAAGCGTGAGATAGACCGTGAATCCACTAATCCCAACCTCTCCAATGGCAGTGACGAAACCGTCTAAAACATACCCGTAACCATGTATTTATTATTTTTTGATCTATACGTATTTTTTTTGGATACAACATTAAAAAAAAATGTCGCTATTCTCCACGATACGCGGCTTGCTCCAGCCGCTGCGGGGTCGCTGATCAGCAAGGCTGGTCAGCATGAGCTGGTCGAGACGAACCTGCCTGACCTCGGCTCCTGTGCGACTCCGGTCGTGGCGGAGCTAGGGGGGAAAGGCAGGTGCAAAAACCCCCTCGCTCAGGTCGTCGTTGGTCCCGTCTCGATCCGTGCTCAACGCCGCCCGAGGTATTAGCTGCTCTTCCTGACGCAGCTCGCCACCTAGCCGAGTCTTCTCTCCTCTTTCGGGGGCTGAGAAGAGAAAATAATTAGGCTGCATACGGTGTCCGGCTAGCTCTCTTGCCCCCGAGCCAGATTTTCTCCTGTCCCATGTCCGTGTTCCGTTTGTTTCCAACACTTATCTGATCGCGCTGTGGCCGTCCGTACCCTCCCCGGGTGGTTTACGTTGTTAGGGGGCCGCTTTTACGAGCAGTGTGCCGTTACGATAACCCTAAGCACACTGCCTGAGGCAGCTTGTCGATAACCGGGTACCGACTAGGGAAGGGGTTGGTAGAACACATGGATCGAGTCGCCGTTCCTCAAAAGATGGAGAGTACGGGAATTATTTCCCAAAAAATCCCCTCGTACCGGGTTTTCCCGGCGGCGGGTGATCCTAAGGACCGCCGCCGCTAGACCGTGCCGCTCCTCCGGCTGCGACCCACCTCCGTCCTGCGTTGCATCAGGCCTCGCCCCCAGGGGAGACTTAAAGCTCTCGCAAAGCTGGCGACTGCTAGCGAGCGCCGTGCCCTAGCGCTGCTTCCCAGCTGTCCGCCGCCAGCTCCAACACCCTCGTCCCTCCGCCGACCCGTCCGTACCCTTCTTCGCCAAAAAATATTTCGCAAACGCCGCCCCCGCCCCTTCGTCGGGAGAGTACTGCGAGTATTTAGTCGCGGAAAAGACATATCGGACTGGCCGAGCGGGAGATCCTTGTGCCGGTGTACGGATATTATGTTTTTCCAAGACCCTCCGTACCGGGCTTCCCGACAGCTGCTTATCCCGCGGATCGCAGTTGTCGGTACCTCTTTTAGCCCCCTACCGTGCCAAGCCTGGCACGGCTATGGGGTTACCAGCGCCCACCGCGTGGAGGTAGAGGTAGGTGCCGACGGGCCTGCGAGCGCACCCCTCTCCGGGGCCGCCGCCGCTGCGCCGCCGGCGGGCGCTAAAGTCCCACAATTTGTGAAGCGGGACGTGGTTAGGAGATAATGCAAAGGTTGAGCAGTATATATGTAAAAACTCGACGTTCATTTGACTGGAAACTGGTCGATTCGGTCTTTACACCTTTAGACGAACAAGTATCTTTCACCTTGGAGGGATGTGGGGATGATGAGGGGTTGAATGTGCACGGGAACTTGCCTTCTTATTCTCATGGCGACCTAATCTTAGCGAGATACCTAGTTAGCGAGCGAGATTTTATTAATCCACCTTGGGAGCTCGCGGACGAAATCGGACAACATTTTGAACATTGTCGGCATACAACGTTACAGTCTACTCTAGCCGTCTTCATTCTACCTAAGCGGATGGGCTAGGTTCAACAACCTCACGGCGAGTTGGAAATTGTACCAAGAGTTTCTTGCTCGCATGCAACTTTTTACTCGGCAATCGACGGCGAATGCTACGCTTTAGGAGACGGTGGCTCTTGCTCCGTGGCTTGTCCAGCTTTCAATGGGGATTCGGAATGTGCACTTCCACAGACCAGTGATATAACACCGACGGAGGATCTATATATACCAGCAAACGAAGAGTCGGACTTCGTCGCTAAGAAACGACTAGCACAAAGTGCCTCTCTTCATGGTCTTTCGGACTCCACCGAAGTTCATCCTCGTTTGCAAAATGTTTTGTCGGTTTATATTTCGGTTGGTCAACGGCAAAAAATAACGATGGTAGATTTCGCTGCGACCATGATTTCGTGTCGGGACACCTTGTTACGCGCGTGGGTTTACATATGCGTAAATCGTCTACCAAGACCCTTGTACGACTTGCTGACGAACAACGAGTTTCTTTGACTAAGGTCTTTGACATCTCTTTCGCGATCGCCCAGCATGCCTTTCTACGTACGTTTTCACGTCCTTCGTGATTTGCGTGACGCAGACATTGTAGGTGTTGGCGTTTTCCATTGTTAGACGATGAGCAAGCGACACTTCAGTTTGGTGCCGAGCGACTTTACCTTGATGGATGGAATTGTGATTGAGAACCAAGTCATCTAGACGACGCCCCGAGTGTCTGCTTTTGTCGTCGACGAAGGTACCAAAGTTAATGAGGAAGTTTGCACGAGCTAAGGGCCGGATTGCTAAAGTTTTCACGGTACATTTGGCTGCCGCTGGGCGAACTCAGCGAGAAGCATCGAGAGGACTTACGGAAAATGTTGTTTTACGTATTTTCGGAACTTCTTCAACTTGTGGGCTCCCCGCATGTTAGTCGATCTTGGGACCATCCAATCGAAACTACTGGACCAATGTGGCGTAAGAGGCGTAATCGTCTTGTCGCATACAGCGAGGACTTAGTAATTAGTACCTCCCCATGTCAAAAAAGAGAGAAAAACTCTAGCTCGAAGGACGGTACGTTAAGCCCGAAATATTGATATAAAGTGTGAATATTGTATATTGTGGCACCCGCTACCCAATTGACTTGCCTACAACTTCCGACTCCTGATGGTCTCACTCGCTTGGGAGATTTTGGGGGCCAAATTCAACGGGGTATTTCGCGCATTCTTCGTGCCCGGGCCTACCTTGACCTCTTGGCGTTTTGCAGACCTTCCCCACCGGACTATATGAGGGTGATTTCGGGTACGGGTCGCGGGGCTTTGTCTCTCTTTTTTGCTTCACATGAGTCCAGTTGCAAGGTTCCATCCGATTGCTATACAATGGCAGCCCACCGGGTGCTTGGCTTGACTGCGGAGCGCGCCACTCATTTTCGAAAGGGCCCTCGGTGCAATGGGGCTCCTTCAGAGTCTCGCGGGTATGGATCTTCGTCGACGGTATCGGGCATCTCTATGTCGGGTGAACGCTAAACAGTTGCTATGCTTATGGACCATATCCCCCGGTGCCCGTGCTCTTGGTATATCATTCAACTCCACGACCGGATTGTCCACGTGCTTGAAGAGTTCATGCTTGGAGCGGGCGCTACTAAGGGGCGGGGCTTGCGGTTGGAGGTCCGCCTTATTCGGTCGGGAGCTTCTCGAGATCGCCCTGGGGGTGTGGTTTGGTTAGACTTTTAGGGCTCCGCACCGTCATCTTGTTGTTGATGTGCCGGTTACAAGTGCTCGCACGAACAGCAATGTCCCTCGTATAGGTGCTCGTCTCCCACTCCCTGGTAGCCTTGCATTGGGAGCTCAACACGGCAAATTTGATGCGGACCTCCGCACTTTTGCTTTGCTTGGCACGCCTTCGGTTCAGTCGATCCATGACTACTATCCCTTCGCCATGGAGGATGGGGGCCGGTTGGCGCCGATGGCTGCTGAGTTGGTTGATCGCTTGGCTATTTTGGTGGCTGTTCGTCGCTTCCCCGGCATGGGTGCTGCTGACTCTCGCTCCTTGCGCTCTGACAGTTTTGTCCGTATGCATAATTTCGTTATTCGATCTACTTATGTTCCTTTTCGGCGTTTCTTGGGGGATGTGCGACGTGAATTCATGCAACGTCTTTTTGCTGCTCTTCATGGCACTCTGGATTCCTATCGGCGCCCGCCGGCGGCGCAGCGGCGGCGGCCCCGGAGAGGGGTGCGCTCGCATGCCCGTCGGCACCTACCTCTACCTCCACGCGGTGGGCGCTGGTAACCCCATAGCCGTGCCAAGCTTGGCACGGTAGGGGGCTGAACGAGGTACCGACAGCTGCGATCCGCGGGATAAGCAGCTGTCGAGAAGCCCGGTACGGAGGGTTTTGGAAAAACATAATATCCGTACACAAGCACAGCGATCTCCCGCTCGGCCAGTCCGATATGTCTTTTCCGCGACTAAATACTCGCAGTACTCTCCCCACGATGGGGCGGGAGTGGCGTTTGCGAAATATTTTTTGGCGAAGAAGGGTACGGACGGATCAGCGGAGGGACGAGGGTGTTGGAGCTGGCGGCGGACAGCTGGGAAGCAGCGCTAGGGCACGGCGCTCGCTAGCAGTCGCCAGCTTTGCGAGAGCCTTAGGTCTCCCCTGGGGGCGAGGCCTGATGCAACGCAAGACGGAGGTGAGTCGCAGCCGGAGGAGCGGCACGGTCTAGCGGCGGCGGTCCTGAGGATCGCCCGCCGCCGGAAAAACCCGGTACGGGGGGTTTTTCGAAATATTCCCGTACCCACCATCTTTTGTGGAACGGCGACTCGATCCATGCATTTTTCCAACCCCTCCCCTAGTCGGTACCCGGTTATCGATAGGCTGCCTTATGCAGTGTGCCAAGGGTTATCGTAACGGCACACTGCTCGTAAAGGCGGCCCCTAACAACGTAAACCACCGGGGGAGGGTACGGACGGCCACAGCGCGATCAGATAAGTGTTGGAAACATACGGGAAAAGGACAGGGGACAAGAGAAAATTTGGCTCGGGGGCATGAGAGCCAGCCGGACACCGTATGCAGCCTAATTATTTTCTCTTCTCAGCCCCCGAAGGAGGAGAGAAGACTCGGCTAGGTGGCGAGCTGCGTCGGGAGGAGCAGCTAATACCTCGGGCGGGGTTGAGCACGGATCGAGGCGGGACCGACGACGACCTATGCGAGGGGGTTTTTTCACCTGCCTTCCCCCCCTAGCTCCGGCACGACCGGAGTCGCACAGGAGCCTAGGTCAGGCAGGTTCGCCTCGACCAGCTCAAGCTCAACAGCCTTGCTGATCAGCGACCCCGTAGCGGCTGGAGCAGGCCGCGTATCGTGGAGACTAGCGACATTTTATATTTCATGTTGTATCCAAAAAAAAACACGTATAGATCAGAAAATAATAAATACATGGATACGGGTATGTTTTAGTCGGTATCGTCACTGCCATTGGAGAGGTTGGGATTAGTGGTTCACGGTCTACCTCACGCTTCTAAGTCCAGTTAGGCGTAGCACAAGGGGGGGCCCAGAGACAGTAGCCGGTTTATAATGGTATTTTTGTAAACAATTTCATTTCATTTCATTGGGTCCCTATCTCCGCGACGCTTTTCAGAAGGGCAGTGCTGACGCTATGACATGCCTCCCTATTCCTCGGGCTTAGGTTGTTTCCTCTTTTCTTCTATTTGCTTGGTGGCCTCCACTGCTTTTTCTTGTAAAACATTAATAATACACTCTTCCCATAAAGTCCGTTACTAGCGGCACGCATTTAATTACCCGCCACGCACAGCCGCGATGGCCATGCAATTCGATTGGGGGGTAGAGTAATGACTTTGAAAAACACACCACGGCGCGTTGTTCACTGACGTGAGCACCTCTATCGGCACGCTCCGATTATTGTGGGCACACACGTTGGATTTGCGGCCGAAATTTTGCAGGCCGAAATTTGTGGATGTGCAGGTTATGCACGCCTCTATGCGTGGCTCGGCGCACGTATTGTCGCGATAAGCCGGGAGACTACTCGACATTGGGCTTTATTCAGCATGTTTGCACAATTGCACGAGTATCCGCCGAGTGTGTTGCGCCCGGCCGCCTACATAGCGGCAATACCGGGAATGGCATATCGTGTTCACTAGGTTTTCTTGCCAAGTGCCCGAAAATACAGCCAAGGAGCACGGGCTAGGGACCTATTGGGCTTGAGGGACGGTTGACTTGGAGTGTAAGCACCCTAGCGCGCGGATCGCTGGCCTTTCAAGCTTTCGCATCGCCGGGCGTGAAATATGGCGTGGAGCTTTCAAAGTACCCTAGCACGGGCCTTGGTTTGGCATGCGGCAAATGGCACGGCACCATGCCAACATGGGGCATGAAATAGGTGACGCCGTGAATAGACGAAATATAGAGCGGTGATTGTTGAGTGTATTGGCGGAGCGGGTGTGCGGGTACCACATGTCCAAGGGTTGCTAGCCCCGCGCGAATGTGGCAGATTTTGAAACCCTAAAAACTTTAGTTGGCTTTACGAGGGGCTGGATGGCATCGGACGGCGGATTTGACGCGAAAACCGGCCAATAGGCGTAAATTAAATTGACAACTTATATTTACTTGGGGGAAGGGCTTCCATTTGCAACTCGGTTTGCTCGAATCGGACACCGTACGGCAAAGTTAGGCTTTTTTAAGCCTCCCAAGCTGTGGGTTTCCGGCCCCTATCCCACCCACGTCAAGCATCTTAACGGCACATGCCATCACACCCATGTGCTCCCATGTTTGCGGACAACATGTTGGGATCATAAAAACCGCGTGTTGTGTCGCCGATTTCGGGAGTTTTCACGAGCCAAAGTGTGGAAAATCCGAATTCCGGGGCGCCCGAATCATGGTATGCCCCGAAATCGGGGTATGCCCCGGGGTATGCCCCGAAATCGGAATCATGGTATGCCCCGAAATCGGGGTTGACCCGCAAACCCTAATACGTCAGCTCGTAGCCGTGACGGGCCCCATTTGTGCCCTGCTTCCCCCTTTACTTCACCGTCAACACAACTTTCGGTCCGCCTTTTCAACGAGCTGAAGTACAGTTAAACCCTAGAAACCCTACATGATAAACACCCGCCCTACGCGAAAGGCCCTATTTCACTAGTAACGGACTTTATGGGAAGAGTTTTATATACTGTAGTCATGCTTGCAAAACGCCGCATGTAGAGGGTGCGGGTGCGGGCTTACCTGCCAGTCCCATATGCCGGGGGCGCAAAAAAATATTTAAAAAATGTATTGATATATTCCTTGTTACCCTACCCGTACATGTACGTCAGTATGGCCGCGCCGGCGCGGCGGGCACTGGAGGAGAGTGGAGGGAAGCCGGGACGGAAGGTCACCTGTGACTCTCACCCGCGCGCGGAAGCGCGCACTTTGCCGTTTGTACACCTCTTGCGCTATGTTGCTTTGACGATCGGCAGACCGTTCCGACTGTCACCTTTCACCGAAATATTGCGCGGCCTTTGCGTTTCATATCATCCGTCCGCCGCTTTCACACCTATCGATAAACAGTACGATACTGGGTTTGAGCCATCATAGGCTGTTTCCGGCTTGCTTGTATATATGATTATCGTGGCAGGAAAGGGGTTCAGGCTGATTCGCTAGGTTGAGAAAGTGCGACTCCTCCAGCCTTTTGCTTGACGAATCAACTGCGAGTGACTAGCCCAAACGCCACCTCGCCACTTGTTCGCATTTAAGTGTCTCGCTTCTATGCAATGCTGTAAATAGGGCAGATATGCAGCTGTTTAATGAAGAGGCGTGCCAGGCTACAGACTGGGAGGCGTCAGGAGGGGTGCTGCTGGAGGTGTTCCTCGTGTTTTACATCTTCTGGGGCTTCTACCTCGTTACGGACGTCTTCTTTGTTCCCGCCATCTCGGTGCTAACTAACAAACTCCACATCCCAGATGACTTGGCAGGTTCGACGTTGAAGCACTTGCATCACCTTGAGCAAAATTCCCTCGGATTCGGTGTTATACGAATCTCAACTCAGTGCGAATTCTTCACTCGGCAATTGCTTGCACCACAGTCGTCTGATTGTCGAGCCTGTCGGCCCGGGTTAGAAAAGGACTCAGTGATGCTGATGAATACTGAAATACTACTAACTAATAACTATGAACAGGTGCTACTATCTTGGGAGCGGCCCTCAACTCGCCAGAGCTTTTCAGCAACATCGTCGGCATCTTTGTGCTGAAGGACCCTGTAGGGTTGGGGCTCGTTATGGGCAGCTTTAACTTCAACATCCTATGTATCACCGGCTTTACGGCAATAATTTCTCGAAAAAGGCTCCGTTCGCGGCAACTGAAGCTGGAATGGCGCTATCTTCAGCGCGATGCAGGCCTTTATTTGGCGGCTGTGCTGTTGCTCATCTATGTCGCCAGCGATCAGCTCCTTGAGGCGTGGGAGTGCTTTGCAATGCTGGCGCTCTACGTTTTGTACATCGTCCTCTGCATGATGACAGGATACATTGCTCGTATGTGCTGCACCCCAACGCGCAAGCCGCGCCGTAAGAGGCCACTGGGACGTATCATATGCGAGGTCATGGGGGAAGAATGGGTGAAGAGCTTGCTGGAGCAGCAACCGCCCTCTCGCTCCTCCACCGATCACGATCCAGGCACAAACATATCCGAACCTTATCAGCCGCCCACAGAGGCGGTCATGAGCGCAGCGAATGGAGATAGAAGAGCCCCAGCCGCAGCAGACACAGCCTGCAACTTTCCGTCTGTGAAAGCCATACGGACAGAGTCGTCACCTGTCTTCTTTTCTCAGCTTGGCTCTGGCCAGCAAACATCTGCCACAGCGTCTCCTTCTGCGCCAGGCACGCCAGTATGGAGTCAGGATGGCGAAGTCAAGGCGACAGAGCTTCGGAAGGTGATGCTTGCAGTTTGATCTTTTCCATATGTAGACAAGAACGGCGTCACGCCCCACTTCTGATGGAGATTTCTCCTGCTGATTTGGTCAGGTCCTGCAAGACCTCCTTGACAATGGGTACACGAGCCTCCACCACCATAAGAAGGTGGCACCTCTCCCTGGGTCCATCCCAAATGGGAACATCAATAGGTCGCTGTCCGCGCCAGCCTCCGCAGGTGAGCTTATGTAGCAGAGTAGCAAGTAGCCTTCATTCCGGAATCATGCAGACTGAACGTTCGAACAGCAACCTGCTAACGCAATGATTTGGGATACAGTTGAGGCTGCGCTCACAGCGAGCTTGCCGGAGGATCCGGAGCCATTACCTGATCTAGAGCAGCCTCTGCTGACCACGGTATAACGTTTCTTCTACTTTCATCATTGGGCGGCGTATAAGTTGATCGTGATGCGGCATCGAATGCGTGCCATATGGAACGTACCAGCTGCGGCTAACATTCAGAATTACTATGGCGGCAGGTTGCCGCAGACGTGCCTGCAGCTGAGCGCCAGATGAATTGGACCATGGTGCAGAACATGCTGGAGAAGGGGTCGGCCTCCGAAATAAACCATCTCCTAAAGGTGGGGGCCGATGTTGGTTGTATTAATTTCTTATTGTAGTATAGTCTATGCTATTGTGCAGGGTTTCATTGCCCTGTTCTTTGGGACCCATATCCGGTTTTTTTTTGCAGTATATTGTATTGACATTGTTGCATTGCGTTGCATCGCATTGCATTACCGTACTGTATGCCATTGTATTGTCTTTTACAATGGCGTTTTTTATGATATTGCATTGCCTTTCATTGTATTTCGATGTGTAGAAATGCATGGCACGGTATTGTATCGTATGGCATGGCATTGTATTGTAAAGTTTTGCATTAGATTATATGGAATTGTGGTGTACTTAATGAATTTGAATCTTTGCTGCGTTAAGCATGCCTAGTTTATGTTGGGGACGTAACACTTAGAGGACAAAGTTCATATGTGCTGACTCTGTTTAATGGAGAGCTCGAGTTTGTGATTGGATGATGATGCTGCTATCACAGGCCGATGCACGGTTGATTGCGGTGGCTATTGATAATATCAGTCACAGAAAGTTTGCCACTGACGTAATGCAATTGGCGGAGCTGATTGAATCAGCTGATGAGGCAGAGACTCACCAGCATGAAGCCCTTCTGAAATGGCCTCAGGTACTCCCCCGCCCATTTTAAAACAAAAAATGTTCATAATCAATGGATTGTGGTACTGCCTATTTCGCCTTCGCATACTTCGCCCTTACCACTCCAATGTATGCTCTCACTGGCAAAGATTGTAAACATCGACTGTGTGACATCCGCTGATGTACTTGGTTTTTTGGTACCTGCAGGGAAAAGGCTTCGGTGCCAAGCTCGGCTTTGTCATGACTTTCCCAATAAATGCGCTCATGTCTTTGACCATGTTTCACCAGAAAGAGCTTTACCTCCTCACCATTGGCACTGCCATCGCCTGGCTCGGTGTACTGGCGTACCTACTAGACTGGAGCGCTGCTCGCGTGGGCTGCTTTTTAAACATCAACGATCAACTGATTGGTGAGCTGTAGACCGCAGACAACGTAGCGAAGCCCATGAATTCCATGTGATTGTCCGCTACCCCACTTCTGTCTTCCAAAGCTCGCACATCTCTTGCAATTGATTATCAGGAATGACCGTGGTCGCCATTGGTACGAGCTTGCCAAACGTGTTTGCAGCTGTGTCTGCTGGAGCGAAGGGACAGGTGAGGGCGGCTCAGATACAAGGACCGAGTGCTATCATATGTTGCGCTCGCTATTGTGCCAGTGGTGGTCTGGCAGTGAACACCTATGCCACGTTCGTGTTTTGTGTAGGTGGAGACATCTATCAGCCAGGCCTTTGGAAGTAACATATTCGACATTCTGATTGCTTTTGCGCTCCCATACACCATTCAATGTGGCCTGCAAGGGTGGCAGCCGATCCACATTGCCGCAGACAATGTGTCCAAGGATGGGCTCATCGACGTCGCTGTGCTGTTTGTATACATCGCTCTGCTATGCTACACCCGCATGCGCCTCACCAGGTTCGCGCTTGCTTGCCGTGAGGAGGAAGCCGGTACCAATGACATGTAGCTTCTATGCTTGCCAATTCTCACCCTCCCTTGATCTGTGGTGTGCCCAATCTGGCTGTCACAGGGTTCAAGGGTTTCTATGCTTAGGGATGTATGGACTTTACCTTGGCTATGAGGCAAGCTTCCCCCGCTCCCTCATGACAGGGAAGAACAGACACCACATGTAAACTGTGCGTAAAACAAGCTGTGTACAAGTCTAACTCTACTGCCTCTCTGTAGGTCGTTGCGTTTCTGGGCTGAAGAATTTGAGCAATCCACTGCATACGTGGTGCACTTGCGCCCATGTATCTTATGCTCACAACGTAACTCTTTGAAGTCCCACACCTCAAGAGGTCTCTTCTCGCGTCGGTGGCAACTCAGCATACCGAAGTATGTTGTGCAGCAGAAAGAGCAGTTAGGTATAAAAGTACTGGTCATTACAGTCGCGCTGCTACACAGTTAGTACGTACTACTGAAAATGCCTCTATTGTGTCTGTGTGGTAGCCTGCTTCGTGAGGACGGACGGCATGACATCACATATCTCCTCACATATCTCCTGTCATATGTAGCACTAGCAAAACAATGTAACTTGATTTCAATGACTAAAACAGCGGTGCCACCGCTACCCATCCTATCTGCATGTTTTACATCATGCTAATGTAGCACATCAGGCCAATATCCTCGAAGCAGTACGAGCTGACGGTCCCGTATTACCTTCAACGAACGGGCATTTTTTTTTCCAACGCTAATGCTTGGACTCCATGATAGTTGATCTCAAGCTGTGATTCGGAATGAGATTGAGGTGCTCCAAGGGCGCATTGGTCATTGGACTACTCTGCTTTTTCCGCAGCCAGGCTTCGATGGCGCTGCGCTCATACTGGAAAGAACGGACGGCAACAAAATATCAAGACGGAACACTACCCTGGCGGAAAGCCACTTCTGAGACAGTAAATCGCGTGAAAGGGACAATTAGACATGTTGCGGGGGCCTACAGTGTACCCATCGGCCGCGATTACCGGATCCCTCATCACCTCCTGGAATCACCGGCGAAGGTAACGCAAAACAATCAGACTCGGAGACAAGTTGCGGCTGCAAGTGTGTGGGTGTCTGTCTATCTGTGTGTGAAATTGCCTCTGTTTGAATGTGAGTGCAAGTACACATTCGAGTGTGTATGTGTGTGTGCATGTGCGTTTGTGAGTTTTTTTTGGGAGTTGGTGGCGGATGTGGGACCGAAAGGGGCAGAGACACCCTTAGTGCTACCTCTGCACTGGAACCAATTACCTGAGTGATTGGACACAAGTACATGGCCCCCTCGTCCGCCGAGGACTTGCCGGAAGATGCCATATGTGGTGGTGGTGCTGAGGGCGCATCTATTCCATACGTTGTCCAAACCTGCGACGAACGACGACGGGTTCAGTGGATTTCATATTGACATGCCGCGTTGGGTTGGACAATCCAGCGCCAAGCTAGAGATAGGTGACTTGCCCTCGCTTACAGCAATGTAGGCTTCGTCGCTTACCCCCGAGTTGTCTCCTGGCGGGTCCTTCACCACATCTTTCCATCCGTGATGCAACGCCGGTAACCTTCCCAACATACCGAGCCGCTGAATGATCTATCATCCATAGAACGTTACACAAAAAATGAGTTAACGTAACCACCGGAGGATAATAATGCTAGATGAAAAGCTGCAGGGTGGAGGCACGATCAAGAAAGCGCTGCGAAAACGTAATTGCTAGAGTCTGTCCTAGATTGACTTATCAAAAGTTTGCTTAGGGTGTGCCTACTTCTGTGCAATGTGTAGGTAACTAGTATGCCCCCATTGTTTCGTGCTGCTACTAGCGCCCACACCTTGTACTGCTCTGGGACTTCCATCAACGCTGAAACAGCAAACACCGCTTCCCGCTTGCATTGATCCTGGCAGCGACAAGAGGGAGGCGGTGTTCAGAGGAGGCTTCACAAATAACGAGCCGCATGTATAAGTTGGGGTGGGACCCTTTCGTGTGTTAGCAGCCCAGCTTACCCCGTATTTCTGTGCGATGGACGTGAAGTTCACGAACTGAAAATTGTCAAACTTTCTTGCCGGCAATGCATCGTCAAATTCTGTCATCTGTACAGTGCAAGGAACACCACTGCGTCAGAAGCCGCTTCATGCAAAGGGAGGACGCATGCATGGCTTCAAATCCATGCAACTTCACTCGAGCTGTCATCCAATGCACGCACCGTATCCCAGGGCCCATCGCCGACGCCGACCATCACAATGCACATAGGGTACTCGCTGCCCAGCATAACCAAGGCCACACCATTCAGTTACACCCAAAACTCGCGGCTTTACTACGTAGAACGAGTGCCGCGCTGACAGGCCTCAGGCGCGCTCACCTTGCATCCACGATAGCTTGCACCGTCTCTTTCTCCTGAACGCTCTGCTCATGTGACGGCATGTCCACAGAGCGCGTGACTTGCCCGTCAGCAATGATGACCAGGATGTGGAACCCTCCTGCATTGGCCAGCAGGAAGTGAGGGCACGGTGCGTGGTGTGTGTGCAAGAAAGTGACGGAGAGAGGAGTGTTTTGCGGGTAAGCACGTGGTGGAGTGTCACACCCACCTTGGCTCTCCCTCACGATATTAATAGCGCGATATATGAGCGGTGCGAAAGAGGTGGGCCCCGCCAGCCTTGTGTGCGGCACGATATCGCTGTACCGTCGCATGACGTGGTCTAGCCCCTTACACGGCTTGTCGTGAGGGAAGAAGGAAAAGACGCTGCGGTCGTTCGTGGTCGCGTCACCGAACCCGTACACCGGAATGAGCTGGTCGTCGTCGAAAGGCGCGAGCGTGGAGGCAATCGCAAGCGTGGCCTCCTGGTACGGGTTACGCTCCTCCCCCACGTGGTGTAGGCTTCGCCCCCTGAAGCTCCACTTTCCTGTCCACTCGTTGCTCTGCGAGCCGGAGGTGGTCGAGTGTGAGTGCTGCGGCCCCCGTGCTTAACCCGCTGTGTGCGCCAACCGCAACGCTAACTCCGAGTACAGTTGAACCGGAAAAAATATTGCACTACCTGAAGCTTGATATGGAGATACTGTATAGTTCTAGAGATATATATAGTGGAACTTGCGTACCTTTGTGAAGTCGATACCGACGATCAGGTTGGAGGACTCAAGGCCGTTGGCGCGTAGCGCGTCCTGCACTTCGGCCATGGTGGAAAAGCGGTCCGGGATTGGCGCCCACCTGCCGGATGGGGCCGCGCCGGCCGCCTTCTTCGACGAGCTGGTGGTAATGCCCATTCTTAGCGAGTGTTAGACGTCAGAAGCGGCAGTCCGACAGTGAGCTGTTGAAATAATAACGATTTAAGCCGGGTGGGGGACCCTCCGTCGCGCAGGTATGAGCGTGTTCTTCTACAAAATACCCGTAAGGATTATCTTTGCTTCGTCGTTGCTGGTATGATTTTTGTTCCTTGCTCAGCAGCTCCACTTCCATATTCCCTTGTCGTTCCACAACCCCGCGGCAGCTGCTGATACATAAGGAGCTTTGTCGTGTACTGGAACAATCTAGCCTTGCTGTCCAATCTACATGAAGATATCCCTTATTATTAATCAGATGAATCAGGATTTTTTAGCCGCGCAGAAAGCTACGGACCAGAGCTTTCTAGGTAGGGATAAATTATTTACAATAAATTATGTGTTTTGAATGCGTTAGGTCCGGTCAAAGAGTGGACGGTAGGGTGATGTAAAAAACGGGCGACTACATATGAATTTGGCGCACTGTATCTCCAACGGCCCCATATTACCAGCCCGGGCTTTACATCCGCCACCATGCACGTCAACACCGGCAGTGGTGTTGTCGGCCGGCAAGAGCGGAAGTCTACGGGAAAAAGGAAGTCCAAAAAGGTCAATTACGCAACCTAGCTAGCGGTGCGGCAGCACGCACGCGAGCCGCTACGCGGTTCGCAGCTGCGGTTGATTGCTTCCGCTCTCTCTCGCAGTCTTTTACTATTTCCGCCATGACAGCGGCGCACAACGCATCCGAAGTTGCCTGGACCGCTGAGGTGCAAGCCCCTTGAAAGTCCCCCTTACATGCCTCATATCTTGCCTCTCGATTCGTTATTGCCATGGCGCAGGGGTCGTGACTGTCTTGCGTGCTTGCTACCTCCGCCTCGTCAACCTCCTCCACCTCGGAATCTTCGTCCTCAACCGCCACCATTGCCGCCGCATCTCGCAACTTGTGAAGGTCCGCTTCCTTCGCTCGCAGGTTCGTCAACCTTTGGGAGATGGCGAGGTGTGCCCCTCGAGCCTCCTCCATGGTTTGGGTGGCGAGGTGTCATGCCTTTTGCGCTGCGGTTGCTGCCTTCTCAGTAACCAGCAGATTCAACATCCGCGCGCTTCTTGTACCACAAGGTACGGCTTCTTTTGCCTTTCTTGAAGCTTTGCCACCTTTCTCCATTGCCTTCCTGGTCTCACTCATCCCCTTCTCCGCCTTCTTGATGTGTCTTGTGAGTGCTCGCTCCGTCGCCCGGAGGTCCTTCTTGGCAGCGTTGATCGCCTTTTTCATCTCGCCTTGTCCTTGCCGCAGTTGCAAGCGTGCCATGGCGGCGGCGAGCTGCTCACTTGAGTTAAGGACCAACTGCTTTCTGCGTGCTCCCGCCCAAGACCGTTCGTCCTCATCCTGATTGGCTGTTTCTGGGAGGCGCTTTTGGCCGCAGACTGTGGCACACGCCCGCAGTAGCGAGTTGCGCCCTCGTCACCACGTTGTGTGTTTGTATGCGTGACAACTCCTCCCCCATTTCCTCTTGCTCCCGCCGCTTTCTTATCATCCTTGCATGCAACTCTTACTCCTCAGGGTTAAGCTCGTTGTTTTGCACTTCAGCCTCGACGCAGACTTCCCTGCGCCTAGACACCCAACTCTCTCGGGTGTGTGCTGATTGTATATGTGGTGCGCGCTCCGCCTTTGCGCTTAGGTTTTACACTTTATATTTTACCTACAACATGTACACCAACATCCTCACACACATAGGCACAAATCGTAGAGACACATGCACATACTGACACTATCACATTTGCTATGCCATAGGCACATACTCGCAGGTGCACATACCCATAATCATAGTACACTCACACACACACACACACACACACACACACACACACACACACACACACACACACACACACACACACACACACACACACACACACACACACACACACACACAACGCACAACACATGTGCATTAGCTTGATCTGTTTAAGGTAGGCAGTTTGAGCCACTTGGTGGTCCGTTCCGTGCTCCCTCATGGTCACCTCCAAAACTAACCACTTGACATGTGTGAATAGATAGCCATTAGCACTGCAACCTGTGTGCAAGCATTATATCAACATTTTCCACTTTTTGTCTCACTTGTGCATGGTTTAGGCACATGCCCCTCTCTGTATGCTGCAAGATAATGTCCACAGTAGTCTTCTCATCATCACGGCTGAACACCGGGAGTGCACCAGCACGTTTACATGTCTCAAAGTAGCCATGCTGTGCGAAGTATCTTGACATGGTCACATGAGGCAACCCCCCACTCCTAAACAATCTACCGCACTCTCTTGCAGTCAGCTTTGCTCTTGGATATGGCGGTATTTGAGGCATATTGCCCCGCCATTTAATGTAGCGCCCCATCCGTATGTTCATGTTCATCGCTGGTAGGCACGCGGCAACCTCCCCTTTGTTTGCAGCACCTTCCTCGCCGGACTCCGTTCCTACCCCTTTCTCTCCGTACTAAAAACGACAGCCACGAGCAGGAATAGGGAGAATACTTGGGATACGCGAAAGGGCGCCAAACGCCGCGGCATCGCCACACCGATGCCCCGCCCCAATGACCCGATGCACCTCATCACTCGCATAAACAAGCTTCCTTATTGTTAGAGCGGCGATAGCTGTGGGTTAGAGCCATTCGGCGCCCCTTTCTAGCGCCTAGTCGCTGAGCCAAAAAGATTCTTCGTGGGTCGGAAGGCGATTTTGTACACGCATCGCCCAAATGTCCCTAGACGGCCAGACATCCTTACACGTTTAAAACGGATGAAGCCGGTCGAAGGCTCTCCGAACATCCCGAAAAATGTAGTTTTCTCGTCATATATTCAAAACTTGAACTTGATGTTTTTAGAAAAAGTTGTAGCTGTGTTTCTAAGATCTTGTCCCAAGTTCTTGGTGTTACAAATTACCCACATTCCTTGTTAAATGGTATATGAAGTTACAAGAAGCACGACAAGGATGTGAACATGGAAAATCGGGGGAGGGACCAAATGGGTAAGAGTGACAAGAGGGTCACGGAATCCATAGCACGGCAAAGGGAAGCACTACATTGTCTTGAAGTGGATTACAAGATGAACAACATCATTATCCCCTCCTTGAACGCACGAAACTAACATACTCCCCCACCAGAGGAACTCTTGCTTGGAACTGGCAGGACTTCGTCTACACAAACGGCTTCAAGAAGGGAGGCGACTCCCCCCTCAAAGCATCCGCCACTCACCCCGCCTCGGACACTCGCATCAAAATTCTGGTGACCTCTACCCCTCCCTCCCACACCATCAACCGCGTTGAACTAGGAGGCATAGACATAGGCCTCCAACTAGGCCACACCCACATCCTTACAGACAGTGCGTGCTCCCTCCGCCCCATACAAGGCTACTTGAACTGCCCATCCGCTTACACACACAACATCCACCGTGACACGCTCAGCTCCATCACACACACCCTCAAAACCCGCTGCAACGCAGGCATCCGCACACACCTCGGCAAAATTAAAGCACACAACCACTGACTAGGAAATGACCTCGGAGACACACTAGCTAACCAAGCTGCAAACGGACACCCACCCGACACAACATACACCACATGATCAGACGTATCGATAGGCCATTGGACCTTGCCATACACCCTCATCCCACAAACCCTAGGGGAACCCATACCCTATAGATACACCAACCTCAAAACTGACGCCCACACCCATAGCACCAAACACACTCACACACCCCTCTCTCAAACATCCAAACATGGTGCCCTCCTCGCCCGCGCCGCAGAGGACGGCGCCGACTTCACCTTCCACAAGAAACACACAACACTCACCAACATCCAATTCACCCACAAGCAAGAATTCATGTGGGGAGTCCTCAACACCCGCCTCCTCACACACAACCCCACCCTACGCTGCCCCATGTGTGGCCAATTCACAAGCAACGGCCACATGGCCGGTAACTGCCCCACCATGTCTGGCCTAAGACATGACCGCCACAACCACGCGCTACAACTCCTATTCTCCCTCTTGGAACGCCATAACAGCGGACGATGGGAGACCATCACTGCAGACTTCGGTAACAAACCTATCAAATCATTCACCTCCCCCACACCCACCCACACCCCTCTTGACTGTCACCCCCCTCACCCCACCCACATGCCCACACGCCTTGTTGCTGCTGACGAAGGTCTCTCACCTAACTCCCTAACCTCGTGCCCCGCCATCTTCCCTCCTTGGATTCTCCCCCCCGCGCTACAACCCCCGGCGCAAAAACCCGACTTTATCCGCCTCCTCGAACCTCGATTCGTCGGTCACACAAACGGTCGCCGCCGATACTCATCAATTAAAAAGATTCAGATAGGGGAGTGGAAGTATTGCACGGACCACAACCTCTCCCAAATAGCCCAATTGATTCGTGCCAAATACACACCCCTCGCAAATGCCACCCGTAGCCATTGGCCAGGTACCGAAGTCGACATCCTCCCTATCGTCATGAGCCGCACGGGCACGCCGAGCTCATCCACCATCACAAGCCTCACCCCTCTACTCACCCTCCGCACCGACCCTCCTGACAAACTCATCTCCAAAGCACGACTCGACACGTCCCGCGTCCTTGCACAACTCCACACGCACACTGTTCAATGGCTACATCATCTCCTACTTCTCTACCGCATCAAATCCCGCACAACTTCTCGCCGCGACCCCACACACTGCACCTTCGCACGCCCCTGATTGCACGCCGTCATCACCTCGCATCGCACACTCCCCGGGGGGGGGGGGGAGTAAAACCCCCGAACACCCTTGGAGAGGTTGGATTTATGTGGTTAACGGTCTAGCCCTGACTTGTGAGTTTCCTATATGGCATAGTTGGGAGGGCCAAGAGACAGCAACCGGCGCATACGGTACTTGGTGTAAACCGGCGCATACGATACATGTTATAAACAATTTCAATTTCGCATCGGGCAGGAATTTCATGATATCATTGGGGATGCCGTATGACAATATACAATGGGGTTATATTGTCATTGGGCCGGGGGTTTCGCATGTGCCTAATGAGTGGACCGTTTTATCTAAGGTATTGCGAGTGAACATGTCGGCGAGGGTGAGGGAGGGGTTACTGCGAGGTTCGATAACGAACAAATCGGGGTTGTCGGGGTGTTCCCACGGAGGGATGGGGAGCTCGGGTGGGGTGGCGCCGGTAAGTTCTTTGTCGAAATGCGAGTGGACTGCGTCTATAACATCTTGGGGGGAGTTTAAATGGAGGTGCCTGGACGGGTGATTTTATGGAAGGTCGAGGCGGCGGAGGAAGGGGGGAGGAGGTGCCGCTTTTTTTTGAGTAGGCGGTGGTAGGATTTCGGGTTAGTGTCGCAACCGGTGTTGGCGTGGGATTTGACTTTGTGTAACTTAACTGTGGTGACAGTGTGTAAGATGTAGCGGATGCGTTTTTGACATTTGGGTTTGATGGCGTATGGGGTCATGTATTCGGTAGTATGGAGGAGAGACTTGGCGAAGGGGAGGGGCCGCGTTTAGTGCTACAGCGACGGAGAGTTTAAACGAGTTTACGGGGCTTTTTCGGAAGCCAAGTGGTGTCGGGGGAGAACTTAAGAGATTGCCGTTTTTTCGGGTGGAGTTGGGGCGAGATGGTGGCTGCATGGTCCATGTGGTTTGAGAGGAGGGTAGTGACTTTCGAGGCTAGGGTGTCGAGGTCATCTCGAAAGGCTGCGGATGAATGGGTGTTTAGTATGGCAGCGTGCAGGGAGGCGGTTTGATTGAAGAGGTCCGGCGTTCTAGGTTGGTATTCGTCAGTGTGTTGTTGTGAGAGGGGGAGCTTGAAATTGTATTTACGGGTTAAGTGTGAGTTGCGTGAGGGGCTGTCAAGCGACGGGGGTCTGGCGATAAGGGAGGAGGAGGCGGGAATGGCGAGATGGAGGGCCGAGTGGTCGGTATAGTGTGAGGGAGTAGGGAAGACAATGAAGGTGGACGGAATGGGAGTGAAGGTTGAGGCGGGTGTGAATAGCTAGTGGTCGATGAAATTGCCGTTGCGGGAGAAGGTATGGATAGGGGGGTGGAGTGGTCGAAGGTGGGACTGGAGGAGGGAAGTGAGGGCAGGGTTACCATTACCTTGTTGCGTGGTGATTTGGAAGTCTCCTCCCCATATGACGCGGCGGGTTAGGTGGTCGTCTGCCGGGCGGAGACCTCAAGTAACCGCTTCATCGTACAAGCGGGTAAGTCGTTTGTTGTGGAATTGGGGCATGTACGCTCCTATGAGGAGGTACGGGGTGCCGAAGTGAAGAATGAGGGACATGCCATTTATGTGGGGGGCGAGGTGAGGGGGTTGGGGTAAGATAGTGGCGGAGTGGAAGCATGATTTGCGAAATGCGAGTAGGACCCATGCAGGGGGTTGGGGCATTTGGGTTTGTTTCGGACGAGCGCTTTTAAGGAGGTATTGTGGTAGAGCGATGCGCCAGCGAGATTCGTGTGAGGTGTGATTGGTTTCGGTGAGGAGAAGAACGCCTGGATGGTGAGTGGTGGCGATTTGGTCGACATCCATGATGGAGGTGTATAAATCGCGGGTGTTGAGGTTGATGAGGTGAAGTGGTTGGGTGGTGTGGTGGGGGTGGGTTGGCTGTGGGGAGTGTGTGGAGGGGGTGGAAGTGGGTGTCCGGGGAGAGGTGTTCGTGGGTGGGGGCAGGGGGGTAGGTGGGGGTGGGGGTTGGGGGGAAGGTATTCGTGGATGGGGGCGGGTCGAGAGGGGTGTGAGGAGGGGGGCGGGTTGTGCCGGTCGGGGGTTGGATGGGGGTGGGCTGAGGGCTGACAAAAGTTGTGTGCGACCAATGGGAAAGGGGGTGGAACGGAACGCGTGGTGCCAAATGAGGGAGTGAAGTGTGTTAACCAAGCGGCGGGGGTCGAAAAGAGGAGAGGTGTATGGTTGGTCGGGGTGTGCGGTGAGTATGAAGTAGGTATGTAGGAGTACGTGGGTGCCGCACGACCACGCGTGGCCGGTATCGAGTTGTCGGGGTGGATTGAGGGTGCGTAGCGGTGGAGTGGGTGGCGGAGAGTTGGGGTATCATGATGCGAGTAGGGAGATGGAGTGGTTGAGGAGGTCATGTGGAGGTGGGTGAGGGAAGGAGTCAATTTAGGTAGCAAAGGTGTGGGTGAGGTGGAGGAGGCCAAAGTGTGAGTGTTGCGAAGTGATAACTAGCATGGGTGGTGGAGTGTGCCGGGGTGTGGGGATGTGCCCCTGTTTGAGAGGTTAGTCTCTTGGATGGGGAAGACCTCATGGGTATGGAAGGTGTCTACCTTTGTATTGGTATTGATTGTGAAGGAGGCAGAGGGGTTTGAGTGGAGTTAAGCGAGGGAGATGGCTATGGTGTATATGTTGACTAATTCTTGGTATCGGCCCCATTGGAAGGGGGGTACCGCGGATATATCTAGGGGCCTAGTGGGGTGACGAGACCGGCTTCGATGTTTAAGTCGAAAAGGTAATTGTGAATAGCAGTGGTGCTAATTCAAGGATGGAAATGAGGTGGTAGGGTGGCCTGATTACTTGTAATTACAATGTGTTTGCTAATATCATGTGGGGGGGTGGAGGGGGTTTGTGGGTTCCGACCTCCGGCCTTGGAGGCCTTGCGACTATTGTTTTAGGGACGGGGAGCGGCCTTGTCGGCCAAGGCAATCTTGGAGGTCGGTTTGGAGGGGCCCTAGGTGCAGTGGGTCTCTCGTTCGAGTTCTTCCATCCACACTTCGGGTTCGCCGTTTGAAAGGGCAGTGGAGGAGGCGGGTAGGGTATTGGGGGAGGGTGTGACAGTTTGGGAATGTGTGTGAGGGGTGCTGATGGGATGGGTGGGGGATATATATGGGTAATTATAGCATATCATTGCAAGTACGCGTATGCGGATACCATGATGCTTATAGACGTGCGGCCCATAGAGATAGACATACAGCAACACGCGTGCTGCCGCTCACTTCTCCTAAATCCCTAATCATGTTGTAATCGCTACGAGCCATCCCGCACACGCGCTAGCATGCACCGGGAGGGGGTACCCGCCCCCTCCCCGACAATACTCCGATAATAGGTTATGGGCATTCTTAGCCTTAGACACACTCGGGCGCCTCCGTTACGCACACGCCATGTGCTAAAAAAACTAGCGGTGCACACTGACTTACGTATTGCAAACACCATGGCGGGCAACTCCCCGCCGCCGCCGCCATCTTGGGACGACAACCCCGACATCAGCGAGCAAGCGAATAAGCATATTGCGTCGCTCGTAAGCGGCCATCACCAGAATAGTAACGACCCCTAGGTGTCGCTCAGAAGCGGAGAAAGGCTCATCACTCACGCATTGTTGGCTATGTCGCTCGACTCGATACCACGAATCCCTACTAAAAATCTAATGAGTGCTAGAAAGTCTCATGTTGGTGAAATCATAATTTACCCTAGGGCACGTTTTGCCAAATATGTCAGCTTGTTTACAATTTGGCCAAAAGACACCCACAGACAGGGTCTGGGGGTCGATTAGCGTAGGATTATAGGGATGGGTGGGTGGGTTCGCGCGAAGCCTAGATTGGCTGAGCGCGAAAGCAGAGAGTGCCTAGGCTCGTGGCTAGCTACGGCTTATAAGGCACGGGCTAGCTAGAGCTGACCGTTGGGGAAGTCGTTGGTCGTTGGCTGCGTCTAACTGCTCGAGCAAGGTGGTTGCTCTGCAGGTGAGACGCGCCGATATTAACGGTAACATTAACCGCTAGAGTTACTGTCCCGTAGACATGATATTGGATATGCAAACCTCTAGATTCAAATCAATCTGACCATTTACCCTAGGGCACGTTTTGCCAGTAACCTAAAGCCAAAGGCATGCACAGCCAAAATTAGTGTTGCGGGGGGGACGGAGTGAGCCAGCCGAAGAACCGCCAAGCAGCAGGTGTTGGGGTCATGGTGGGGTCAATATATTTGCCTTCGGTCACAAAGCTGTTCTTGGCCCAGCCACCCATAAATTTGATTACGGGGAGGGGCGCGCCGATGCAGCTGGCAGCGGACGCCGCGCCTTTCCGTAGGCTGTGCGACGTCCATTTAAAACCGGCGGGCGCGGAGGAGTTGACGGTGAGGAGGGCAAGGGCGAGCCAAGCGGAGATGGTGGACGCGGCACCCCAATCGGCGGAAGGTTCGGAAGGTGAGAAGCTCCAAAATGCGAGCGGGGGCGGTGCGTTGTAGAATTTGTTGCAGAATGCCGCGCGGTGCTCCGTGTAGTAGTCGAGCAGGTCCGCGAGGACGGGGTTGGCGGCTACAGGGATAGCGATGACAGGTTTTTCGCCGGCGTCGCGGCGCTGGTCGCCCTTAGATTTGCGCACGAATAGACAGATTTGTTGAGAAGGCCTGTCGACAATTAGGTCGCCGGTCTGGCACCGAGCGCCAGTTTCGGCGCGGCAGAAAAATAAGTAATTGACGCAAACCGCTAAACATGCTCTGAAACGCTGCATCTGGGGAAAGGTAGCAGGGGTCCACGCGAAGGTACCGTGTAGGGCGTTGGCGGCGTGTAGGATGTCCAGGGCGACTTGTGCGGGTAGCGGGAGGCGAGCGGCGGTGGGAAGTAGGCGATGCTGTAGCATTTCGAGGCCACGGCGGGCGTCCGCCATGAGCTCGCCCACGGCAACAGGTTGGCGCTGGTGGTCGCGGAAGAACTTGTTAACCGCGGAGAAGTGGGGTTGAAGCGAGCTGGCAGCGACCGTGCCTAGGAGGGCTAGCCAAGCCGTGTAGCGTACCATTGTGGATGGCGTGGCTTGTAGCGGGGCGATATTTTCCTGTGCACAAAAAAAAAACTGTCTCATTGCGCTCTGGTAGCTCGCGTACGTCGAGGGCGCTAGCGAGTTGCTGAGTAGGGTGACCGCTGTAACCCCGAGCTTATCTGATCCTAGGAGGTCTTGAAAAGTTTCAGTTAGATCGGATGACCAGGGCGCCGGTGCTGCTTCACGGCGTAAGCCGTAGCGCGGCGGTCCTGTACGCAGAGGGCGGACGTGCTGTACATGCGTATTTAATCGGTCCGGGCGTAACGCCCGGCCAATCGCTCCGCGTCGGATGTAGAGCCAAGAGGGGGTGATAGCCGAAAGGCCACGATGCTCCACGCGGGAGGTCCGACCCCTTCGCGCTTGCCCAGTCTGCCGGGAAAGAACAGGTCGCGGGACGCTGGAAAGTGCACGGTCTCGGTGGCCAAGCGGGCGAACGCGTGGTACCACGTTTTGTTTCGCCAGTAGGGGGCGATGACAGTGGCCGCGGCTTGAGCTTGCGCTAGTTTTGCGGCGAGCGCCGGGAGGGCAGACCATGGGGGGTTGCAGTAGTTGTTCTCGCGTCTCCACGCCGCGTCGGAGAGGTGTAGGCAGTCGATGTCCTCGCACAGGGGGTCGCGCCAGCGGGCGTTGAAGCGTGGCAGTTGCGTGTTGAGCATAGACGCGAAACGGTCGATCGTATGTGGGCCCCACCGGCTCTCAAGGTGGTCGAAAATTCGTGGGTTTAGCTGCCAGTCTTCGGAGTCCATCTCGCGGCTGAGCGTGTCGGCCCAGACGTTGGCGGCCGACCGGATGTAGCGTGGGCGGATGTGGATGTCGTTGGTGTCGAGTAGGAACCACAAGCGCCGTAGCTCGGTCATCATGACGGGCGACCGGGACGTTAACTTGGTTAGGGTGGCGACCACGGCGGTGTTGTCCTCGTGGAGGAGGACTTGTCGTCCTAGGAGTTGCGGGAGAAACGATTCGACCGCGTGGCGGACTGCGCGAAGCTCCTTCCACGTAATGTGTTGGAGGCGGTCGGGTGCGCTCCAAAAACCGCGGGCTTGGTAATTGGCGTCCTCGTTTAGGACGCCCCCCCATCCGTAGTCGCTCGAGTCGGCGTGCAAATAGGCGGTCTCGATAGGCTTGTAAATCGACCGGCCGTTGTGTTGGTTGGGCACCGTACGCCACCACTCGAGGTCGCGTCGAAGTTGGTGGGTGAGACGCATGCGTCCCCCCCAACCAGTTCGTGTAGCCAAGACGTTGTGGAGCTCGCGCAAAAAGAATCGCGCGGGCGCGATGGCGAGATAGAGAAATTGCGCTTTCCCCGCGAAGGCTGCGAGTTGACGTGTGGGTAGCCATCGGGCGTTGGACGCCGCTCGCCCGAGTAAGGACGAAGCGTGTTGTGCAAGGTGTTGCAGTTTTGCGGGTGGGGCGCGAAACTCGCCGCGTTGCAAATCCACCGTTAGGCCCAAGTGGTCGCCGACTTGCGTTGGCGTCCACACGCCTTTCTTGGGGTTGCGTTGTAGGCCGAGGTTGTCTAGCAGGGCTTGGACGCGCTGCCGAAGTAGTAACGCCTCGTCGTAAGAATCCGCCAAGAAGAGGAAGTCGTCCATGTAGGGGAGGAGTCGGGTTCCTCGCCATCGCGCGTTCCGGAGGAAGCGCTTGGACGGGCGGCGTGGGCCGGTCGGTGTAGATGCGGGCGTGGGAGGTGGTGGGCGGCGGAGATGGTTCGTAAACACTTGTGTGAGCTTGCAAAAGTAGTAAGCGGAGCCCGACCACCCCATGGGGAGGCACGCGAGGCGCCACAAGGTGCCGCGGTAGTTGACCGTGAAGTAGTCTCGGTCCTCCTCCCGGATGCCAAGGGTGTAGTACCCATCGGCGAGGTCGAGTGAGACGAAGTAGTCTCCCGGTCGAGATAGATGGCGGAGGTGCTTGAGGGTCTCGCAAGTCATGTTGAAGGTTGAGTAGTAGCGGTTGAGTTCGCGAAGGTCGACAATCAAGCGCCATTGGTTGCATCCGGGTTTGGGCACTAAGAACATCCGGGAAACGTAGCGGGGGTTCGTTGAGCGTTCCCACGCACCGCAAGCCTCGAAGCGTGGTAGTTCCGAGTTGAGAAACTCGAGTTGGTCGGGTGTGGCGTCTAGCATAGAGATGCCGTGGTTGAATGGCTTGGGACGTAGGCCGTGTTTGAACTTCACGCGTACGCCGTTGCGGATCCAACTGAGGACTTGGCCGCTCGCGCCGATGAGCTCCCACTCCCGCCATCTTCGACGTACGCGGTGGCGCATGAAGGAAGATGTCGGGGAGCAGGAATCGGCGCGGCGGGCCACACCATCATTTCTTGCTTGGGGTTTTAGCCGAGTCGGTCGGCTTGGAGGGGGGGGGTGGCTTGTGCCGCGGCTGCCGCTGCGGCAGCGGCCTTGCGTTTGTCGGCGGCGGCTTTGCGGGCTCGAGCGTCGGGGCCGGTGGGCTTGTCCGGCGTGATTTTCGCGAAAGCGGCGCCGGTGGCGGCCTTGCTGGCGGCGTGTAAGCTGACCTCAAGCGTTCGGTCGACGAAAGCTTGGCGTAGCGCGTCCAATGGGCCGGAGACCGCGGTAGGACGCGGTCGGCAAAAGCGCTCGTGGGCCAATTCGGCAAAGACGCGGTCCGCATCCGTGCTCGTTTGTCCGCCCTTGGTGAGGCGGAGGAAGCCCAATCGAGTACGGGCGGCCTCATCTGTCGCTGTGTGGGTGCGATGACCCGCTCGGATGAGGGCAATCGCTGCCGCCTGCTCTGTCGGTAGAGGTGGGCCGTGCGACAACGTGTCCAAAGCCTCGCCAATTGCCGCGTTGGCGCAACTGTCGAAGAAGGCATAGCACCCGATGTGTAGGTACACGTCGTAGGCTGCCTGGGTGCGTTTGTCGCTTAGAGCTCGGGCGGTGTCGTCCGTGAGAGTCCACAGACGTGGTTCCTCGACGTCGCGAGGGGGACGCTTGAGGCCGGCCGGGATGACCTCGCCGTAGTAGGCGAAGTCGACGAAATCGGACGCCGGGGGTTCGGGTTCGTCGTCAAGCAGGTCGATAGGTGGCTCAGGGGCCGCCTTACCACCCTCCGTCGCTGTCGCGTCGGCGGGAATGGACTGTTGTTGATCAGTAGTAGCGGGTGTGGCTGTCGTCTGCTGGAGCTGGGCGAGCAAGGCAGCGTTAGCCGCCAAAAACTGCTTAGTAATCCGTTGTTCCGATGCCAAAACCGCCGTACGAATCTGTTCGGCTGTGCGTTGTTTGAGTGAGGTAGCGTGAGGGTCGGCCGCTGCGGCGGATGTGAACTGCTCAGGCTGCATATTGGGGAACTGCGTAGCTGAACGGGGGGAAGTGTCGCGTGACGCTCGAGTGCGCATGGGACGAAAAGGTAAAACTGACACCCTACTCGACTACGAGAGTCGACACTGCATTCGCGCGAAGCCTAGATTGGCTGAGCGCGAAAGCAGAGAGTGCCTAGGCTCGTGGCTAGCTACGGCTTATAAGGCACGGGCTAGCTAGAGCTGACCGTTGGGAAAGTCGTTGGTCGTTGGCTGCGTCTAACTGCTCGAGCAAGGTGGTTGCTCTGCAGGTGAGACGCGCCGATATTAACGGTAACATTAACCGCTAGAGTTACTGTCCCGTAGACATGATATTGGATATGCAAACCTCTAGATTCAAATCAATCTGACCATTAAAGAAGGTCAAAATCAACTCACTCCTCAGAACAAGTACCAAGCCATGAAGCTGTCTTTTTCGTCTAATAAACTTTATAGCATCAAACATAGTTTAAAATGAACTGGGACATCGTGCTTGTGAATAATCTTACGTTAATTGTTGTACCGCCGTTTTCTGATTTTGGTCTTGAGTAACGACTGACGATGAATGCATCGTATATGCGTACGATGAGTACCGCTCAAAAAGGAGAAAGGAGGGAAAAAAAAACTACATGCCCACTAAGCCCGATAAACAAGAAGGCATGCCACAACATTAACACTGCCCTCTTGCAAAGCATTATGAAGATAATAACCTAAAGTACCGTGAAGAGTAGTAGAAAGACGGTTCAGGAATTCTCGCCGCACACACATCCCCCCAAGACCGTCGAACGGGTAGATCGAGGAACGAAATGATGCATGCGGACATAACTATCAAAAAGCAATTAACGAGTGCCCGTTGCACCCATGCCAGGAAAGCGAAGAACTGCCACCAAAATTGCCAAGCGATCGATCAACTCAACAGGCATAGGCGCCAACCGGCCCCCATGCATCCTACATAGCGAAGGGATAGAGTAGTCATGGACTGACTTAACCGAAGATGTGCAAAGTAAGGCGGAAGTGCGGAGATCCGCATCTAGTTTGCCATTATGGGGGTTAAGTATATATTCTATACGAGGCTGCAGGCGGTACCGCGTATACCGCGGGTAATGGGGTACCTGAGGTCATCGAGCATACCCGGGCGGGAGCGTTAAAAAAAAAATTACCCTAGGGCACGTTTTGCCAAAGATGTCAGCTTGCTTACAATTTGGCCAAAGGACACCCACAGACAGGGTCTGGGGGTCGATTAGCGCAGGATTATAGGAATGGGTGGGTGGGTTCGCGCGAAGCCTAGATTGGCTGAGCGCGAAAGCAGAGAGTGCCTAGGCTCGTGGCTAGCTACGGCTTATAAGACACGGGCTAGCTAGAGCTGACCGTTGGGGAAGTCGTTGGTCGTTGGCTGCGTCTAACTGCTCGAGCAAGGTGGTTGCCCTGCAGGTGAGACGCGCCGATATTAACGGTAACAATAACCGCTAGAGTCACTGTCCCGTAGACATGATATTGGATATGCAAACCTCTAGATTCAAATCAATCTGACCATTTACCCTAGGGCACGTTTTGCCAGTAACCTAAAGCCAAAGGCTTGCACAACCAGAATTAGTGTTGCGGGGGGGACGGAGTGAGCCAGCCGAAGAACCGCCAAGCAGCAGGTGTTGGGGTCATGGTTGGGTCAATGTATTTGCCTTCGGTCACATAGCTGTTCTTGGCCCAGCCACCCATAAATTTGATTACGGGGAGGGGCGCGCCGATGCAGCTGGCAGCGGACGCCGCGCCTTTCCGTAGGCTGTGCGACGTCCACTTGAAACCGGTGGGTGCGGATGAGCCGGCCGCGCGGAGGGCGAGGGCGAGCCAAGCGGAGATGGTGGGAGCGGCGCCCCAATCGTTAGAAGGTTCCGAAGGTGAGAAGCTCCAAAAGGCGAGCGGGGGCGGTGCGTTGTAGAATTTGCGGCAGAATGCCGCGCGGTGCTCCGTGTAGTAGTCGATCAGGGCTGCCAAGACGGGGTTAGCGGCTACAGGGATAGCGATGACCGGTTTATCGCCGGCGTCGCGGCGCTGGTCCCCCTTAGATTTGCGTACGAAGAGGCAGATTTGCTGCGAAGGTTTGTCGACAACGAGGTCGCCGGTCTGGCAGCGGGCGCCGGTCTCGGCGCGGCAGAAAAACATGTAATTGACGCATACCGCCAAACAGGCTCTGAAGGGGTCCACGCGAAAGTACCGTGAAGGGTGTTGGCGGCGTGTAGGATGTCCATGGCGACTTGTGCGGGTAGCGGGAGGCGAGCGGTGGTGGGAATCAGGCGGTGCTGTAGCATTTCGAGGCCACGGCGGGCGTCTGCCAAAAGTTCGCCCACGGCGATAGGTTGACGCCGGTGGTCACGGAAGAACTTGTTAACGGCGGAGAAGTAGGGTTGCAGCGAGCTTGCGGCGACTGTTCCGAGTAGGGCCAGCCAGGCCGTGTAACGGACCATTGTGGCGGGTGTGGCATGTAGCGGGGCGATGTTTTCCTCTGCACAAAAAAAAAAACTGTCTGATTGCGCTCTGGTAGCTCGCGTACGTAGAGGGCGCTAGCGAGTTGCTGAGTAGGGCAACCGCCGTAACCCCGAGCTTATCTGAGCCTAGGAGGTCTTGAAAAGTTTCAGCTAAATCGGTGGACCAGGGCGACTGTGCTGCTTCACAGCGTAATCCGCAGCGCGGCGGTCCTGTACGCAGAGGGGGGACGTGCTGTACATGCGTATTTAATCGGTCCGGGCGTATCGCTCGGCCAATCGCACCGCGTCGAGTGTAGAGCCAAGAGGGGGTGTTAGCCGAAAGGCCACGATGCTCCACGCGGGAGGCCCGACCCCTTCGCGCTTGCCCAGCCTGCCTGGAAAGAATAGGTCGCGGGACGCTGGGAAGTGTACGGTCTCGGTGGCCAAGCGGGCGAACGCGTGGTACCACGTTTTGTTTTGCATGTACCACGTTTTGTTCGAGTTTTGTGGCTAGCGCCGGGAGGGCGGACCAAAGGGGGTTGCAGTAGTTGTTCTCGCGCGTCCACGCCGCGTCGGGGAGATGGAGGCAGTCGATGTCCTCGCACAGGGGGTCGCGCCAGCGGGCGTTGAAGCGTGGCAGATGCGTGTTGAGCATAGAAGCGAAACGGTCGATAGTGTGAGGCCCCCATCGGCGTTGAAGGTGGGGGAAAACACGAGGGTTGAGCTGCCAGTCTTCGTAGTCCAACTCCCGGCTTAGCGCGTCGGCCCATATGTTGGCCGCCGAGCGGATGTAGCGCGGCCGGATGTTGATGTCGTTGCTGTCGAGGAGGTACCATAGGCGACGTAGTTCGGCCATCATGGCGGGTGAGCGCGAGGTGAGTTTGGTAAGGGCGGCGACCACAGCCGTGTTGTCCTCGTGTAGGAGGACTTGTCGGCCTCGGAGTTGTGGTAGGAAAGATTCTACCGCGTGGCGCACCGCTCGAAGTTCCTTCCACGTAATGTGTTGATGGCGGTCGGTAGCGCTCCAAAAGCCGCGGGCTTGATAGTTGGAGTCCTCGTTGAGAACGGCACCCCAACCGTAGGCGCTCGAGTCGGCGTGGAGGTAGGCGGTCTCGATAGGCTTGTAGATGGACCGGCCGTTGTGTTGAGTGGGGACCGTGCGCCACCACTCGAGGTCTCGGCGTAGTTGGTGGGTGAGGCGGACGCGTCCGCCCCACCCAACCCGTGTGGCCAACACGTTGTGGAGTTCGCGCAAAAAGAAGCGCGCGGGGGCGATTGCGAGGTAGAGGAACTGTGCTTTTCCGGCGAAAGCCGCAAGCTGGCGTGTAGGCAGCCATCGGGCGTTGGACGCGGCTCGTCCGAGCAAGGATGATGCTTGTTGCGCGAGCTGGTGGAGTTTTGCGGGCGGGGCGCGAAACATGCCGTGTTGGAGGTCCACAGTTAACCCCAGATGGTCGCCCACTTGAGTCGGTGTCCAAATGCCTTTCTTGGGGTTGCGTTCGAGGCCGAGGTTGTCGAGAAGGGCTTGGACGCGCTGTCGCAGTAGGAGGGCGTCCGCGTAGGAGTCGGCTAGGAAAAGGAAGTCGTCCATATAGGGGAGTAGTCGAGTCCCGCGCCATCGCGCGTTTCGAAGGAAGCGCTTGGTAGGGCGGAGAGTGTGGGAGGAAGTAGCCGCTGGCACCGGGTGCGGGGGGCGGCGTAGGTGGTTCGTGAACACCTGTGTTAGCTTGCAAAAGTAGTAAGCCGAACCCGACCAGCCCATGGGAAGGCATGCTAGGCGCCATAGCGTGCCGCGGTAGTTGACCGTGAAGAAGTCCCGGTCTTCCTCCCGGATGCCAAGGGTGTAGTACCCGTCGGCAAGGTCGAGGGAGACGAAGTAGTCGCCCGGACGCGAGAGGTGACGTAGGTGCTTGAGTGTCTCGCACGTCATGGTGAAGGTTGAGCAATAACGGTTGAGTTCTCGAAGGTCGATAATCAAACGCCATTGGTTGTGCCCGGGTTTTGGAACTAAAAACATCCGGGAAACGTAGCGAGGGTTGTCGGCCCGCTCCCAAGCACCGCAAGCTTCGAAGCGGGGGAGCTCCGAGTTTAGAAACTCGAGTTGGGCCGGCGTCGCGTCGAGCATAGAGATGCCGTGGTTGAAGGGCTTGGGGCGTAGGCCTTGCTTGAATTTGACGCGGACGCCATGGCGGATCCAGTTTAGGACTTGGCCGCTCGCGCCGATGAGCTCCCACTCCCGCCATCTTCGACGCACGCGGTGGCGCATGTAGGAAGACGTCGGGGAGCAGGAATCGGCGCGGCGGGCCACACCGTCATTTCTTGGTCGAGGGTTTAGCCGGGTCGGTCGGCTTGGGTGGCGGGGTAGCGCGGGCCGCTGCTGCTGCTGCTGCTGCGGCTTTGCGTTTGTCGGCGGCGGCTTTGCGGGCTCGCGCGTCGGGGCCGGTCGGCTTGTCTGGTGTGACTTTTGCGAAGGCAGCTCCGGCGGCGGCCTTGCTGGCGGCGTGTAGGCTGACTTCCAGCGTGCGGTCGACGAGCGCTTGGCGAAGCGCATCCAATGTGCCGGAGACCGCGGTAGGGCGCGGTCGGCAGAAGCGCTCGTGGGCCAGTTCGGCAAAGACGCGGTCCGCATCTGTGCTCGTTTGTCCGCCCTTGGTGAGGCGGAGGAAGCCCAATCTAGTACGGGCGGCCTCCTCCGTCGCCACGTGGGTGCGATGACCCGCTCGGATGAGGGCAATCGTCGAGGCCGGCTGGGATGACTTCGCCGTAGTAGGTGAAGTCGACGAAATCGGCCGCGGAGGGGTCGGGTTCGTCGTCGAGCAGGTCGATAGGTGGCTCGGGGGCCTCCTTACCACCCTCCGTCGCTGTGGTCGCGTCGGTGGGAATGGACTGCTGTTGATCAGTAGTAGCAGGTGTGGCTGTCGTCTGCCGAAGCTGAGCGAGTAAGGCAGCGTTAGCCGCCAAAAACTGCTCAGTAATCCGTTGCTCCGATGCCAAAACTGCCGTACGAATCCGTTCGGCTGTGCGTTGTTCGAGTGTGGTAGCGTGAGGGTCGGCCGCTGCGGCGGACGTAGGCTGCTCAGGCTGCATATTGGGGAACTGCGTAGCTGAACGAGGGGAAGTGTCGCGTGACGCTCGAGTGCGCATGGGACGAAAGGTAAAACTGACACCCTGCTCGACTACTAGAGTCGAGACTGCATTCGCGCGAAGCCTAGATTGGCTGAGCGCGAAAGCAGAGAGTGCCTAGGCTCGTGGCTAGCTACGGCTTATAAGGCACGGGCTAGCTAGAGCTGACCGTTGGGGAAGTCGTTGGTCGTTGGCTGCGTCTAACTGCTCGGGCAAGGTGGTTGCCCTGCAGGTGAGACGCGCCGATATTAACGGTAACAGTAACCGCTAGAGTCACTGTCCCGTACACATGATATTGGATATGCAAACCTCTAGATTCAAATCAATCTGACCATAAAAAATCAGCGCCTAAAATAAAAAAAATTACCTGCCAGTTAGGTACGGGCTTACCTGCCAGTCCCGTATCCGCACCGGCACCCTCTACAGGCAGGGCGGCCTGCCAGTCCCATATGCTGGGGGCGCAGCAAAAAAAAAAAAAAAACAAAAAAAAAAACGAAAAACAATACAGAAAACACGATATGATCGTAATGGTACTGTAATCGTAATGGTACCGGCTGGGTCTTCGAATGAGAGAAGCGCCCATTTCTACTGAGTCATCGGGCGTATCGGCTCTGGAAGCAAAAAGGTGATCGAGACACTGTCCCAATTTTTTCAATAGATCGGAAGCAGCGTGAATAGGTAGCCTTACCTGTGAGGCAGGTTTCTACGAGACACGCCACAAGACCGGGAACGCGGAGTCTTAGGTAAACAGTTGAGTCGCGCACGGCCCTACCGCAACGTGTAGATCGCCTAACCAGAGTTTACAATAACTCATGAGCTAAAGTACAGTTGCTGCGCCCACCAGACTCTCTTCATCGACGGCCGTACCTCCTCTTGACTGCGCCGTGCAAGATTGCGTGCCAGTCAGTCATGGTCTCCGAGTCTGTACTGGACGTTGTGCGAGCGCATATGGGCTCTGTCCGTAGCCCGGGTCACTATGACAAGGTAGGGCGTATCTGAGGCACCTGTCGACGGCGACCGTTCCTCAAGTTTTTTTCGTATGAGGCGACGGCGATGCTACACTGCTACGGACGATCCGTGGCACACAGATGCGCAATAAGGTTTGCCGCGCTATTCCTCGACTGTGCTACAGGTGTATAAAGACGAGTGTACCTTCAGCTTCGACACGCCTGAGTCTCCCGGTGGATTGTACATAAACATGAATTCCTTTCAGGTCGGCACGCCCCCCTGCCTTCCCTCGCCTTCGCGTGCCGTTTCCCGTTGATCTGCGATACCTCAGCTGCGGGCGTCATTGACAGACGACACTCCGCGCTGCGTTAGGCGTTCGGTGAGAAGTACGTGGAGCTGGACTACAGCAGAACGAACAACCATCTTTACCTCCACGAAAAGCACGTAAAGGTGGGATTGGGAGAGGGCTGGTTGCGTACAGCACTGAAACTTACGGTGGTGGGAAGGCCCAGCTTGGATGAGCAGTGACACTGGTGTGTTTGTGCGTGCGCGCGCGCGCGTGTGTGTGTGTGTGTGTGTGTGTGTGTGTGTGTGTGTGTGTGTGTGTGTGTGTGTGTGTGTTGGGGGGGTTTGGATGATGCAGGTGCCGATCAGTCAGGAGGAGGAGGAGAGTGCGAAGGCTGCACCAACCAAGATGAACATCGGTGGCGAAGGCGGCTTCCAGCTGGAGAAGAAGCTTTACAACGTGCGTGACACTGTGGTTGAGTCGTGTGAACAGTGAACGTGATGACGACGGGGGAAGGGGGAGTCGGTCGTGAGGCTGCGGGTGTGCATAGACAGTAACGACCTCTCATTTCAGGCCGCCTTGAATTTATTTGGTCCTCCCGTCTCCCTTTGATAAGTGCAGCTGGAGAAGCAGATCACGCTGGTGATTATGCCTGAGCGGACGTGCATAGAGCTGCCGTGCTCGGACCTGCCGGAGGTGGTGCTTCAGGCGATCAACGCCGTGGTAGCACACGAGGCGGCGGGGAAGCAGGAGGAGGTGTCGGTCTGGGAGGAGGAGCGGGCAGTGAGCAAGTATGCAGAGAACCTGGAACAGCTGCCGGCTAACGGAAAGGTATTTGATGGATACCGCAATGGCATCTCCAAACGCGAAGTTTCCTCTCGGAACAGTGCTAGGCTGACACCTATCGGGTTTTTACGGATCAGGTCATCCCTTCAGACCCTTCGCAGTGGAAGTGCGATGAGTCTGGCGCCACGGAGAACCTGTGGCTGAATCTCAGCACAGGCTTCATTGGTTCTGGGCGGCAAAACTGGGACGGCAGTGGTGGCAATGGCGCGGCCATTAGGCATTTCGACCAAACTGGAAAAAAGGTGTGTATGTGCTTGGTGTGTGTGGGTGGGTGGTATTGTGTGTGTGTGTGTGTGTGTGTGTGTGTGTGTGTGTGTGTGTGTGTGTGTGTGTGTGTGCGTTTGTGTGTGTACGCGTTTGTGTGGTTTCTTGGTAGCCACTGGTGCACCAGCGGGTTGTGTGTCATTTAGCTTCAGGCTGAGATCGGTTTTTGGGCGGAGTCGACAAGGCGGCTGATATTGGGATACTTACCGGGGCTTTTTTGTTCCTCCCCGCAGTACCCTCTCGCGGTAAAGTTGGGCACCATCACTCCACACAGTGCAGATGTGTACAGCTACGCTGCGGACGAGGACGACATGGTGCTAGATCCACACCTGGCGGTGCACCTCAGCCATTGGGGTATCGACATCATGCAGATGGAAAAGACAGAGAAGACGATGGCGGAGCTGGAAATTGAGCGCAACCAGGTCCCCCCCCTCCCTACCTCCCTTTCCTTTTCCATGAGGTGCCATTCTACGTGCGTTGGATTATTTATGTCCTGATTATGAGCTGACGCTGTCCTTCACAGAGCTTCGAATTTGACAAGATCACTGAGGCGGGGGCAGAACTTGTGTCGGTGTCGGGTCCCGGCCTGGTGGGGCTGGTTAACCTCGGCAACTCGTGCTACATGAATAGTGTGCTCCAGGTTAGTACTGTCCTCCATGTTTCATGCCTCTCTCCCACGGGTTTCTGCTCCCAAAACAGGTAACTGGTGCTTAGCATCTGACATGCTGACTTCGCTCCCCGCTCCACGGGCGAATGAAGTGCACTGGATGAGGGGTGCGCTGGAGAGGCACGTGCTTTCCGTCGCAACCGGACTGACATGCTGTGGTCGGCAGGTGATGTGGTCTCTGCCCGGCCTGTCGGAGCGTTACCTTGCCAGCCGCGCTGCTCTCTTTGAGACTGCCCCCTCCGACGCTCTGGGCGACTTCGCTACCCAGTTTGCCAAAGTTGGAGCGGCACTGGTTGAGGCTAAGGTGGGAGCCACACCCGCTCTCCCCCCTTACTGCACGCGTAGACAATCTAGGTGTCTGTGGCAGCGGAGCGCGTGTGTCAACAATAGCAGACGAAATAGTTCTGTCTGTCTAAGTTTGATACTATTCGCCAGGTTGGCACGTACCAATCAAACCCGCCGCTGCCCAGTGGTGAGGTAGCAGAGGATCCCAAGCCCAGCGCAGCGCCCTCTCGCTTCAAAACCCTGGTGGGCCGGGGACACCCAGAGTTCAGCTCGGGACGGCAGCAAGACGCGTGCGAGTATTTCCAATATTTGCTGAGTAAAATGGAGTGCGCGGAGCATGCTGGGGGTTCGCGCCTGGGGCCCTGCCCGCATGTGAGCTCCTCCGTGCAGCTTTACCAATTCGCCACGGAGGACAAGGTCTTATGCAAAGTGAGCCCCAATATATCATTTTTGCCACATGCAACTTTCTTGCATTGCATGCGTGCCCTCCCTTGCCCCCTTGCAACATAAACGCCGCCCCGTTCCGACTGGAGGACATTTATGACTGGTGTGCAGGAGTCTGGTTTTGTGAGCTACAAGAAGAACATCACAAATGTATTGGGACTCAACATCCCGCTGGAAGATGCCGTCAATCGGGTGAACTTCCCACTGGAATATGTTCTCCCTCTGTATGTATACCTCTCTTTCTGCCGGTGTAGCTCCCTCGGGCGGGAATGAAGAGATGAGACGTTATGGGGGCGGACAGGATGAGCTTGAGGCGTACAAGGAGCGCGAGCTGAAGCGACAGAAGCTGGCAGAAGAGGGCGCGGATGCTTACATCGGCGAGGAGACCCAGGCAGCGGCGACCGAGAAGGAGGACCCTGTCATTCCGCAGGTGCCCTTCCAGGCCTGCCTTGCGCAGCTTGGCCGGGAGAGCATAATGGAGGACTACTTTAGCGCTGCCCTTGGAAAAAAGGTAGCCAGTCCAATATTCCAACTCTGTCTCCCCTGCAAAGCATGCTACTGTCGTATCAATGAGCAGGAGAGAAACACGACTGCTGTTTTCGATATGTCGAATGAGAAGAAATTGAAGCACGGATGTGCGCCTGGAAAGAGGAGAAAAGGGCAGTTATATGGGTGGGGAGGGTGTGGGGAGGAACTTGAGGCAGGGAAGGGCGAAGGTGAACTAATCGTGAAGTGCTGATTTGGTGGCAAATGGAAATGACTGGATGCTGGATTCGGGGGGGGGGGGGGGGGGGGGGGGGCATTAAGTTCTAACCCCCCTTTCAGTGCTCGGTTGGTATGCGGTTTTGTACGTATACGGAGCACTGGTTCCGAC